>JAWZYV010018731.1:0-600000 GCA_038373885.1 Cheiracanthium punctorium
TTTGACTATGTAACATATTTTGCCGATTTTTGGGGAATTTTTAAAAATAATTTCTCTTTTGACGAAGTTTGCGTAAAATAATTTTAAAACCGTTGCATCTTTAATTCTATCCGTCATAACTTTTTTATATTGTGGCTAAAGACGGAGCATACAATTCGCCCACTTTTAAAAGAAGAACGGAGGAAAAATATAAATTAGGAGATTTTTTACGAATTTTTATGTAAAGAAGGATTTTTATTTCAAAAAAAGCTGCTTCAAGATTTCGGTATGATATCTTCCGCTATGGTTGTCTTGGGAACAGTAACAATGAATAAAATTGCCAGTTGAAAAAAATAAATAAAATTACTTTAAAATAACTGAATTTTCGCATGCGAAATCTACATCATTTTCGTGTAACGAGTTTAAAACCCCTTTCGAAACTCAATCAGAATAATGGAGTCACACGCACCTACGAAATAATTCCATGTTTTATATTACGTTGCCAGAAAAAGAAATGAATGCTGTTTTTTAAACAATGAATTACCCAGCATTATTTTCGATTGAGTTTTTAAACGGGACACATTTTCGAATTGCAAGAAATATTTTGCGGAGCTAAATACGTCAATCTGACAAGAATTGTGCATAAAAATGTATGGAAAGCTGTTTTAATGGCAACGATAAAGTGAAACGATTATCGTTTATGCTAATGCGTAAATTGCAAAGAATCGCCAAACAATAAAAGACTACATTCGTAGCAAATATCTAAACCGTTTCTTTAAATTAAGCATTAAAGATGGAAAAACGAAAATATATTGGTATCAGTAAAAGAAAGTATAAGTAATAGTTAGTAGATATGCTAGGGCAATATTGATCAAAGCACAATATACTGCATTAATAAATACTTCGTGAAACTATTCGTTTCTATTCGTTTTTCAACAGCCGTCTTACATCACAGCTAACTAAACATTAAATAATTTTAAGTCGCGTTAATATATCCCGCGGTAGTTTCCACAGAAAACACAGTATCTGAACTTTTTTTTTCTTGGAGATTCTGTTTTGTCACAAGTAGTTATGGTCACATTTTAGGAAAATTTTCTCCTCTTGCTTTGCGAAGAGCGGGTACACAACTATTTAATTATAAAATAAAACGGTTCTCCACATCATGTAGTATCTAAGGTATTAATGGCATAACTTAAATCTAAAAAAGAGTATGATGCAGAAATGAGACATTTTGAAAATTAGGAATTTTCACTGCAAACCGTAACGCTTTTTTCTTTTCTGATCGTGAATGACACCGACACAGTTTTTTCCGTCATGATATTAACAATGGTCACAGGTCAGTACTTATACTAACTTTACGAATAACTAATGAGTAGTTTTACGCCAAGAGTCAAATCATTTTGTTTATTTTTAGATTCCAAACCATTGGAATCAATTCGAATTATACATGTAAGAAATATTTTCGTTCCCTGCCGTGCGGAGAACGGGCACGCAGCTAGTATTATTATAATAGTAGTCCTATTATTATCTCTGACAGTAGTATATAGATAAAAGCTGCTAAATTTTTACAGATGCGTTTGTATACATACATACATGTGGGATCAGGTTAGTCACTGACTCCAATAAACTCACTGGTTTTATTTCAAACAAGACATTTCATGATCTTAAAATGCATAGCAAAAAATTGCACGCGCAAAATTTATTAACTACGTGAAAATATAAAGATTGGGTTGTTCTATAGATTTTGAGTGAGTGTATAGCATAAGTGCTGTTTAGCCAAAAGGGCTTGTTTGATGATTAAAAAGTATTTGTTTTTATTAGTTTGTTTATTTATTTGACTGTAATCAGCCTTCAGCTTCCTACAAATGGGGGCTCTTTACCGGGATTGATTTACGGACTAACGTTGAGTAATGTTATTGCAGCATTTCAACCATTGAGTAATCCAAGGAACTGTGAGTAGAAATTTTATTATATCTTAAAGGAAGAAGTTTATTAAGAAAATATGTCTTGCTTAACGAAAGCCAAGAAATGTGATTTGTTATCATTATGCGAAGAGTTAGGTATTTATTTATTTATTTATAACCGTGTGAGGCCAGCTTAGCTGCTGAGCAGCTTTAAAGCTACAGGTAGCCTCTACGGGGGACACTCCAGAAAGCGTGGAGGTTCGCTAGAAGGGGGAAAAAAAATCACACACAAAAAAACACACACAAAAAAAACACAAATGCAGAATAGTTCGTGGCGTGAGCACGTAGGCCATGGCTCACACAGAGGGTAGAGTTCATGGTTGCGTGGGAGATTAAGTCAAATTGGATATGTCCATTAGTTGGCTGAAAATTGCACAGAGCTTTCTTCTTGCAGATCTGCTTCTCAGCACGCTTTTGGTCCATTCCGCCATATACTCTTCCGCTGGTTGAGTGAGGTGATATTCTTTAGTTAGTTCGCAGGAGAACAGGTAATGGTCGCTGATGCCTGTTACACCACAGGGACAGTTGCCCGTTGGGTGTCGGTGGAACTTGTGTAGGTACGACGGAAATGGACCATGGCCAGTGAGGAAAGCTGTTGCTGACGATTCCAGCTTAAAGCCATAGGAGCCAGGTTTAGGGAGAAGTCTGAACGTGTGACGTCCCTTGTCCGTTGTTTCCCATAAGCTTCTCCAATCCTCCAGCTTTGCCTTGTGAAGGATCTGATTTACGTAGGAGAAGGGTGCTTCTAGGGTATAGGAACCCTCTGTTAACGTAGCTGCTTGCTTCGCTAGCTGATCTGCCCTCTCGTTTCCTTTGATGTTGATGTGGGCCTTGACATGGCTCAGTCGAGTGTTTGTCAATTCCCTAAGAAGGAGCTTGATTTTGAGGACAAGTGGGTTCCTTGTTCTGTGGGAGGAGATCGCTTGAAGACTGCTGAGACTGTCACTGTACAGGACTACGTACTTGCCTTGCCAGTTGTCCTTGATCCAGCTCAGCGCCTCTCGAATTGCAAGCAGCTCTGCCTGGTACACGCTGTTGAAGGTCGATAGCCTTATGCACTCGTGGTGGCGTTCAATCTCTCCCTCAAATACTACAAATGCTGCACCCGTGCCTTGTTCAGTCTTGGAGCCGTCAGTGTAGATGCTGTGGCCTATTAGGTGTTGCTGAGTAGCTGTGGTGAGTTTAATTTGGTGTTGACCAGGTTCCTTCGCTGGATGCAGCTTCCATCTTGGAATTAGATGGTGAGCAGGAGGGAGAGCTGGAGAAATTTGAGGTAACTCTGGCAGGTTATCTTGGATGCGCAGTATTTGTGCGTTTGCTGCTTCATACTTGACTGTAAGATCAAGGGGGATCTGGTCCGAGATCGCACAGAGCGCCAGAGTTGAAGTTGTTCGATAAGCTCTGATTAGACGGAGCAGGGGTATTCTCTGTGCCGAAAGTAGCTTGGCTCTGGCTTCTTTATTCAGATTTAGGCCCCAAACTCCTGCTGCATACGTCACTTGTCTGAGGGCTATCGTTTTGTACCAGGTCTTGAGATGGCTATGGGAAGCTCCCCAGAACCGCGATGAGACCCGTGCCTGTCCGTTGTTAGCTATGATGAGCTTCTGCCTTATGCTGTTGATGTGTGGGACCCACGTCAGATTTTTATCTATAGTGAGGCCAAGAAGCTTTAATGTGTTTACATGCTTTGCACTCTTTCCCTCTATTCTTATGACTGGGTTCCTTTGAAGTCACTTTGGCTTGGCGAACGTTAGGGCTTGGGTCTTATTTATCGACAGTTCTAGGTGAAGGTCCTTTATCACTGTTGAGAAGCTCTTTAGTAGGAAGGCAGCTCGTTCCTCAATGTCCTTACGTCTCGGACCGCCGAAAAGAAAGGAGATGTCATCTGCAAAGGCCACAATCTCTGTATGCGGGGTGAGGGGGAGCTTGAGAATCGGGTTAGCTAGCACATTCCATAAGATCGGTCCCAGACATGAACCCTGGGGACACCCCTTGTAGATGGCATATTCCTCCGTTCCCGATCCCCAGTTCAGAAGAATTTTTCTTTCGTCCAGGTAAGTGCAGAGCAATCTATGTATGTTCCCTGAGCAGTTCAGGGCTACCAATTCCTTTTTGATGGTGTGCCAGTCAGCGTTGTCGAAGGCACCCTTGATGTCAACTGACACCAGGGTCGTATACCTTCCTGCTTTGATATTTTCTGATATTGACATGTGTATCTTGGAGAGGGCTTTTTCGCAAGATAGACTGTCTCTGAAACCATACTGGCGATCCGAGATTAAGGAATTCGTCTCCAGGTGATACATTAGCCGCTGGGCCACCAGTTTTTCAAGTAGTTTGCCCAGAGTTGGTAACAGGCATATGGGCCTATAAGAGCTGCTCTCTTCTGGATTTTTCCCTGACTTCAGGAAATAAACTACTTCCCCTTTCCGTAAGCATCTGGGGAAGTAATCACGAAGGTCCAAATAAAACATCCAGTGCCGCCGAGTATATGAAGTCTTGGGGAAAATGACTTAAGTTTCAGTCGAGGACGACAGAACTGTCAGGACAGCCGATCTGTGGGATCAGGTTAGTCACTGACTCCAATAAACTCACTGGTTTTATTTAAAACAAGACATTTCATGATCTTAAAATGCATAGCAAAAAGTTGCACGCGCAAAATTTATTAACTACGTGAAAATATAAAGATTGGGTTGTTCTATAGATTTTGAGTGTGTGTATAGCATAAGTGCTGTTTAGACAAAAGGGCTTGTTTGATGATTAAAAAGTATTTTTTTTATTAGTTTGTTTATTTATTTGACTGTAATCAGCCTTCAGCTTCCTACATATATATATATACACACACACACACACAATTTATATTATTTATATATATTTACATAAATATCCATGTATTTTCAATTCTTAGAGAGTGTTAATTATAATGTCTAGTTTTTTATACTTTTTTTTTCTTTCTGTATATATAGATACATAATAAGCAGAACTGACTATATGTTAAAATATACAATGCCTCGTGAATACAAAAATAATTCTTTGAAATCAATTTCTTGATAATAATTCAGAGGTTTATTATGTTTCAATATCTACGATATATATGTAGCTAAATATATCATGAATTTCACTTTATAAAAGTATTTCTATATTCGTAGGGTAAGGTTGGGTAAAATGAGTAGGCATTTCTTTTTTTATCAAAAATATAAATAGTTGGATTTTTAAATGCTTTTTCTTTTTTATCTATATTTTTAGACATTAGAGGCCAACAGTAATACTCATTAAAGTTTGTTTTCATACCCAAGATTTATATTTCTTTAGCGTATAGCACCTAATTTATATGGACAGTGTAGGTCTTTTGAGTTAACCGCAAAACTGAAATGCAGCTATATTTTGGTCTTTTTAAATGCATTATTTTATAAGTACTTCCTAATGAGTGCTAAAGATGATATTTTTCATTTCTTTCATTGTTTTAAGACATTTTGGATCTTTATTCTTTCTTTCATTGTTTTAAAGCGTTTTGGTGCTTTATTCTGGTCTGACAATCAATATATTATGAATTATTGCAGCTGTGCCTTTGTTGTATCTCATTTTGTAAATCCTGCTAATTTAAATATGTTTATGCTGTAAATAAACATGTTTTTTTTATATATTTATTAATTTAGCTGAACTGATGTATTCTACCTATGATGAAGCTTGGATATTCTTGTTTATAATTATTTTTTCTTTTTTTTAACAATGACTTTTTCTTAACGCGTTTAATTTATACGGTCTTTCAATATCTGGCATGTGAACGTTGGTCTGATATATAGCTACAATTTTTTTATTTGAAATCTCATAAAACACACTTTTGTTGCTAATATTTGTATAATTTATAAATACATATTTTCTATCTTTGTGCACTCTTAGCTCTTTCTGGGATTTATTCAGGGGGTAAATACATATTTCGCCATTTGTTTTACTTCATACCTTCGTGAAACTACCTCTTCAATGTAAAAGTCATTTGAAAATTTAAACTTAGCATAACTAAATATCATACTAAAAGTGTACTAACTTATTCTTATTTCTCTATTCTGCTTAACTTGACTTTTTATAAATTACTTTTAATCATAATAAAAAATAAGCTACGGAATTGTGCATAATATCAAAATTGTGGCATTTTTGATTATCCAAAAGCAGTCGGTCCCAATTACTTTGGATAAACAATATTCTACTGTAAAGTATTTATATAATACTTTTGTATTCTCTCACTTCCCTCAATATTTATACGTGCATGTTACCATTCATTTGAATTATACATAAATATAAACTAAAAAAGAAATAGTAAAAAATATTTTATTAATGGACCGAATAATCAAACTATTAACAATGATTTTTAGTTACAGAACCGTTTCTTTTAACAAATACTGTAGACACAAATGAAATAATCTTAAATGAAAGCTATATGTAGCTAATTCCTTAATTATATGAAAAAGCACTGCATAATTAATTCTTTGTATTTTATTTTTATTATTTATATTTATTTACACTAGTTAAACACAAAATTTATCCATCATCGCATAAAACGTAACGAAGACGATCAAGAAATAAAGCCAAGATATATGATCCACTCTAAAGTGCGTCGCAAATCCAGATCGGCTTATCCACAGCGGCGTTCGCTTTTCGCCAAGGCGTTGGTGCATAAAGCGCCAGTGCTCTGTATCTATGAGTGATTTTTTTCACGCGTACCGAAGCTTTCATAGATGCTGTAATTCACACACAAAATAAAACACTTCCACAGCTAAAATTCAGTGAAAACTTAAGAGGGAGATCGTAAACAGTCCTTCAAGACTCAGCAATGAAGAATTTACACGCAGTACTTAAAAACAAGTAAATTATTGCTTCTATTTAAGCGCCGAAACAGACCTTTTATGATCGCTTACAGACGTCTATTCTCAGTAGCAGATAGAAACAAACTGACTCAATTCCCAGGTCTCTCCCCCTTTTATTCTTTCCGACGTATATTCCAGAAAAATCGGGACCTCTAGATGGACCCCGAACAATCGTGTTTTGATTGCGTCATAAAAATATTAATGAATAATCCAAGGCTTTTTCGCAACGCAAATGCAGGAAAACAAGCTTTACAGGCCCCACTGGAAAAATCGCGCCAAATGTCCGAAATGCCAAGGGTAAAAAATATAGGCAAATTGTCGACGAGCTAATACTTAAATAATTTGGTTTGTTGAAAGTAGAACTCTAAACGGTAGAGAAACAAATGATTACGAATTTCCGCAGTGTTTCTCTCTTCTTAACAATCGTAATGCCAAATTATGAGTGAAACGATTCGATAGTTTTGCTCCGGTTGAATAAATTTTAATCACGTATGTTAGAAAAATATCTTCTTTCTCCCGTATGAAGGACGGGTATACAGCTCGGGTATAAGTTTATGCAGTTTCTCTCAGGGTAATCCCACAAATAATGTAATTTTACACTGTTTCAGCATCGAGTTTCTCCGATATTTTTAATTTGCTCCGGAAATCCGATAATTACCAAAAAACTCCGATTATCTATCTATCTATCTGTGTAAATAAAATAATGTGTAAACTGTAATAAAATAATGTGTAAACGTTAGTTAGTTTGTTTGTTTCTCTCGCGTAGCTCCAAAACGGGCGATCGTAGACCTACCAAATTTTGTATGGAAATTCTCCAGGACGGGTCCCGACATGCCTCGAAGGGATTTTTTCGAGATTCGAATTATTTTAGGAGATATCGATAAAAAAACGTGCTGCAAAAGGCTCATTTTTTCGCTTCGCCATTTCGCAATTGTAACCCCGCAGTGGAATGAGTGAGAATTTAAGCATATCTAAGTTGTCATATTTGGCAAGTTTATTAAATGATTCAGACTCTTGAAGTAAAAATAAAAGAATAACGATTTTTTTCGTTTAGATTATTTGTAAGGTTGTTTTTTAATTAAAATATCGTGTGCATGTGAAATCAGAGCAGGAACGAAATGTTTTATACTCAAAAAGAAAAATAGGGTTTGGAAATTTTCCGAGACTAAAATGTGCAACTTTTTAATTTGGCGAAAAATAAAATGGTTGATGCGCGATTTTGAGGAGGATTCTAACGCTTGGCGCTATTTATCGTAATTTAATCGTCTGCTATTTGGGTTATGAATACGCCTGAATAAGTTTTTGAAAATTTCATTCGGTTGGAATTGTGCATATTTCTGTGCAGCTTTTCTCCATCTATTTCTAATGTATTGCATCCAAAAAAGGATGTTAGAAATATCAATTTTAATTTTGTTTAATCACACTCATGAATAATGATATACGTTCCAACTTAATGGAATAAGGAAAGAAAATAATGAAGACCCATGGATTATAATACGCTTTTAATATATAGTACCGTAGTGCGTATTTAAAATGTGAAAGGGTTTCAGATTTTCTTACTTTCTTCCCCCCTTTCCGTTTTTTGATAACGGCCAATATATCCAGAAGCTCTTCAGAATTAATATAGGACGAAAATAATTGTTCCTTTTTGTAAGTTATCATTTTTGTAAGCAGGGGCGGCCCGAAACAGTAGGCATCGCATCTGGACGCCGGCTACGAAGGTGCTTCATATCGAACTCAAAAACTAAGTAGAGCATAAAAAGGGGCGTCTTTTTTATATAAGCAGGGGGCGACACTTACCGCAGGGCCGCTCCTATTTGTAACTAGGGATGGACGCGAGACGACTTTTTTGCGAGACGAGACAGAGATTTACAGATTTTTGCGAGACGAGACACACATTTTTAACATTACGATACAGGGATTTTTGCGAGACGAGACAAGCTTTTAGGCTATTTTGCGAGACGCGAGACGCTTATTTTTCGTCTCGCATCCATCCCTATTTGTAACCATCTTAATTTTAAATTCCATTCAGAATCCGAGAGATTTCAGTGCCAAGGAAGCCGGTGAGGAACAGGATTCTCTCCGAGCAAGATTTATTAAGATGGCGAACCAACTGGTCGCCGGAGGCGGCTAGTTTATTTATAAAGGTGAGAAATTTTCAATCGCCATCCTTTTTGTAAATAACAATCTTTTACTGGGCATCCCTTTATTGAAGGCTCTAATACCTAATGATTAAAAATTAACCCTTATTTTACGTATTTATTTTTTGATTGAATTCAGTTATTTAAATTCACTTACGATTTTCTGCAAGTTTCAATTGACTTTTAAAGTTAAGTCTACTTAAAAATGTACATTTAAAATGTGTTTGTGAAATATTTAATAAAAATTATAACATGGTATTTTACTAGCATAAAATTGTTTTAGTTACTACTATAGTATTGTGCATGATTATCACTATAGTTACAGTGGCCGCCGCTTAATTGGATCACGTTCGTGACATCGATTTTTGGACCAATAAAGCGGTGGCTTTGCTTGAGGCTTCGAAAAGAGCGATTCCGTTCCATTTTTTTTTGTGTGTGTGTGTGTGATTTGATTCGATAAAGCGGCTGATCCAATTAAGCGGTCGCCACTGTACTACTGCAGTGTATGATTATCACTCCATTTTTCTGCGTATGCAATTAATGTTTCACCCTAATTAGTAATTATAATTTTAAATTTCATATTTTATATAAATTTGTACTATAATACATCTATGTAATGTATAAGTATGTAGATGATAAAATATTAGGGATGCAGCGGATATTGATTTTGCCAGATATCAGTTATTCGAAGTTCCTTTGGTTGCCGGATACGGATATCCGGCACTAACATGCATTTAGCTATTAAGTGCGTTTTCTTATTTTTTAATATAATGATATCAGAACAATAAATTGCAAACATGTTTCACACATAATTTTTTTTTCTAATAATTTACTTACAAGTAAAGTACTTTGACTATTTTTTTGTGTGTGCGTGCGTCGCATGTCGAAATCAAGAGTAAAATTGGAGACCAATGCTTGAAATTATTTCTTTTTATGAATTTGCCCCCCTTTTTTTTGCCATATAAATTTTTGTACTGTGAAAGAAAAAAAATGCTCTTATATTTAGAAGCTTAACAATTAAACAGATCTATTTTTATTTTTTAACTAGAAGTTTAAAATAATTATTTTTGATTAAAGAAATTGAATGCGTAACCTGAAAAATTATGTTTCATACCTGTATAAACTACAAAAAAAAAAAAAAAAAAAAAAAAAAACATTGTAATTTCATTATAAATATTTAAAAGGAATTTTCTTTTTATTTCTCAATCTCTAAAAGTAATTTAACTTAAACTAAAAATGATAATGTAAAATAATATTAAATGATTAAAACAGAAAAAAGGCATTAAACCTGTTCGGAAAGAAATAACACTCATCTATCAAAGATATCTTATCAAAATAGATATCTTAAATAAATTTTAAAAAAGTATGCATTTCTTTGTGAAAATAATCTGCAATTATAGGTATGTTAATAAACATGCCATGGTTAAAATTTATTTGCTTCTGCCAGTAGTGTACACATAAAAAAAAATATTTTAACTATTTACATTTTAAGTTACTTTTTTTATGCACATATATGTAAAGATATTTCGTTTTTGTAAATTGTAAGTAAATTATTAGAAAAAAAAAATTATGTGTGAAACATGTTTGCAATTTGTTGTTCTGATGTCATTATATTAAAAAATAAAAACACACTTAATAACTAAATGCATGTTAGTGCCGGATCGGATAACTGATATCTGGCAAAATCAATATCTGCTGCATCCCTAATATTTTATCATCTATATACTTATACATTTAGATGTGTTATAGTACAAATTTATATAAAATATGAAATTTAAAATTATAATTACTAATTAGGATGAAACATTAATTGCATACGCAGAAAAATTCTGGAAGTGGTCAACTTACAAAAGTTTTGAGCTATGCTTTGGAAAAAATTCTGCAAATTACCTGGTCAACACTTAAGTTAGACAGGTGGTCAAAAAATAACAGGTTCGTTCAGTGTGAAAGTAACTAAGCCATTTCGTTCCCGGTCAATAAGGTCCACTTCACAGGCTTTACTGTACCATGTTAAATATTAATTATTTAGTGTTCTATAGATTTAATTGTGGGTAGAAGATTAAGTGATATCAAGTGTAATATTTTATTTAGAGCATCCTATATAGAGTATTTTATGAAATAAATCAAATGGACTTGTTAACATTACAGATTAAGGTGTGTTTATTTAGTGACACACTTAATAGTTATTTTAAAGATATTGCTTACAGTAGTAATTTAATAGTTATTCTTTTTATGTGGGCTGAAATTGTTAAGAGACATGAATTCATTAAAAAGATTTCATAAGAAATAATTTATTAAAATTCATTACAATCCATTGCAACAAACTTTACTCTCTTCTTCCCGGAGAGATACAATACAATTCATATACAATTATTTATAGCATGCTTTTTAATATTAGACAGTTCTGAAGAAAAATTGGCATATAAAAGATATTTTTAATTGTAAGAAAATGCATAAATTTATCATGCTACTAAAATAATATTTTTAAGCACAATTTACATACAACTGTATTTTTTAATTACTTATAGATTAGATTTAAAAAATTTGTGACTTTCCTTCTAAGAAAACATATAACATAATATACAAAAAGTAATTTTCTTAATATTTTAAGAATGTCTGTTTAATTTTGAGACTAAAAAAACTTTTTACATTAATCATTTATTCAATAACATATTTTTTCATATGAAAATCAAGTAATTTTTATTCCAGAATGAACTTCACAGTAACAATTTCCTAACTGCAACACTACTAAGCATTAAGGGGATACCTATTAAATAAGCTGATTGATCAGACTAAATAAACCGAATGCTTCCAATTTCCCACAATGGATAACACTAACCTAATCACTCTTAGATAATGAACCCAAAATTTAAAATACCTACAAAGCTTAAAATAATAATAACTTTGTAAAATAATGCACATAAAAGGTACTTTAATGATATGTACCTTTTATTTGTGTCAGTTTACAAAATTTTAATTATTTCATCTTTTAAACATCAGTTTCTTTAGTGTTTTTTGTTACATACAAAGCTTGTTTGAACTTGAAAAGCAATGGAATTGCCAAGCTAAAAATAAAAATGCCAACAGTCAAGTAAGGCTTATCTCCAGTATGACAATGACGACAAAACAATTCAGGAAATATGAAAAAAATATCACAGAGTAGGTTTTTTTTTTGCACGTGAACCAGGGTTGGCAAGTTTTTGACAATTGATGGTTTTTTCTGGTTTTAACTGTCATGTCAAAAACTCCTTTTTGACATAGTTTTTGACAATAAGTGTACTAAACCTAAAATTCTGTCATAAAATAGAGTAAAACTATTTTTTGCAATAAAATTGCATATTACAAATTTCATAATATTTTAATTTACTACTTGAGTGAACTTAGTTAAAATTTGAACACGGAAATACCTTAGTAGTTAGTTAAAAACATTAAAAAGCCTAAAATCTCCGTAAAATAATTAAAACACGCACCATGAGCGCTTTCGACAGCTCAGCCCGCTGTCATCATCAGAACTGAGCTGCTTGGCTCGTTCACCGCTTCTTTTTCACCAAGGCCTGCCACGACTGCTCGATCTGCGCATGCGCCATGTCGTGGACAGCTCCCTCTTGTGTCATTATTTCCAACGCTTCCCGTCTTAAGCCATAATTGTGGTTATTGTAATTAGATATTTTCTTTACTATTTTCTGACATTTACGAAATCTATATTTATATTTTCCTTTAAGGCTAGGTGGGATAGAGCGGTACTTTGTCTATTGTATTTTATGTCGTTTATGTGTTCTTTAATTCTATCTTTAATTTTTCTTTTTGTAACACCAATGTAGTATCCGGGAAGGTTGGAATCTCTAGAGATTCCAACCTAGGAGTCATAGTTATATTTCCTAGTTAGAATATAAGTCATAAGTCAGTAAACCCTTTGCAGGCCAACTTACTGCAGGACTACTATTTATTTAATAATTTTGTTTAAAGTTATTCATTTTTGCTCGAAATATACATTCCTTTTTACTTTAAAAAAAATCTAGAATTAATATGTCTGATATTAAATCCCACATAAGCAACGTATAATGAATCAGTTTTACATTTCTGAGTACTAAAGTAATGCAGCAACTAATAGAATACAGGATGGTTTCCTGAACCTGAATTCATTCTTGAGATGCATGCTTGTAAGCTGTAATAAGAGACCTGTCCCATTCTTCTCTTATCTGAGAAAGGATTTTTTTTTTTTTTTTGTCACTATACCAATAATTACATATTTTAATAAATAAGGTTTTACATATGAATAAAGAGATAAATTATTAAGTTATCCCTTCCTGCATTCTACACCTGTTCATTTCAAAACAAACATTGCAGATAGAATTAGCTCAGGGTATTATTTTTAAAAAGGTCATTGTTCTTTATGTTGAATTTGGAAAAATAATTATAAAAAAAATTAAACTGGCATATATATATTCATCCAATATATGCATTAAGTTATGTAGGTAATATAATATGTATTTAATATCAAATAACAAATGATTTAAATGAAAGAAAGGAACAATTTTGATAATTTTTAATAAAACCAAAAAACCCATTTCTGTGTGGGTTTTATTGGGTTTTTTTAGGTGCTTTTTTTTTAAACCCACCCGGGGTTTTTTGGGCGGGTCCGAAACCCTGCTGAAAATATACAAATATATAGATATATATATATGTATATGAATAAAGATATATCAAAAAACTAAGTGTCATAAAAATTTACTGTGCTTGTTCTGAATAAATGCATGTCCTGATTATCACACAGGCACTTGGGCCCGTGCCTTGGGCACACATGCAGAAGCAGCCCCAAAGAGTGAGTTTAGAGCTATGTATAGAGGCACAAAAATTGAGCCAGCTTTATGTAGGGGCACAGCATTTTAAAAGTGCCCTGGGCTCAAAAATGTTATTGTCTGGCCCTGAATAAACGAATTTAACATAATAAAATGAAAAGTATTAGAAAATGTTGAGTCTATTGATAATAACCAATCATTATTTTGATTGCAAATTATAATAATTTACATACAAAAAAATATTTATATTGTAATATGATACAGAATATATTATTAGTAATGGATTTTATTTACACAGAAAAACAAATATTTAGACTCATCAAAAATGCTTAGGCAACTTGTGATGCAGTAATTGAATACTGATAGCTTTAGCAAAGTTCCTCTTTAAAAAATAAAAAAAAAGTCATGGCATAAAGGTATTCAACTAATTAATTATATTCATAAATTTTAATCAAGCTGATCTAAGGTAGAAAAAATATATAAAAGTACTTTCAAAAACATATTTATACCATTTTCAATATTTAATCATAGCATGACAAATAATTTGAATGGTGGTATATAATTTTAATTTAATTATATTAATTATAAAATAAAATATATTAAGTTTAATTTAATTAATTTTGTAATTTCATATTTAAAATAAAATGTGACTAAGGACTAATAAAAATAACATGTATAGGGTTCTTGATGCTTTTAGACACATTTTTTACATGCAATGTCAATAACCAGTTTTTGACATCAAAAACCCGACCCTGACGTGAACAAGAGTGTACTTATAAAATACCATCACCAGAGAATGTTTTTTGACATGCATTGGATATGAAAAGCTACTGCTCAACTGCTGTATCTAAAGTGTTGTCTGGTGTTTCAGATACAACTGGTTTATCTATAGTGTGGGTACGAAAATGCCTTTTTAAACACTCCCTTCGAGAAAATGCTTTCTGGCACACACCACATATAAACAGCTTCTCTCCTGTATGTACATAAGCGTGATTGTTTAAGTGATCCTGTTTAGAAAATGTTTTCTGACACACATTACACATAAAAGGCTTTTCGCCTGTATGAGTGCGATAATGCACCTTCAAGTACCTTTTCTGGATAAATGCTTTCTGGCATATGTGACACACATACTCCTTTTCACCAGTATGAATACGAAGGTGGTAATTTAAACTTCCCAGCTGAGTAAATGCTTTTTGACACAAGTCACAGACAAACGGTCTTTCTCCAGTGTGGGTCTTCATGTGGTCTTTCAAGTGTGCAACTCGAGCAAATCCTTTCTGACACACATCACATGTATAAGGTCTCTCCTCATTATATACCAAAATCTGTTCTTGTGAGGCAGTCCTCTGTTCTTGTGAAGGGGTCATCTGTTCTTGTTCTTGTGAAGGAGCTCTGCATTCTTGTTCTTGTGAAGGAGTAGTAGTTTGGTATGTGTCCTGTGAACTACTTGTCTCTTCCATCTGGTACTTCAGATTTCACTCAAATGGCAGAATGAAAAGGTGCTTTTTTTCACTTTTAATCAATAAATACAACAATGTTCATGTCACTATTAAAAAGAGCAAAAAAAAAAATTAATGTATGCAACACCTGCACAAAATTTCAATGCAAAATAAAATTATCTTAAAAGAAGAAATATAAAAACGGTTAGAAGTTGCTAACACAATACTAACATGCATGAACATTTTCATATCTGCAAGAAAAAAGATAAAAGTAAATAATTAAGACTCGAAAAGTAACAAAGTCACTAATTGAGAGTGTCATTTAAATGAAACACTAGACAACATAATCTTGAACAGTTTGCAAAAGGGATGAATTATATAAGAGATTCAAAAGAATTTTACCTGATTCTTCACAAGAGATTTTATTTTCTTCAACAGATAAAACTACAGAATTTATGAAATTAACTAAAAGACTTAAATTTAAGATCAATTTACAAATTACTTTTTAACAGTTTATAGTAGTTGACAATTTATTTTTATTATATGACAATTATTTTTTAATTTGCTGAAGACACATAAAAAAATCATAGTAGTTGACAGTTTATTTTTATAATGTGCCAATTATTTTTTAATTTGCTGAAGACACATAAAAAAATCTAATCATTAAAAAAATTTTATTTAGAATGTTTCATGACTTCCTCACACTTAGCAAAAACAGATATTAGGACAGTTGTTTAAGAAAACATTTTAAAGACCTTTAACGATTCAATTATATTTAAAGGTATTCATAAGCTGTATTTCTTGAAAAAGAGCCTTAATGATCATCAGCATTATTTTAAAATTCAGCTCTCCTAGTGTTTGTCTCTTATGTAAGTAAACCTTTATTTTACAGCCACAAAGCAAATTGAATAACAAAAAAACAAAAGAGAGAGAGAATATTTTTTAAGCTTTTATTTAAACATAGCATTACTCAGGATCGAGTTGTCTGTATTTTCAGTCTGCTTCTAGTATCCCGAATAATAAACGAACACTGTAAATTAGACAGTTGACAATTAAATAGTATGTGCTTCGAATGTCCAATGTTAATTTGAAAGAACACACAGAGATAATAGTGCATATTTTCTGAAGTCAAATGAAATTTTCTGATTCTACTTGAAAACCCAACTCTACCACCACAAATTAACAAGAAAAAAAAAAATCAAATACTTAGCTTAGGACAGACAAGGCATTCTTCTCATGGAATTTATGCCTCCCGGAATGACAATTAATGCTGCTGAATATTGCAGGCATGAAAGTTTTCAGTCTTTTGACTGAATTCAGTCTTTTTCAACATCATTGGTGCATTTGAGATTTAGTATTTAAATTAATATAATGAATTTAGTTATACTGAATACAGTGATATAATGAATATTAGTTAATTTAATAATGAATACATGTAAAAGAATAACAGGTAATGTGTTAAATGCATAATAATTTATTTGTTCAATATGATCTGCAGCAAAGTTCAGTCTTTTTAGCTGTTTCATAGCTGCCAACCTTGGAGAATGAAAATTAGGGAGATTTTCGAAAAAATTAGGGAGATTTTTAAAAAATTAGGGAGACTTTAAAAAACCCTTGTTATCGATGAAAAAACTCTATGTACACATGCGTAATATATCAGTAACCAAGAAAATTACATATACAAGAAAAATGTATAGCTTAACGGTGTTATTCGAAAAAATTCATGTGATTTTGGTACATAATTACAAATAAACTAATTATGCCAGGCACTTCAAAATTTTGAAACTGTCTCTTCACAAGCTGTATTACATACTGCGAAGTCAAGCCAATCTGTATCAGTTTCAATACTTTTAGAAAAAATTCTTAAATATCGGAAATTTTCGCAAAGCATGTCACTCTTCAAAAACTCTTGCAGCTCAAATCCATGTTTAAGAATTTTTTCTGAAAATTTCACAAAAGCCACAGCGTTTTCGCTTATCGTAGTGTGTAAAACAGCTTATGAAGAAACATCTGGAATTTTTTGGAGACCATGGTGCTATTAGTTTATTTCAATTTGTGTACCAAGACTAAAAACAGAGTTCTTTTTTTTTCGAAGAACAGCCTTAAAACATTTATTAAAACAGCCAATTTTAAAATGCGATACTTTTTTAAAGAAATAAACAATTTTTTAAACAGTAAATACTTTAGAACTATTTGCATTGATGGGCGCCGGCAGCATAGGGCAAGGGGGGGCACTTGCCCCCCTGGATTTTTGCAGGCATGAAAACAGCTGAAGAGCAAAAAAGAGGAAATACACGTGGACATATTTTCCAGCAAAAAATTAAAAAATTTACGTGCACGTATTTTCAGTCATATATAACAAGGTTGATAATGCAAAAACATGGAACTGGGAATTATGTGTGAGCTTAAATTCAACCACTGTTAAACTAAATGGTGTACTAAATAATTTCTATCATTTAAATTTCAACCACAAACAAATTGACTGTGATCCTGAAGAAAATAACTATGCACTGTAAATGTTTAATAATCAGTTTTAGATATACAATATTTATTAAAAGAAAATAGGCTATAATTATTTAAAATAATTGTCTTACGTAATATCGTAAAATCCTAGATCAAAACAAATCATAAGTCTCACATCCAAACTTCAGACTATTCTTTTGATATGAAAATAAAATAAAAAAATTGATTCTCAAAAAAAATAAATCTAATATATAAAATTCTCCTGTCCCAGTGTTAGTCACCTAACTCCTCTGAAACCACTCGACCAATTTTAATGAAATTTTCTATGTATATTCGATAGGTCATAGAATAGGTTTTTAACTATGTCTCATACCCCTAAGTCATAAGGGCCGTCCACCCCAAAATGTTTAGCCCCCGAGTGCTATTCATTTCAATCAGGATTTCTGTGTAGACATTAGCGTGTCGAATCACTTTTCAAATGTGTTTGCCAGATAATGTGGAGTGGGGGAAGTTAATAAAATGTTGAAAGTCGCACAAGGTTTGCAATTTTTGATAATGGATCGCTAAATGTGGTGCCAAAACGCGACAATTTACTATAAATATATTTCGCGTATAGTTAGAAAACGCCTGGCGTATATTGTAAAAGAGTTTTATTAGGCGATTTTAATATAGATTACTATTCCGAAGAAGTGCTCTGTGGAACAAGAAAGGAAAACACGGTACACTCATGGATTATGATTCCCATTCCATGTCTTTGCGGCATAGTTGGAATATGCCTATAGGAAGAATATGCCTGGCGAAGATTGTAAAACAGTTTCAGTAGGCGATTGTAAGATAGAATTCGATTCCAAAGATGTGTTTTATGGTACAAGAAAGATTTGATTTCTATTTTAACGTCCCCACTCTCGCCAACCTAAAAAATCCCCATACTTTTGCGAGCTTTGCAGTCATGGGTCTCTGGGAGTTATGCACAAGTTTCAACGGTACTTACGTATTATCCCGGCGGTCCAGCAAGACAAGCAATTTTTCACCAAGATAAATGCCGTGCACATGAAATTGTTGATGGTTTGGAATACGATTGGCAACGTATTTAAAATCTACGAAAAAGTAGTTTGGCGGAAGTGACCGCCGGGTTAATACGTAAGTACCGTTTCAACGCACCCAAAAGAACTAGGTGATAACTAAAGTAAACAAACTAGCGATAAACGCGCCAGTTAAGAAATTTGAAGACATTTAATTATTAAAACTACATTAATTGGTAATCCAAATTAAATAAAAATGTAACGGCATGCTGTACTTACATGTTGTTCCAAATTGCCATTTTAATTCTAAATTACGATTTCTACATAAATACAAAAAATCGTCATGGTAACTGCATATGTTTAATCATCGCCTCCTTGGCGAGAGTCGAGGCGTTAAAGAAGGAAACAATATATAAAACGGTGAAGTATAGTTGTGATATACTTGGCGAAGATTGTAAAATAGTTTTAGTAGGCGATTTTAAGATAGATTTCGATTCCAAAGATGGGTTTTATAAAATAAGGAAGAAAAATACAGCACAGTCATGAATAATGATAACACTTTCCAACTTAATGGAATAAGGACGAAAAATAGGGACGACGCATAAATTATGATACGATTTTAATTTATAGCACTATAGTGCGTATTTAAAATCTGAAAGTGTTTCATATTTTCATCCCTTTTTTTTCGGGGGGGGGGGGGGCAAAATTTTTTATGGAATGACTATCAATGAGTCTCAAGGCCAAACTATGTCTGTTTGTGGATTAGATTTGAGCACGCCATGTTTTTCACACGGACAGTTATACGTGGCATGCTCTCGAGTGGGCAAACCATACAGTGGGCATCCAGTTTGTTTAAGTTATCTAAAGATGGGATAACAAAAAATATTGTATACTCTATTGCGTTAAGGGATTGATATTATTTTTTAGTAAAATTATTGTAATTAGCGATATATATAAATTTAAAGAATAAATTACTATGAATTAAAAATATGTGTTTGGTATTGTGTTATTTTTATATTCCAGCATCGTTCACAGCGCTCCATGCCTCTTCCACTCATATACCACATCCTCACAAACTTACAATAAGTTACAAACTTACAATAAGTCTACTAAAATAATCCTAGGAATAATTTACATGGCAAAACAACGTTTGCCGGGTCAGCTAGTATATATATATATATATTTTAAGACCTATCTTTTTTTTTTTTTTTTTTTATCAGAAATGGAATGAAAAATTATATATATGGCATTGGCATTTTCTAAAATAAGCATTCAAAGGATAGAATAAAAGTGAAGTTTTCTTGTTTTATTGGAAAAAGAATAATTCTTTAATAAATTTCTAAATATTTTCTCAGATAAAATTTTAGAATCTTAGCAGTCTTGCAGCACACAGAAGTGGAACTTATGACAGGGACATACGTTCTGCTCCTTCCTATATTAGCTGCAAAATACCAACTCACAAAATTATTCTTTTTAAAATTAACTGTAAAAATAATTACCAAAGAAAAACCTGCACATGAGAATAAAACGAAATAGCAATTTTCCTGATTTTAAAATTGAAGGGAAAATGATTCAGAAATCAATTAACATATTATGGGGAAAATATTACTTTTCTGTTGAGTTGAAATACTAAAATTCCTTAAATTTTAATTTAACAATAGAGTATTAAAAATTCTGTTTTGCATCTTGTTTTTAAAATTATTCATTTACCAAAAGGCTGCAAAAAGATTGAAGTTCAGTTGGCAAATATTGGACCCGGAGATCGTGGATAGTTCGTTACCATAATTTAGCTAGTATAGTCCGCGGACTATGCATGTCAAAAAGGGATTTTTTTCCTGAACACGGGCTATCTGGCTGAAATAAATTTCGGCTGAATCCTAGTTTATGGTGCTTCTTCGCCAAGGAGGTGATAACAGGTATATTCTGGCAACCTTGGCGACTTTAGTTTGCGTTCCGGCAACCAAGTGAAAATCTAACATTTTGTTTCGGTATCGCGCGCTTATGCCTCTGACGGGTCTCTTATTTGTTTACACTATTAAGTTTATTCTACTAGAAAAAAGAAAATTTTTTTTTCCCATTATGTCATTTAAAGCATCAACGTAAATACAGGTGCGGACAAGCTTCGTGAGACCATTTTAGAAATATTTCAGTCCGATATGCTGAAGAACCAAATTTTGAATGTGCTTTTTTATAAAAATAATTTATGTAATACGGGGGAAAACGGGCCTTCACAAACCGAGCTACCGACGCCGCGTCGTCATCGCCAAGGTTGTTATTGTTTTGTCTTCACTCGGCGAGCTGGCTAATAAAACAAGAGAGCGAATTCTGCTGAGACGTTAAAACATGACTTGTGTCGCCTCAATTTCTTTCTTTTTTTTTCAATTGCGAGTGCAAATTTTTAAATTTTATAATTCGTTACTTTTAACCCAGAGAGAGTATCAATTGAATGTTGTTTAAAATTAAGTATTATGTGGCTTGACCCATGAGAATTAGTAATGATCTTTTCTTCTTCTGCTTTTTTTTTTTTTTTTTTTGCTTGGTTATGTACATTTCCATAAATGATTAATAAAAGTAATCTTTTTATTTATTTAAGGGGGCGATACGTCTTGCCTAAGGACAGATTAATGCAATTTTATGGGCGGTTATTGAAATTTGTCTATTTCATGGAAGTAAAATAGAATTTCTTTTTCCTGTAGCGGAGGAGTAATCGCTCCCCCCCCCCCCAACCCCTTTAATCCGTCCGTGGTCTTACCATTAGTTAACTTTTCACGAAGTTACGGTATGTATTTTTAGTAAAATCCGCGTAACTGTTTAAAAAGAAAATGGAAAAAAAAAAAAAAAAAAAAAAAAAAAAACTCTGAAAATTTTGGTTTTCTTTTTCTTACGGATTTCTTAACATTAACTCAAATTTTAAAAAAGCATTATTCTTTTATTCAGCATAAAATTAAGATGTGTACGTTTTAATAGCTATAAATATCGACGTATTTATTTATTGGAATCATTATTAATAATTTATTTATTTAAGAAATAAAGTATATTTAAACTACCATAAATTATTTTACTTCCTTTGCATGTTGAAGACCAAAAGGAATACGACAAGATTTATATTTTAAATACCATTACCAGGGACGTAGCCAAGGGGGGGTCATAACCCCCCCCCCCCATGAGGAATTTTTTGCCATAGAAAATGTATATTCTTCACTCCCTTATCACACACATGTATGCATGTATGGGAGTTGCAGAAGTAGTAACCCCCCCCCCCATGAAAATTTTCTGGCTACGCCCCTGACCATTACTAAAAGCTGCACTTTTATACAAGTTTTATTTGTCGTGCAGACCGTCAGTTTGCTTTATTTAAACAAAAATTCCAGTTTAGCATTCATAAAATGTCTGAAAGTTCTCGTTCGGCCGACGATTTTTCCAAAACCAAGCAAATTTTTGGATCCGAAAATGACCACAAACATTTCGTTTTCAATCCACGTTTTCTAATATATTCGCTAACATCTGCCATTTTCTCAATAATCCACAATAGAAGTGTCAGTTAAGCTGGTACATGTCCATGGAAAAAATTTATAGATTCATCAAATGCGCAAAACAGCAATAAAAACACGTCGCAAGTAACAATAGCTCACCGACAACGGTTTTCCAGTGGCGAATGGTCTCGATAGATAATTATTGTTGTGTAGTAGTTCGCCAAGTACATAATTATGTATCAGATGCCTTTCGAAACATCAAGGATCTAAAATAAGAATTTGCCCCTCTGAACTAAGTTTTGAATTTACGAACTCAGAAATCAGTAACATTGCACTCTGGCTGACTTTAGTCTAGGCGCAGTGCGAGATGCAGTGAAAACGTACAACCCAGGCGTGCATTATCGTACTCCTGTTACTCTGCTATGTCCGCTAAGAACGTCGTAGATTTAGGACATGTTTTGCTTTAGGTTCGCTAATCACTGTTGTTTTCCCTTGCTTTTTTGTTCTTTTATGGTAACCATACTTTTAAGTAATCTTTGCCCTCTGGAGTAGTCTTAGCGAAGTTTCTTCAGTTTCTGTCGTTAGCATTTAACAAGTTCTGTAAATTTTTTTCAAAAATTGATAAATTGAAACATGGGAATAATTTGGAAAAATTCGGGAGATTTATAAACTTTTCGGGAGTTCGAGAGATTGTTCTGAAATTCGGGAGTCTCCCAGAAAAATCGGGAGGTACGGCAGCTATGCTGTTTCGTGCTTTCATGCCTGATATTGCCAGACTTAGAAACGTCTTCGAAGGGCAATTCAAAACAAACGCAGGAGAATGCTGACAAATGCAGTCCGCTTGCTTCATAACAACGCTCGGCCTCACACAGCACTCATAACCAAAGCACTACTCGAACAATTCAAATGGGAAGTATTAGACCATCCGCCATACTGCCTGGACCTTGTGCCCAGCGACTTCCATTTATTCCTTTACCTGAAGTCACATCTTGATGGAAAATCATTCCACGACGATGATGAGATTAAAGATGAAGTTGAAATGTGGTTCCGACAACAGGCGGCAAACTTCTATGACTGTGGGATACAAAAGCTTGTGCCCCAACTTAACAAATGTTTGGATAACGGGGGTAATTATGTCGAAAAATAATAAATAATCCAGTTAATAATAAGTAACTGACGTTTTATAAATTAAATTTTTGTTTAAGGAATGCGAGCCATTGTATCTTTATTTTTCGAAACAGCCTCGTATCTACGTATGTTTATGTTTCATTTGGTAAGAAAAAAAAAGTTACCAAGGTTAGACGTTTGTGACAAAAAAAAAAAAAAAAAAAAAACTCACCAACTCAACCTGCCCCCCTCTTAGGTATTATTCCCTGATTTTTTTTAAGTGTAATTTACTGCAATTGTAATTTGTTAAAATTTTTTAGTTTGCTTTGTTGATCATGCAAATGGTAGTACTAGGGCTTGGCAACTGCCAAGATTCAGCGACTGTTGCCTTGTTACATGGGGCTTATACCATCTCTGTCAAATGTACCATCATTTTTAATTATCAAGATTAACCATTCAGTATAAACAAATGAATTCAAATCTATCAAATGATTTCTACAGAAACCCTATAGATTATGAACATAGATGAACATAGCAACCAAAAGAGTAACTATGGCCGAATGAAAAAAAAATGGTACTTACTTATACCAGCGACTATTTCCAACAGTGGCGTACGCAAGGGGGGGGGGTTAGGGGTTCAACCCCGCCCCTCCCTTGTCAAAAAATTTTTAACAAAATGTCCATACATTTTTAATTTTTAGCTTAAATATTACGCATTTTAACACAAAGTTATGTCTATAACCCCCCCACCCCCCTGAAGGAAGTCTGCATACGCCACTGATTTCCAACAAAACTTTATTTCACTATTGTGTGTGGTTTAACATCAATAACAAAAAAGAATAATGCAATTCCCTATTACTAATGTTACTAACCTTATTTTATTGTATTATATAGACAGTCATTTACTTCTTCAATCTCACTAGCTTTAATAGTTTTGACCACAAAAATCCTGAATAATGCAAGTACCAAACAAACTTTTTGTATAGTGTATTTTAATGGGAGGAACCAGATTTTTACCATCAAATTAAATTACCGAACTGATCACTCAAATACCTATTGAAAACAATACCATGGGTAGTATGACATGGAGATTGAATGAACTAAGTTAAGTTTTATGTTTTGTTTTTATTCAAACTTAGGGTTAAGGAATTTTTAAGCCATTTACATAACACTAAAAAATGAATAAAACAAAGCCTATTTTAATTGATTTAATTGTTGTTAGATCAATAAACATATCTTAATGTAAATCTAAATAACATAAGGCAAATGGATATCTTACCAAAATGAGTTTATTTGCTGTAACATCAAAATACAGTAATATCTCAGTACATATCGTCACCCGGCAAACAGGGGAATCTGCATTTTACTAGCTTCAAGAAAAATGCCATCAAAAATTTGCTTCAATAGCTTATACAGATAAGTGAAACACAACAGTCAATTTTCATGTAATATATTCGGAATTAAGATTTGAAGCTTAGAGTATGCAGCAGTGCTACTAGACCTCAAAAATGCATTTAGGTAAAAACTGCCTGATTTCTAGATTTACGTTTTCGGCGTGGTAGTTGGTAGCAATATCATGTCAAAAACTACATCAAAACTAGATCTTATATTTTTTGTTGAATAATCGGTAGCATGTCATACAGTCAATTATAAATTAAACATATTATTTTAGTTTATTTTCAATAATTATCCATTTATTTATTTTTTGAAACTGGTGAAATAAATTTCCGAGGTTCATTTAATATTCCTTACTTTAACAAAAGTTATTTACTTGTTTACCGGATCAGGTCAAATAAATAGCTTAGAAAGACAGCTCACATTTAAAATGCACAAGGAAATTACAATATTAAATTTATTTTATCTGACAGATCTTTCGTTTACATCAAATATCTGAGTTTGCAGTTTGACTATGGTTAGATGGAGACATCAAAACTAGGCCTTATATCTTAGGTTGAATAATCAGTTGCATGTCATGCAGTCAACTATAAATTAAACATATTATTTTAGTTTACTTTCAATAATTATTCATATATTTATTTTTTGGAACTGGTGAAGCAAACTTCCGAGATTCATTTAATAATCCTTACTTTAAATTTTAACAAAAGTTATTTACTTGTTTACCGGATCAGGTCAAATAAAAGCTTATAATAAACAGCTCAAATTTAAAATGCACAAGAAAATTACACTATTAAATTAATTTTATCTGAAGGATATATCGTTTACATCAAACATCTGAGTTTGCAGTTTGACTATGGTTGGATGGAGACATCAAAACTAGGCCTTATATCTTATGTTGAATAATCAGTTGCATGTCATGCAGTAAACTATAAATTAAACATATTATTTTAGTTTACTTTCAATAATTATTCATATATTTATTTTTTGGAACTGGTGAAGCAAACTTCCGAGATTCATTTAATAATCCTTACTTTAAATTTTAACAAAAGTTATTTACTTGTTTACCGGATCAGGTCAAATAAATAGCTTAGAAAGACAGCTCACATTTAAAATGCACAAGGAAATTACAATATTAAATTTATTTTATCTGACAGATCTTTCGTTTACATCAAACATCTGAGTTTGCAGTTTGACTATAGTTGGATGGAGACATCAAAACTAGGCCTTATATCTTATGTTGAATAATCAGTTGCATGTCATGCAGTCAACTATAAATTAAACATATTATTTTAGTTTACTTTCAATAATTATTCATATATTTATTTTTTGGAACTGGTGAAGCAAACTTCCGAGATTCATTTAATAATCCTTACTTTAAATTTTAACAAAAGTTATTTACTTGTTTACCGGATCAGGTCAAATAAAAGCTTATAATAAACAGCTCAAATTTAAAATGCACAAGAAAATTACACTATTAAATTAATTTTATCTGAAGGATATTTCGTTTACATCAAACATCTGTGTTTGGATGGAGCCACTGATGCATGCAACACAGTACCTAACGACAGGAAATGACTCAAAAATATGGGTTACGTCACAGATGCAGTCTAAGGCGTTGCCTACGTCATGGCTAACTGGGATAAATCACCACCCTCTTAAGGCTGGAATCCACATCAGCGGAATACGCCACGGAAAGCTGAAAACTGAATTCCTGTCGATTTTCCGTTCCGCTTCCAAATGACTCCACTATAGCATACTCGTTTTTCTGATACAACGGTGCAGGCGCCATCTATCGTCTGAATTTTAAATCGTTTCTTGTTACGTTTACTCGACGAGTGAAAAATAAACACAGAAAAATCCATGAATAACGAATAATATATAGCTATAATAAGTTTTCACTATATGAATATGATGAATTTGATTGGAATACATGAAATTAAAAAAACGTAAACATAGATTCTGAGCTCAAATGATACTCCTAGCAAGAGAGAAATATGGAATTTTCACAGCATTTATTGAATGAAGTACTGTAGATGAAGAATAGTATTTTTAATACAAAAATGTTAGTTTTAAGAAAATGTCCTTTAATTCTTGTTTTTTATTTTTTACTCAATCAAATTTATAACACAATAAGAATAGTACATTCCAATCTCGTAATAGATATAAGTACTTCAACATCCAAACGGGACGCCATCTTGTTTTTTGGATGGACCGCCTCTCTAGATCTACGCCAATTCCTATTGGCCGGCACACAGCGGAATACGCCGGCGGAAACTGAAAAGTTCAGCATTTTCAACTCCGTTTTCCGCGCTTCATTCTGCCGGGCAGAAACTGAAAAACCGGAAGTTCGTCCATTTTCTGTTTCAGTTTTCTGCTTTCCGCCGCGTATTCCGCGCATGTGGATTCCAGGCTTTATCTAAAGGGTGGTGGATAAATACAGGCTGTCCGAAATTAGTTTCTCCTATGGGTTTTTGCGTGCGAGTAAATTTGTACTTTTTCGCCGATTTGTCGCTTTTACCCAACTGTATCATTGTTGCCAACTCTGCTGGAGAAAAAGATCTTTGCAAACTGGCAATACCGAAGTATTTTATAAATCGGAAATGAATGTCCAAATGTCTCAAAGAGCATTAGAAGATAAGCATATTTCAGCAGCACAAGCACGTAAACGCCAAAAAAAAATTATTTTCTTTCTCAACTTGAAAATATTGTTCGCCATTTGTGGATACTTTTAACTTTGATTTTAGGCAAATTTTCTCTAGCAGAGTTGGCAACAGTGATACAGTTGGATAAAAGCGACAAATCGGCAAAGAAGCAAAAATTTGCTCGTACGCAAAAACGGAGCTTTACGGACAGCCTGTATTTATCCCAGTGAGCCATGACTACGGGCGCGTTCGAGAATTCTTCGGTTGTGCACCGGTAACACCGGTGAATTCTCGAACGGGCCCTACGTAATACTACACAGGGCCAGGAAATGTGGCTTCCAAAACTGGGAAAATGTAGATGACGCTGTTTGGTCCTATAAGAATTCATCGTTGCCTTGTTATTCCAGGAGAGCTATCTTTATATTCCTCGTATTTGATTTTTGAACATAGAATCGGGAGATGTCTCCGATATTGAAAGAAAACTGGGGACATTTATAATTAATGAAATAATTAGAAGTAATTTAATTAAAACACAATGCAATAATTAAACATTGTCAACAATTCCTGTTTTACATTTTGGGGAAAATGTGAAAAACGTCCTGAAATTGGGGAGTGTCCCAGGAAAATGGGACGTCACCTTAATCATGAATAGATTTATGTCCGCAAGTCTCTTTTGTGGTTAAAGATGAAGAATTGAAATGATAAAAGGATAATTATTTATAGTCAATTGACTTCGTTATAAATAATTTAATACAATACTGTTACCGAATAGTTAGTACGCGAAACTTATTTCGATCAATAATTAACAGCGATTATTTTTGTTAACATTTGACTGGGATATGAGGAATAAGAAACATAAAGCATAATATCAATTTCTGGTGAAGGTTAAATTTATAGTAGTACTAGCTGAAGTACCCGTTCTTCGCACGGGAATGAATGGACTTTTTGATATTACGATTTGTGGTGATTACTATTCATTGTAATAAACAGATATAGCAAAGTGGATATCGCGTTATATTGTGTCCAATAATCATGCATACCGAATTGCAAGGCAATCGTTTGTACGGTGCAGAAGGCCATGCGGCGTAGCGCAATCTAGTGGCGAGTTTTAGCAAAACGGATAAGGCGAAAATATTTTTCGCATTCAGATATCGATGTATACGAATTTTCATGACTATCGGCTGGACAGTCCTGAAGTTCATGTGTAGACGCGACATCTAGTGGCAAGTTATAAGAAAATGGATAGCGCCAAACTCTTCCCCGTGTTCAAATATCTATGTATACCTATTTTCATAGCGATCATTTGCACAGTCAAGAAGTGATACACTGCAGGGCCATCCAGTGGTTCAATAAAGTAATGATTTGCTACAGCGCCGTCAAGTGGCGAGTTATAGCAAAATGGATAACGCCAAAATATTCTCATTGTTCAAATAGCTATGTATACTGATTTTCATAGCGACCGTGTTCAACTATCTATGTATACCAATTTTCATAACGATCATTTCCACAGTCAAGAAGTGATACACTGCAGGGCCATCTAGTAGTTAATTAAAGTAATGATTTGCTACAGCGCCGTCAAGTGGCGAGTTATAGATATATGGATAACGCCAATATATTCTCATTGTTCAAATAGCTAATGTATACTGATTTTCACAGCGACCGTTTGAATGGTCAAGAATTTGGCCTGCTGCAGCGTCATCTAGTGGCGAGTTAAAATAATAATGCATTGCAGTGTCATCTAGTGGTGAGTAACATCAAAAGGAACGCAGTTAGAATATATTCTTCGTGCTCAAATGTGTAAGTATAAAAATTTTTATGCCGATCGGTCGAACGGTATAGAAGTTGATGCTTTTCAGCGCCATTTAGCGGCAAGTTACAGCAAAATGGATAGTGAAAAATATTCTCCGTGTTCTAATATTCGCGTGTACCAAATTTCATCGAAATCGGTTGGACGATATTCGCATAGCAAACGGCTAAACGGAATAGAATTCGACGTTCTGCTGCGCCACCTTGTGGCAAGTTAGAGGAAAACGGATAGCATAAAAAGCTTCTCCATGATAAAAGACTTAGGTGAACCAAATTTCATGGTGCAACGGTGCTCAACGGTGCTGGAGTTTTTCAACCTCATACACTCATACCAACATTCATTTTTATATATAACCAGTGTCATTATATATCCCAGTCTCAAATAAAATCCAGTTTCAAATCTAAGCCTCGCCAAAGTGCCAACATACGCCATTTTGCAAGCGTTTTTTCAGGAAATCATTCGAAGCATTGACTTAGCAGCAATAATATATGGGAAATGGTTCGACCGCGAAAAAGTAAAGCAAGCCTTTATTTGAAAAGTTGAATCCCTTAATACAGCCGAATTTTTTAAAATTATCAACTATAACGTGTTTTATTCATCATTACTCCGATGTACTAAATGAGAAGATTTCAATTTTCTGAAATTTGGCGGAATTCCCCCAACTTAAATCAATGTACTCATTTGGCGAGAATTCTGGAGATAGATCAATTGAAATCCCTTAATAACTGCATTACTTCTTCACGGATCATTAAAATTTAACGCTGTATTCTAATAAAACCTTTGCACTTGTTTTCAAAAATCTATTTCCTTAAGCTCTCAATAAATTGCGCCAAGCCGAAATCTGTGCAAACCGCTAGAACTCACTTTCACAAAATCGGCATTTGAGCCATTTTATTTTTTCGCCAAACTAAAATAATTTACCTATTAGCCTCGGAAATCTTCAATTCTTATTGTTTTGCGTGTAAAGCATTACATTCCTGCTCTGATTTCCCATGCACACGATATTATAATTTTAAAAAAATAACCTTACGAATATAAACTAACAAAAAAAATCATTATTATTCTTTTATTTTTACTTTGAGAATTTAAAACATTTTATTCGGCAAAATCGCCACACATGGCAACCACGATCCTTATTTCACACTTTTTTCACTACAGGGGTTACAATTACGGAAAGCTTTTTGCGTGAATAGCATAAAAAATCTCTTAAATTCCGGGAACGGGTGGACTTTCAAAGTTTTAAAGTGGACTACGATTTATTCTATATTATTTTACATATCTGTGCTAAATTTCAGGCCGATAGGTCCATTTTTGTGGATTTGTATACGAATCAAATCCACAAACAAACAAACAAACAAACAAACAGAATTTCATTTTTATTTATAAGATTGCTCAGTGTTATCGGTGTTGTGTGCGTATTGAGGACGAATTTATTCTTCATGAAGGCAACGAGAAAGTTGTTGTATCGTGGAATGTTATTAAAATCGCCGCATAGAACGATTGAAGTCTAAGTTAGGTTGAGAAGCCGGTAATAATTTTGTCAAGTTCTCTGAATATGGGCGGAGTGATTGATATATACAGTGCTGATGAATGTGGCAGGAGATGACATAGCTTAACATCTTTGGCCTACGCTTTGAGATGCACACTCATTGCCATAAAACTTAGTGCACCAAGAAAGAGTTGCTAGAATGTAACGAAATTTTACACACGTCAGTACAACATCTATGAAGTCATAAAATCAAAGCAAACTGATCATTTATTGCAGGAAAAACTGCAAATGAATGGAAGTTTTAGTATCCTGTTGGGACACCTCTAGCGTGAATGCATGATACGGTACGGCTGGTACTGAAACTTGCAAGTCCGGCATGATGTTCTGTGGCATTTCGTTTCACAGTTGCTGTAAACGTGCCTCTAATGCGACTGAACTCGTAGGCTGTCAAACTTGTCAGAAGTGATCTCCGATATGTTCGATTGGTGACAAATCTGGGGATCGAGAAGACCAGGGAAGGGTGGTAATGTGGTGGAGGCAGTCCTGTGACACCCTTGCTGTGTGTGTCCGAGCATTGTCCTGTTGAAAAATAGCTCCTGTCCTGGAAGCCCTGCCATGAGCGGCAGTCACATGTGTTTGCACGATGTCACAAATGTACCGCTGTGCTGTCATAATGCCGTGCATCAATACGAAGAGTGATCGTGTGATGCATGTGATTGTATCCAATACCATCACACCTGCAATGGATACGGTATGCCGTTGTAAAGCAAGGCAGGATTGAGGCGTTTACTACGAAGCCTCCACACACGTACACGATTGTCATCACTGCCCAAATTGAATCTGGCCTAGTCTAAGACGACCTGTATCCGGTTGCCGTTCAATCCCATCGAGCGCGACAGCACTCCAAACGGAGACGGTGTCATTGGCAGCACACGTAATGGACGCCGCGATAGCAAATGTCCTTCAGTTAGACCCCTTGCGATGGTACGGACAGACACAGGGACCTTTAGTGAAGGTGCTGCCTGTGTCCGGATCTGTGTGGGACCTCTATCTTATCCATTTGTCTCAATACCTCCTCACAGTTGACCGGTGTAGGCAATTAATGAAATTTTTTGGGTGGGAACGGTTAGTTGGAAGGTTCACACATCCATTTTATGGAAGTAAAATATGATCTTTTATATTTATTTCTTTTTTTTTTCGGGATTGGCGGTCGCCTCCCCCCTCCTTTAATCCGTCCTTGGTAGATGGCGGGCTACTTGCCAAGTTGACCTCCAGACTTTCATAATCGATGATTCGTCCCTTCTCGGACTTTGACAGGTGCCCATATTATCCTCGATGGTGGCCTACCGCATACAGTCTGCCAATTATATAACCAAATGCTGGAACCCTTAATCAAAAATGAGTTCGGACGTTTCAGAATCTAGATCTAATTTGTAGATTACAGACTACAGTCTCGGAAAATGGGGATTCTGCCCGAAGCGCAAAATTTCTAGAGAATTCAACATGATCTGGTGGCATTACGCAATACTCAATCACGCTTCATTTTTAATCATTCGCATATGTGCCTGACAAGTACACCCTCTCAAAAAATATTCGAGTATAAGGGAAATTTCCCATTTTGTGTTTGCGAATATTTAATAAATTTTTGAAAAACACACAACTCGACAAAACTAAGAAAAATTGTATTAATGCATAACCGCATTCGTAATTAAAAGTAAATATTCTTTAGTGTACGAAACCAACGTAGGATGTTTGGCTTTTGCTCCAAATCTTTTTGTGTACTTGGGTATTATAACAGCGGTCATTTCCGCCAAACGATTTTTGCGTCACATGTGCTGGCAAACTGTTGCTAAACGCATTTGTAACCATAAATTATTTCATTTGTCCTGCATGTATGTTGGCGAAAAATTGTTCGTCTTGGCGGACCGCCGGGATAATACATAAGTAACCTTTTTTGAGAGGGTGTTCATGAGTTTGAGAGTGTGTTGGACCTTCATGCCAAGTTTCGTTACGATCCCACAGTTACTTCTTGCTAAGCCAAATTTATGGCAATGAATGTATATATACGTCGCCGAGGACAAATAGCGTACGATCTTCGACTTTCACGTCCATCAGGCATGTGTCGCCGACATACTATTTTTTATCAAGACAGAATTTTTACAAGCCTGATACCGTTGACGATAATTTCGCTGCAGCTTGTGGAGTTCTGTAGATTACAGAACCTCCGGCTGCAGAAACTCGCTCCAGCGGCTGTTCAAACGAGGTAGATGGACGATCTGCACGATATTCAAGTGCAGTGTTAATGCTCCTTATTTTCCGCGTGGACCATCAAACTTTGAAGATGCATGCAGATCCGGCTTTAGAAATTTGGCGGCCCTAGGCAAAATCAAGATCGAAGGCCCTGTACACATTTTCATTCACTGATGAATGCATGTACACATACATACATATTGTTACGAATTTTCGGGGCAACCCGCTGTTCTGGGGTTTGAAATAGTTTAAAATTCGTATTCTACGCGTCAAATAGTTAACTTTGGTTTTTGTTGCATCAAAAATCGGTCAACTAGAACGGGCGATACGGAGTGTTTGGTTTCCCCTTTGATTTGTATGCAGTTTCTAGAAATCTCGAGAAATATTTGTCTAAGGTAACTTCAATATTGGGAACTTTCTTGGCGCCAAATTTGGCGATATTTCACCAAAAGTCGCCAAGCTTGGTGACATTTTGGTCATTCCGCGCGATTTTTCCTATGGGGCTTGTAAAGTTAGTTTTTCTGCATTAACATGCATAATAGCCTATTATGTCTTTTCTAGACATAATCAAAATTCCCGCTTTATGTAGAATCTTCGAGAAATAGATTCTTCTGGAAGTTTCTTGTGGCTTTTGTGTCACCTACTGTATAAATACAAGCATGACAGAGGCCCCAGCTCAGTGTGAATCGAGCTTCCGATGAGTACGGTGCTTTGCTCTGTGAGCTGTGCAATAGAAGCGGCTTTTTCCCGCTTGTTTATGAAGCTTTGTTTTTAAGTGCTGAGTGTAAATTCTTAATTGCTGAGTCTTGAAGGACTGTTAGTGTTATCTCTCGTATATTTCCACTGAATTTTACCTGTGGAAGTGTTTTATTTTGGATGAGAATTACAGCATTTGTGAAAGCTCCAGTACTGAGCGGACTGTTATAAACGAGATAATAGCAGTTAGTGTTTGTGAATTTTGTACAGCTGATTGTTCGACGAAGCTCTAGAAGCAATAAAGTTTGTGTTCCATCCTGCAGTGATGCTACAGCGGCTTAGGCCTTTCGTATCACTTTTCGTATCAGAAAAAATCGACTTTTGTATCAGTTTTACAGACTTTCGTATCAGGAAAAAATCTAATTTCGTATCAATTTTACAGATTTTCGTATCACAAAACTACTTTAGTATCAGTTTTGCAGACTTTTGCATCAAAAATTTCTGCTTTTGCATCAGTTTTAGAAATTTTTGTGCTTGAAAAAGAAAAGTCTATACTTATCAATTTTGCAAGCTTTTGTATCGCTTACATATTATGTATAATGCCCCTCTTACCACCCCTCAAAAAAGGTAAAAAGAAAAATATTGTTATCAGTAAAGCTGATTATTATATATATATATATCTAATTTCGTATCAATTTTACAGATTTTCGTATCACAAAACTACTTTAGTATCAGTTTTGCAGACTTTTGCATCAAAAATTTCTGCTTTTGCATCAGTTTTAGAAATTTTTGTGCTTAAAAAAGAAAAGTCTATACTTATCAATTTTGCAAGCTTTTGTATCGCTTACATATTATGTATAATGCCCCCTCTTACCACCCCTCAAAAAAGGTAAAAAGAAAAATATTGTTATCAGTAAAGCTGATTATTATATATATATATATATATATATATTATTTTTTTAAGTGGACAATTTCAAATCGGTTATACTGGTGTTTAAATTTGTTTGATTATTGGGCTGTATTTTAAAGTATTGACATTAGCATTATACTACCATATTTTTTTTAACAAACAATTACATGCCAGGAGCTATGTACAAGTAATTTAACAAATAACTTAATAATATTATATTTTAAGAAAATATTTTTCAGGCTACAGCTTTTCAAAAAGGTTTTTTTTTTTTTTTTTTTTTTTTGTGAAGGCAGCAATTTTCAAAGAAAGTAAAATCCTTTGTCCATAATAGTTAAAAATCAAATGTCCAGAATATTGGCGAACCCAGGAGGCGGGGGGGGGGGGGGAGAGGTGCACTCCCAAAATCTGACACTCGGGAATCTTTAGTTTATGCTAGCATTATAGTTATTTATAAATTTATGTAACTAAAAATTGTAATTAAAATGATTATTGTATCATAAGTATAATCTAATTAGGATTAATAAACATTTTGTTTAATTTACCTATTATTGTGATGATAACCGACCACCATACCCGGGGGGGGGAAGGAAAAAGAAAGAAAGAAAATGTTGCTTGAGCCTTTGTCTCGGAATCGCTAAGTCAGAACGATTCCCCTCTCCCTTGTCACGTGTCACGTGATGCTACGCATACTCCCGTAAGGCGCGCCCGTGTGAGGGTGTGAGCTAGATAATCCGTTGGTCCATACATTCCCAAGCGCTTGCAAATAAATAAAATTAAATGAGTTTTTTAACAAATAGAAACAAAATAAGTACTTTCTATGAACTCTACATTCGAAATTAGCAAATGGTGAAGTCCTTAAAAAAATTCTATTCAATATCATAATCTAGTCTTCGAGTTAGAATGATTTTAACATATTAAATGCTAATACTGAATTTTAATAATAACTTTATAAAATAAGTTTAAAGTCTAGGTTTTTTTGATGCGATAGTTAAATATGGTTTAAAATGTCATGCGTCGAAAATCCGCCAACCATGCCTCTAACCAACGCCACACTGAATGCATATGAAGAATTTAAAATTTTGAAAAGCAAAAATATTTTTTAACTGTGCAATGTTTTGTTTCCTTCGAAGGCTCTGAACGCGAGTCATAACGAATACAGTGATGGCGTTGTAGGTTTTCTATCACTAGGTTAATTTAAGTTTATGGAATTGCCGGTTTTTAAATAGCTGTTAAATTCTTTCCTTAGTTAACGGCGTAAGCGACAAAAAAAAAACTACTTTCACTGAGCTTTCTGTATATTCATGTGTTGAACTTAAAGAAAAAAAAATTGCATTAGTTTGCGCGTTTTGTTCATTGTTTGGATCATTTTTTTTCTTTCAGTTGATTAACTGTAAAAAGTCTTTTCGCGGTAGCAACTGGGTTTTTCTGCCAATCGAGGGCGCCGAGGCAAGAGCTGCAAATTCTTGACTTGCTTTAAAATGTAAAATAATATAAAACTTTGTAAAATAACACCTATTTTTACTGCCATACAGCTGTTTCGAGCAAAAACTTTTTGCCCTTCCTCAGTGACAATAGTTAGGATTGTCACTGAGGAAAGGGCAAAAAGTTTTGTTGTTGTTGTAGGATTAAGGCCAATTATCTACACGAGGGATCTAGGCCTGGGTAGGGTGCCCTCCGTTGTAGTCTTTCTAAGGGGTCCTAACCTATTTTGAGGCTGTTTTGGAGAAAACCACGGAAAACTCCGAACGGTTTGGTTGGCAGACGCGACCTGGCACGAACCAGGCACCTGGTTCATCCCTTAATCCTGGTTCGAAACCAGGCACCTTCCATCTCCCAGTTCAGTGCTCAATGCACTCTGCCACTGGTGGGGCGCAAAATTTTTTGCCATCCTGACAAGTGGGCTCTTTTTTAGGACTTTTTACACCTACTGAATTTTAGAACGACGAACCCAAAACAAGCAGACTATTCTGCAACAATATACATAGATACATTCATACATGTATAATATGTTTACTCATCATGAGAAAATATCCATGACAGCTAGAGAGTTTAACTGATAAAAAAAACTTTTTGTAACGATTCTCAAATCTTGGAAACTTTGCATAGTAGATAGTCCTCTAACAAGGACGTATTTAAGGAGGGGGGTCCGGACCCTCCGGAAATTTTGATTTTTGTTCCTTAAATGGTAATGAAATAGTCTTTATGTGAAAAAGTTTGCCATTTTTACCGTTTGGACCCCCTCCAAAATGTTTTTCTGAATACGTGCCTGTCCTCTAATATTGTATAATAGAAGAGCTCATATTATTTATCTTTTACTCAAAAATTGAGCTGTTCTAGAAAAATTCCATCTATTAATTAATAAATTAAAATCATTTAAAACATATCAAACTTAACTCATGAAAATTACCTACGTTACATTCACACACTAAGTATTTTTGCTTGCTTAATTTATCTTGTTTAAGGCCAATATTAAGTACAATTGTTAAGCTTTACTTGTAATAAGCAAGATCTTGATTCCATTAAGACACGTTAAAATAATGCAAAAAAAAATATGATTCGAAGAAGATAGGAATACGAAAATAAAATCTAAAATTAAAAAATCTGATGTGGACAACACATGACTTCCTTTCACAGAGCCTGATTACCGAATAGGCCCATAAGGCCCGGGCCTATAGTAAAAAAAACCTAGTTGCCTCAAAACTACACTATTTATTATTTATACTTGTGGACTGGGATAGGAATAGGTGGGAGGGGGGAGGCTCGAAATGATAGCAGGCCTATAGTATCAGAAAGTGTTAATCAGGCCCTGCTTGCACGTCTTATTAAATCAAGAATATTTTCGGCCCACTCATCTAAACTTATTTTGTTTCAAAGAGATAAAATACTGCAGTAATAGTGAGGTTTAGCGATTTCTAGTTACATATTTCGATATCGCCGAGCTGGGGTTCAATTTGAAACATTTCCTTCTGACAAATTTGACGATATTTCGGCAAAACTCGCCATGGTCGACGACAAATGGCGAGAATTTGGGCTTGGACCAAACAATAACTGACTGCAGATGTAATATATAGATGTCCAGGACAATGTATTGAAATTCTTTTGGGTGGTCCTGTAAATAAACTCACCAGTAGATTGGAACCAAAAATTGAGATCCACAACCAGATGTAACAACAATCTTATATATGAAATTTCATAATAGTTTTTGAGATTTGAGAGTTAAATACATACACACGCACACCAAAAGTCGCCAAGCTGGGCGAAATTTTTGAGGGAGGCACGTGACTGTGGTCGGACCATTACATAACAATATTGTAGGGTATTGCGCTTGAAATGGATGAATGTCCCTAAAATTGTCTTTGACAGTAATGTGTTTGAAATCTTTTGAATGTTCCTGTAGCTGAACTATAAATGATAAAGGCACTTTTTTTGATGGAAAAATTCATTTTGTAACCCTTAACAGCATATATCACTTCTGAGTCGTTTGAAACAGCCTAATACCTCTAAAATAAGCTTTACTGTATTTTGGCCCATAGAGCGTAATGTATTGAGAATCTTTTGGACGACCCTATAGAAAAACTATCCAGTCGAATGAGACCGACACAGGAGGTTCACAACTAGATGTTACAATAATCATAAATACGAAGTTTAAACATTCTAAGTCTAATAGTTTTTGAGATACGCAAGTTTAATGAATTTTACTCCATACAGCGTAATGCATTTCGATTTTTTTGGGCGGTCCTAGGCGAGGTGCACAACTACATGTCATAATCCTAAATATAAAGTTTCAACACTCTACGAGCAATATTTTTTGAGATATGCGAGTTTGATCAATTTCGGCCCGTAGAGCGTAATGTATTTCAAATCTTAGGGGCGGTCCTGTAGATAAACTATTCAGTCGATTGGAACCACAAAGGGAGGTACACAATTAGATGCTAGCAAAATCCTAAATATACAGTTTCAACATTCTACGACCAATAGTTTTTGAGATATGCGAGTTACATACATACATACATACGTACAGACAGTATGGAAAAACTGGTCAAAATAGACTCGCCATTGTTCAAAATGCGTTGCAGACGCATTTATATGATGGTGCATGCAATCGTATACAATGAGATGCATCGAAAAAATTCTTAAAATTAAATTTAGAGGTAGTCAAAATCGTTTTTTTTTCGTCGAAATTTGACCCCCGAAATTTTTCAGGATCACATTACTTCCTTATACTCCGTACAAGGAAGTAAAAAGAAAATTTTAAATTTGGCAGTTTTTAAGAAAGAGCTGGTTGTAATTAACGGAGTAATGCTAAAGAGACTTTTAGTAAATGTTCTGTTTTGTCTTTGTCTTTAGAATTTCATACATTAGTCCTAAGGAACCAGTATTACTGGTAGTAATAATTTGCAATCTTCTGTTGATGAGTATCATTTAGTCTCGACAACTGGATAGCCGTCATCTGTGGCATGATATTCATCGGCTTGAGTTTGCTACTGGCTTAGAGTTTGGTTGAAAAATTCAAGCAGTTATCCACTTGCAAATACGCCAAAGCCAACTAAAAGGCAAATACTTACGTCCAGTATATTTATAATATTTAATCCGTTTAGTGTGTGGAAAATTGGCAGGTATGCAATCCTGCCTCAACAAAGTGATGAGTTACAAGAAACTGTAACTTCGTATGAGATTCTGTCAATGTGGTGTGCTGACTTTATTTATATTTCAAGTTATGAAATCTTGAACTTCTTTTTGGAACAGTTTTGAAGATTGGTGGACTAGTAGGTCTACTGTGCTTTGGGGCGACTTTTGAGCAGTGGTGAATTAATGCAAGATTATCGGTGGGGGCGGTAGTTAGAAGATTGACATATACATCCATTTTATGGAAGTAAAATAGGATCTTTTACATTAATTTCTTTTTTCTCGGAGGGGGGCGGTCACCCCCTCCGCCCTTGCTTTTAGAGTTTTCTTGCAGAGTTTAGATGCACATCGTGTGACATTGGACCTTGTACCATTAACTTTCATTCATTGGCTTATGGTAAGGGACCGAATTACCTTATTAATTAAAAAGTTTCTAGGAAAAATACCAAAAAAAAAAAGGTATTTTTGCAGTTCTACCAATGGAAACTAGTGATTATTCTGATGAAAATGAGAAAAGAAGAGAAGAAAAAATAAAACAACAAAACAGAGAACAAACCGAAACAGATCTAAACGATATAAAGAATGAAAAAGAAGGGAGAGTGAGAATAAAGTCACTACTCTGTCTATCACTGACTCTTCTGATGATGGTAGAAAAACATCAGAAGAAAAAAAATTATTCCTGTATTAATATGTTGATAAATATAATTTCTAATAAAAAATACTTCATAAAAAATATATTTCTGAACAACCCAAAAGTAATGTTTACAAGTTTTTGAAGCAACCAAGTTTTCACTTCTGACATGCAGTCCCACGACAGATTCTTTTTTTTCTTTTGGGCACACAATTTAACTGCGCCAGTACAATAAAACTTACAAAATCTGGAATCACTGAGACTTTACCGATTACGGATTACAGAAATCCTGTAATATGAGTTATAAACAATCAAGTGAAGTTGTAAAATAACTGGAATTTGACTGTCAAAAAATAAAACACATTATAGAAAAAAGACACAAATGAAAAATAAAACACATTTATTGAAGAACTATACGCAACAAAAAGATACCATTTAAAAAAAAAAAAAAAACCTAATAAAGTGTTGTTTAAGAATAAGTTTTGTATTGCATAACTGGATTATACTGAGGATGAATTTAATCCGGAACACAAAAAATACTGAGTTTGAAAGTCTGAATTTCAGAAGTTCTAGTGTATTGGAAAACAAATGTCCACTTTTTTTTTTTTTTTGGAAACAACACATTTATAATACTTTGTTTTAAAATAAAAATAATTTAAGCAACTTCCATTGACATCCATGAATAAAACTACAATATTTCCCCTAAAATAATGAATGCCTGGTCAACAGTACCCCATACTTGTCTAAGTATTTATGCAAGAAATGTATTTAAATATGCTGATTGAAATATGTATTGTGTGTACATAATTTAAAAATACTTTTTGAGTTTGCCTTAACATTCATTCGAATACACCTTCAAGTATCAGGAGAAAGACTTGCATACTGAATATTATCCGAATATTCCTTACATCCATCTTTTTCACAACCTATATGCCTACAATCATGTTTATTTAAGTTTACTTGGTCCATAAAAGAATCCTGACAGGTGTCTTCTTCAGTATCAGTTGAAAGATGCTCATTAAAGTCTTCCTCAGGCACTTCACACTCGTGAGTATTTTCCCCATCATGAATGCGAAGATGATCATCTAAGTATCTTTGCTGAGAAAATGTCTTTTGACACACATCACAAACGAAAGGTTTTTCCAGACAGTGAGTTTGAAGATGTCTGTTGTAGTTCCCTCGACCCGTAAACGACTTTTGGCAAGCTTCACAGGCATAAGGTTTCTCTCCCGAATGCTTCCTAAGATGAATATTCAAGTGTCCCTGCTGAGAGAAAGCTTTTTGGCACAAGTCGCACACATAAGGCTTTTCGCCTGTGTGTGTGAGGTAATGTCTGTTCAAGTGTCCTTTCTTGGAGAATGCCCTTTTACAAACGTCACAAATGTAAGGCTTCTTTCCTGTGTGCGTACGAAAGTGTTCGGTCAGGTGCGTGTGTCGAAGAAACGCCCTCTGGCACACGCTGCAAACATGAGGCTTCTCTCCCGTGTGTGTGCGGAGGTGCAGGTTCAAATTGGATTGGCCGGGAAATGCCTTCCGACACACCCCACACACATATGGCTTCTCTCCCGTGTGAGCACGCAGGTGAATCCTAAGCCGTCCTCGTTCAGAGAAGGTCTTCTGACACTCATCGCACTTGAACGGTTTCTGACCCGTGTGGGAACGAAGATGCATGGTTAAGAGTACTTTCAAATGGAAAACTTGTTCACAGAAGGGACACGCATGAGACCTCTTTTTCACATGTTTACGACTGTGGTCAATCAACTTCCTCTCTTTGAAAAATGCTTTATTGCACACATCACAAACAAAGGGCTTCTTTCTCGTATGAGCACGAAGATGTAAATTCAGGCTTGCCCTTCCAGGAAAGGCCTTTTGGCAAAATCTGCAGACATATGGGTTCTCTCCCGAATGGGTGTGACGGTGATCATCCAAGAAATTTTGATTAGAAAATACCTTCTGACATATCTCGCACATGAAAGGATTGTCTTCTTTATGCATAAGGGAGTGCCTATCAAGGTTACCCTGCCTAGAAAATGTTTTTTTACATACATCACACACATAACGCTTAGCAGGAACATCTTTATTCAAACGTGTTTCAGTTTCAGATGTTTCTTCTTTATTCACTACACTCTTTGAACCATTTTTGTCTTCCATACTCAGGGTAAGTGATCGGATAAAAAAAGTTTATTTTGCTCGAGTCAATAAATGTACAAGATGCTTCTTTAAAAAAGAATGCCTTCCATGGTTTAAAAGAGGTAACACATTGTTTAAGAGAAATAAACACAGATTTTCATTTGTTTCTATAATTATGGATCACAATATATGCATTAATAATAAAATACTTTTAAATTTTGATCAACTGTTTAAATTAATTTTATTTGGCTACTTTTTAGGTAGTTCACAGTATATTTTTGGAATGGAAACTACAGAAAACTTTCTCTTATGTTAGACTCTATATTGCAACAGCAACTGCAAATAATTTTTACTTGACATGCATAAAAAGCTACAAATTATGAAAATGCCAGTGGCTGATTTCTGCAGCACAAAATGAGCGAAAAAATTCTTTTGACTATATAAAACTTTCTAGAGAACTTCATAATTTTCATACATTGACCAAGCTATTGCACATAATTCTTTAAAAGCTATAATCAGAAAGATGATGACAGAAATTTCGAAAGTTATTTCTCTTAAGACAGTAAAGTAGAAGAGGTACAAGATATCGTCCATACCTGAAAAGAAAATATAAGACAAATTACAATTCAAAAATAAAAATGCTCTTTTTTCTGAATTACAATTGAAAAATAAAAATGTCACTTTTAAAGAATTAAAATATTAAAACACATAATGGTCATTTTCAAAAAGGTACAGTTTCTATTAAAAAAAGCTGCAAAAAACTTGTTTTACTGGAACTTTTACTTATTATCAGCTAAAAAAATAATTTATTTCACAAAATTTAATCACTTTTCACACTGCAAATGACACAATTGAATTTTTAGCTTAAAAAAAATCATGTCTTATAACATTTAAATTAATACTACTGTTTAATGTATCAATTAATAAGTACATGTCCACTCTGTTACCAGACAAAATAAAAGAAGGATTATTACTTAAAAAATGTTAGTTTATTGCCCAAAAGCAGAAAGTACTTACGCTAATGGGTAGTATACGCTAATGGAAGCTGGTGTACATAAAATCCTTTATGGCTCCAATGTTCTCCAAGCAGTTAAACGATGCCTCTGGGGGTGCCGATTTCAGGGGGTTGGTCCCTTCTCTGGAACTAGTTCAAAATTAGGGAACCACGAGCTGAGGTGGACTTCCTCCCACTGGGGCTCATTAAAATGCATGCTGCTCTTTCCACCCATCGCCTGCCTATATGGGGGATACCACCCCATGGTTGCCAGAGGGCATTAGCAACAAAACAACAACAACTAGTTTTAGAAGCTCACGAACGTAGTATATCAAACAATTCATCTTTCCCAAAACACAATTTTAAATTTTTTACTGCCTTAGAATAATTTTTGTTTATAGGTGGGTAACTATTAATATCTTATGTGCCCTAGTACCTTCACATATAGATTAAATCAAATACTGAAATTTGGCCTCATTTTCTAATTTATCATAATCTTGAATACATTTAACATGGCTCCAAAAAGCTAACTAATTCAGACTTTCACTGTTAAACAATAAATTCTTGTTTTGGTAGCTTATGTTTTCATTTAATTTGCTGAGAAACTACACCAACATCTTTTCCAATTCAGAAAATGTATACAAGTACACATCCACTCTAGTTTTGACATCTCATTTTGGTATTGTACTCTTCAATTTCTGTGTATTCACTTTCATAACTTTCGGCATCTGAATTTTCAGGAAGACAATTACATATTACATTATTTGCTACAGTCAACCTTAAACAAATTCTTTCCAAAATGGTAAAAAAGAAATTTAATTTCTGTTTCCTGAGGGTTATCAGCATTTAATTTTTTAACCAGACCATTATATGACCTCGTAAAATTACCTCTAATAGGAGCTCACTTCTTTATGAACACATCCATGTTTAGTTTCAATTTCCCATTCAAAGAATTCTTATTTTAGCAAAAATAAACATGCATTCTATTTAAGGACCATGCGATCATGTCCATGTCACCACAATGTTGAGACTTCATCCGAATTTTTATGTGTTCTGTCATTTCTCCTTTCACAAGAAACCGCTTTTATAAAGCAGTTTCTCATAAGACAAAATAAAACCACATTAATGTGATTCCATTTTTTAGAACAACACATTTATTTTACAACTACACTGTTGCCAAATTTTCTACATAACATTTACAAACAGATACAATTTTAACAGATATCCTTTCAAATGACATCAAAACTTAGAAAGATCAGTGGCTTACATCACATTTCTAAATAATGTATACTTAGAAATACAATACATGCCTTTATCAAATGTTCTCTTGGTCGAAGAGTGTCTTTCTAAATGGTTGTAAAAGAAACTCTTAGCCAGCAAGTCCAGTACTTTAAAAAAAAAAAAAAAAAAAAGGTCAAGTCGTTAATTTTGGTAGATTAAAAAAAAATTTTTTTTTTCAATACTTTTCTGTTATACGACAATACTTGGCAAGTTTTTGCAAGATAACATTGACACAAACATTTCCCTCTACATTTTCCCCTCAAATATTTAGAAATGTTTATTTAGTTAAAATCATATACGGTGATACCTTAGTATAGATTTAAAAACATAATTAAAAGCCCTAAAACTCCGTTAAAAGGTTAGCAAACCATCAGCGCTTTCGGCAGCACTAGGCCGCTGCCATCTTCAGAACTGGTTCAGAACCGCACTCAGCTTCAGCACTTCAGACCATGCATCATCAATCAGCACATGCGTCGTATCATTGACAGTGCCCCCTTGAGTTATTATTTCTAACGCTTCCCGTTTAAAACTGTAACTATGGTTGCTGTAGTTGGCTATTTTTTTAACATTATTCTTTTAACACTATTTTTTTAATATTTCCCCATGATTAACAGGGAAATCAATATCAATATTTCCTTTTAATGCAAGGCGGGAGAGGGCTGTACTTTGTCTATTATATTTAAGGTAAAATCATACAAGCCGGTGCGCACCCCATGTAAACACGGCGACAGTCGCTGGAGCTTGGCAACTGCCAAGCTCCAGGGACTGTCGCCAACCATTTTGCACGATCAGCAAAGTATTTTAACACATTAAAATTACACATATATTCCACTTACAAAAACATTAAAACAAAATACAACGTCCATATTTAACCAAAAGAGCGCCTGCAAATTCAGTAATAGGCAATTTAAAATGAGCAACCAGTGGACCGTTTTTAACTAAAAAAGCCTCAGTGGATTCAGCAACCTAGTTGTACAGCTATGTAAACTATGCAACCAGTGGACCGTTTTTAACTAAAAAAACCTCAGTGGATTAAACAACCTAGTTGTACACCTCTTATAAAGTCAGTATGATGAGAATAGCACGTAAATAGCACTTACGAAAACATAAAACACATCGAATATCAATTTAAATTTCACATTAAAAACCTTAAACATTGCAAAGATTCGTTAAAAAAGAGCACTTACCTTTATTTTTTTTAAAATAACTGCTCAGAAATGTCCCCAACACCCACCGGCTTATAACGTAACACCAGCATGCTTTCTTTCATTTAGCTTTATATTCACACCATATTTCTATCAAACACACACAAAAGAACGCTCCTTTTCCTTTCAAAACATAAAAAAACTCCATATTCCACACATCCATACTGACGACGAAATTCCCCCGAGACGCTTGCTAACCTACGATAAAGAGTCCGTAAAACAGAATCAAAACCACAAGGAAAATCAAACATTAACTTAATCCACTCTTTCACCAGCCACAAACAAACAACTATCGTCATTCAATTAGCACTGAATGGAAATCCCATACTTCAAAACACCCCGCATTTCTCTTTGATTACCAGTGTAAACAATCACCGACAGGGTACTTCACTCCAGCTGAGCATCGCCCAAGACGGCACCAGAGCCAACGCCAAATCAATTTGTAAACAAAACATCAAAATGTAAACAGCACCGTATACAGAATATAGTCCATATTTAATGTCGCTAATGTGCTCTTTGATCCTATCTTTAATTTTCCTTTTTGTTACACCAATGTAGTGGTCGGAAAGGTTAGAGTCTTTATAAGTAAAATATATTTTATAGACGCCAGCTGTTTCTAAGGGGTTTCTTTTGTCTTTGTTGGAACGTATTCTTTTAAAGATATTACGATTAGGTTTTATTGGGATTCTGATATTCATTTTACGTGCAAGGTTGGAGAATTTCACGGCGCTCTCAGCTGAGAGAGAGCTTACCAGTTCTGAAGATGGCAGCGGCCTAGTGCTGCCGAAAGCGCTAATGGTTTGTTTTTAACTTTTTAACGGAGTTTTAAGGCTTTTAATTATGTTTTTAAATCAATACCTAAAAGTCATTTTTATCGTTTTATGCAATTCACAGCAGAACGGGGGTAAGGGGCCAAAATGTTTTTTTCAGATTTCCCTTCATATCTCAGACAGGCACGTATCTAAAAAAACATTTGGGATGGGAGGGGGGTCCAAAAATTTTGGGGGAGGGGGGTGTCCAAACAGTAAAAAAGGCAGAATTTCACACAAAAATACTATATCATTATGAATTTAGTAAAAAAAATTCAAATTTCGGGGGGGGGGGTGTCTGGACCCCCTGGACCTCCCCCCTAAATACGTCCTTGATCTCAGAGGAAAATAGAGATAGCCATAAAGTTCTTGCTTTAAAATATAAGCACCAGCAATACCTAAAAATCATTTTCAGCGTTTTTTAAAAATTTGCACCCAAACGGTGATAAAGGTCTAAAATGTTATTTTTACATTTTAATTCATATCTCGGAGAAAAAAAAGTAGTAGCCATAAAGTTCTTGCAATAAATAAAAGCGTAAGGCTGTTAAAATAGAAATTTTGCTACCTTCCAGCCAAGTATCTTTTCTGATGAAGGTTTTCTTGTCACACCCTTTAACATAGCATTGCCATACAAAATCTTTTTAAAGAGATATTTTCATAGGGTGGTTATTATGACATTTTTTTTCTGAGGAAATTATACTATACTCCTGAAAATATGCAACTTCATATTCTTCATTTCAGGGTAAATCTCAGATTTGTAACATAATTACAAAACAAACAGTGATCAAATCTTTTATCATAACAGCAAACCAAATACTGTGAAAACTTTTCTCGTAATAACAGTAAAACCAAAAAATGAATAGAACAACAATCTAAAGAACGTGCTGTGGTGAGTAAATTAAGCAAACCAGTTCTGAATAAGATTCATTAAAAATAACTAAATGAACCGGTTCTGAATACTAAGATTTGTTAAAAGTATTGAACGAACCGGTTCTGAATGCGATTGGCAACAGTTTGGCAGCACATTTGACAAAAAAAATAATTTGGCAGGAATGACCCGTGGGGATAATACGTAAGTACCCATGGTTTTTTATTGCATACAGTGTTCAATAAACTATTTAAAAAGCAAAATAAACTAATAACCTCAAATAATACATAAATAACCCTATTAATACTTAAGTAGTAATAATATATTTGGAGTATGTTATTTGATCTTTAAATTTTAGCTTCGGACAAATTTGGGGGAACTATAAAATCAGAAAGCTTTGAGACATAGAAGGGTGGCTTCAGTTTTGGAATGACTGAAACATATATCACAGAAATAAATGTTTGGAGCTTACAGTATTTAAAATTGTGAAAAACTTTCTTAATCTTTCTTATTGACAGATAACAATCCAGAAAAATATACTTTATTCTGATAACAATATGTTATGTATTTTTTAAGTGACTTTCAAATCTATAGAAATTATCAGTTCATAATTTAATTTCTTTTTACAGTATAGTATAAAATTGTGGGAACTATAAAATTAGTTTTCAACTAAATATGAGTTAATAATTTGATTTCTATATTAGCTGAAATTGTCTTGTTCTCTTGAGCGAGTAAAAAAAATAAATAAATAAATAAATAAAAAAAGATCACAATGTATGTTTTTGAATGCACATAAATGAGACATTTGAACAATTTCACCTTTCTTTCCCAGTAATTTATCAAACTCTTGCTAACATGTCAATCTATTGAAACGCAACACTAGTAGCGAAAAAGTTTCAAGTTGCATGTAGAAACACATACACACACAACTAATTACTTATCTAAATTTATTAGCTTCATTCTCAGCATTTTCTGATCAAAACTAAATCAACACTGAGTTTAATAAGAAACATTATAGTATAACACCATAGAATTACAATTCTATCCACTGTTGAAAATACGCATGCGCCTGAATCGTACTTGAACTTTACAAAAAGAACGACTCATACATTCATTTGAAGTCTGCCAAACGATTGCATTAAGCAAATGCGCATGTGTCCTTAACCGGGGCCTTCGCAATTAGTAACGGGCCTGCGCGTGTATTTTGATGAGCCATCCAAAGAGGCCTACGGATGCTCGAGTCTTCACGTATACATCAGGCATTTCTCAAGCTTCCCAGTGCTTTCAAACGCTATTTAATGTAGTTTTAAGTAGTAATTGTGTTACTAATTCAAGTACGAACTCGTGATTAATTTGTTTGCTATGATACATATTTACATAAAGAAAATAGATGCATATAATTTGAAGGAAAAACAAAGTAGCGCTTACTCTCATGATTCACGATTGCTTATTTTAGTTTCACAAGTGGATATTTAATATACTTTAAAATAACTAAATACGCAAATGAGAAAGACATTTTTATAATGAATATTTCATGAACGTAGTCGTATTTCCTACGTTATTTTAAACAATTCAAGATTAATCTTTAACAAATGATGTATTAAAGCGCATTTCAGTGTTTTAGGGATATCCTGTATATTGGAGAAAATTGATAAAATACGCTCTATAGCGCGATCCCCGAATTAATTATTCTTTAATAAAGACATTTCATGTAGTATATACCATTCTTTTGTCGCTTTCTCAATCGAACTTAGGAATTGAGCAAGCATAATGAATGCTTGTACAAAATATTAACTACATTTGAAGTTTCTGTATAAACGGGCAAAAATCAATAATTTATAATTTACAGTATTTCTGCACTGTATCAGATGTAAGTCTTAATTACATAATCAAGGCATATATAACTGATAAATAACATTTTCAACTGGCAAAAATTGAAAGCATCAAAATTGTCTAAATAGTATCGCAACGTCATGCTTATTTACAAGAATAAAAACTACTCAAGTAATACGATTTCTGATTAAAATAATTTATTTATAAATAACACATGAGTAATTATTCACCAAACATGATTTACATACATATTTTTAGAATTTCTAAATACATTATAAGCATTCACTTACCTTTACATTCAGAGCAAAATGTTCGAATTTTAGGATAAATTTTCATGAAAGAAAATGGCGCAAGATTCACAAAACGATTACCTACATCTAAAGTTCTTTAGTACGACAAAAGTATAAAAAAATTGTTTTAAAATAATAAAATAATATAACATTTATAATACTTAGAATAATAAAATAGAATACTGTAACTGGGGAAAATAGGCCTCAATGATAAACTCATTTTTAGCGATGGCAACTTATAAGCAGGCCCGTTGATTAGCGATGGCCCCGCCTTAACGCTAGCAACTCTGCGACAGGTCCTCTTGCTGCATGACAGCTATGGATGAAGATAAAATTTATGAAGATAAGTTTCCGTTAAAGGATAAATTAGTTGCTGCTGTCATCTAGCGATGATAACAGAAAATAATTTTCAGGAGAAAGTATTTTTTTACCGACTTAAAAAATGTATGTAGTACAGCGATAACTTTTTACCGCGCGGTACGATTTCTAAAATTCGTTAAAATTTTTTATTTGGGAATACCTTATTCCCCCGTAGACGATATATATTTCGGTTACACATAAACACATAACCATCATCAGTCGTTTCTGGATCTCACACTAATGGCGGCTTCCTCTTCAATCTCTTCTCTCCTCTTCCGGAACTTTCGATGAATGACGTCATCCCATGATCGGTGGATTGTATGAAGCGCATCGTTGATGCTGCCATCTGTCGTCATTATTTCCAAGCTCTCACGAATGTAGGCATATATACTATTTTTAAAGTTGGCTATTTTTTAAATATTTTTAAAATCAATGGTAATGGGCTCTTCCAAAGCAAAACGGGCCAAAGCGGTACATTGTTTCTGGAGGTTAATGTCTTGAAAGTGTTCGTTTTTTCGCACTTTAATTTTCCTCTTTGTAACGCCGATGTAGCAATTTTCTTTATTAGTATCGTTTGACAAAAAATTAATTTTATAGATCCCTGCGGTTTCGATGGGGTTGATTGGGTCTTTTTCCGATCTAATGCGCTGAAAGATTGTTTTATTAGGTTTAATTGGAATACGGAAGTTCTTTTTAATGGCGATATTAGAAAGTTTATTGGCTATCCCTCGGGTAAAGGGCATAGCGGTAGTAAAACGTGGTTTATCTTTTTGACGGTTGTCTATAATATTTAATTTACGTTGCCTTGCTTTGAAAACTTTATCGAAAATTTCCCGAGGGTAGTTGGCGTCTTGATGACGCCACTACCGACTTTCGATGAATGACGACATCATGGGATGACGTCATTCATCGAAAGTTCCGGAAGAGGAGAGAAGAGATTGAAGAGAAAGCCGCCATTAGTGTGAGATCCAGAAACGACTGATGATGGTTATGTGTTTATGTGTAACCGAAATATATATCGTCTACGGGGGAATAAGGTATTCCCAAATAAAAAATTTTAACTGATTAATCCGCCGTATTAAATAATGTTTTATAAGTTTTTATTCTAAAATTCGTTTTTTATTGGAAAGGGGATAGCTCAGGGGTGTTCCTAAATTTGGTCACGTTCTGATGATATTATCATTTCGAAAATCGTGAAAAAAAGAGTGTTTTTAAACCATTGTTTAAACGGTTGCCAGAAACGCCTCTGGGGTCTTAATGCCAAAAGTCAAAGTCAGCCACTTTTAGCAATTATTGCCAAAGAGTCCCCGACACTGGACTCAACTCGGCGATATCTGCTACATTTGGCGAGAATTTGCCAAACCCTACTAATTTAGAATGGGAATAATTTTTCATCATGGTGAAGTAATTAAGTCGGTTTTCTTTCTTTTTAAGAACTAGGGGCCAAGGCCCCCAGACTCGCTAGGCTCGCTTTTCGTATGAGGCATTCGGCTCCTAATAAGGCTTATTCGTAAAAAAGACATAATTTCAACAGACAAAACCCGAAGATTGGATCAGATAGAATGTTACTGAGCTACACATTGCTTGGTTCTTGCATGTTCATTGGTACATAAAAATTTAAACTTCACACTACAGTAGACCCCCCTCCCCCTCATAACACGGAAGATATTCTGTTATGGGAATCCGTGTTGTATGGGTCCTGAGCTATATTCCACCTGGAGTGCGGACTCCGCTTATAATCGCTGGAAAAATTATTTGCACTCCTCAGAAACACAATGATAGTTAATGTTGCCATTCAAAAGTTATATTAATTAGGAGCTAAAGCGTCATAAAATCAGAACATCTGTTTCAGCTGTATTTTTAATAATGTAAAACCTATTGGACACCTTGCGAATTTGCCACCCATTGCGATTTTTCATTATTGGGCGACTTGCGTACATGTAAAGTTAATAAAAGCTACGGAACAGATAGGATAGCTTGCCACTTGGCGACTTTTCATTATTTGGCGATTGAAACATGCTCACAACTTATAATTACTGTTCATTTAAGGTTACCGGAAAACCGTTATCCATGTTTTCATTTACATAATCGTTTGCAGATTGGCGTACTTAACACCAGGATTTATACCATCTCGTCGCGCTAGCAAATATCCAAAGTGAACTGTAACTGCTATAATGGCATAGTTAACGCCGCCAAATATTTCTACTGGTAGCAAATAATAAAGCTGGACCGAACCGGCTTTAAAATAATCTGCATTTTAATTATTTTTCATTTTCAAAATATTAGTTATTCTGTTTTGGAAAAACGGACAATCGCTAATTCTAAACTCCTGTTGTCTAAGCGAACTTACTATTTGAAAATTGTCAACTTTGTGTGACACATTTTGAGTTAATTTCTTGTAGTTTTTATTTTGGCGTAAAATGGGTGTATATCTACTTCATGTTTGACAATTTCACGTGATACTACATACTTGGAAACGCTTTGTTGCAAAGGAATGAATTTTTATGCCAAATCTGGCAACCATTATGTTTATTTTTTCAGTTTTTTATTAATATCTTCCAAAATAATTCGATTTTCGAAATTTAAGTCAGCTTAGCAGGTTCCTCGGAATTTTTCGAATCTGTGGGCACCTTAGTCGAAATTCAAATCCCCATGGTTTAGGAGAAGATAGGCGAACAAGCTTTTGAAGCGGCGACGACAGCGGCCCTTACTTTTTTTTAGAATAGAGAGAAATCATACTTGTTGCCTGTATTAATTTTATTAGCACTAGGGTGATATTTCGTCGTCCGAGATATTTGTCTACGCGACTTTGCAGACAGGTTTTGTAGACATGTTATGTAAAGATGAACTGTCACGTTGAAGATCTTTTGAAATATGCTTGCCAGATAACGCGGAGATGTGCGTGAGGGGGGGGGGTGGTTGAAATCATGAAAGACGCTCAAGGTTTGCAATTTTTTATAACTGATCGCCAAATTCGCTGCCAAAAATTAACTTCAAAACCAAAACAAGCTTGATAAGTATGCTCAGAATATGCCTGGCGAAGATTGTAAAATAGTTTCAGTCGGCAATTTTAAGATAGATTTCGATTCCAAAGATGCGTTTTATGCAGTGGTGTGTGAAAAACTATTTTTTTTTCAGGGAACTACAACTACAACTACTTTTTGAAAAATGTAGTTAATTACAACTACAACTACTTTTTGACAAATGTAGTTAGCTACACTACTTGACACTTGAAATGTGGTCACTACTTCGTTACTTTTAGGAGAGAAATTTTGCTAAAAGATTCGGTTTGCATTACATTCATATTTAAGGATATTGATATCCTAATTAGAGAAAAACTATTGATATCCTAATTAGAGAAAAACTATTGATATCCTAATTAGAGAAAACTGTTGCTCTAATAAACAACTACCAGGGGAGTATCTGAGGGGGGCGTCGGGCGCCCTTCCCTCCGAAACTAAAGCATTTATTAAAAAGGGGCTATTTTGAAACATTTCTTTTAACTATAGAACAATAAAGTTTAAAATACCGAGTCGTACCCCTTCCCCCCGAAATGGAAGCCTATATATACGCTGCTGACAACTACTGCTAATTATTGAAGTATTGCTGAAACTAATTAAGTTTTAATACTTCTATGGTAAAAATGAATTGGGAAAAAAAGCTCTGAAAGCATGAGAAAGATCACGAAAACCATAAAAGATTAAAAAAAAATCTTGGATGTCTGAGCGGGAAAAAAGGCCCGTTTTGAGAGCCTTTTTATGTTGTACAAACATTCTAGTTTCTTGAACACAAATCAAAATTAATGAGTATAAAGGCCCTTTTTCATGACTTACCAAATTAGTGATTTATGACAAATGACCCGTGTGAACCATGTAACATTGCATATTTTAATCGAAAACATCCTATATGATATGAATATTATAAAATAATGAAAACAATTGCTAATTAAATTCATGATATATCTATTTAAAACATTACAGTAAAAAAATCCTCTATATATGTTAAAGAAATTTTAAAAGCTATAATCATCAACACAACTTTTTCTTCTTTGTTTTAGGCTTAAAAGAATTTTATAGAATTATATTGTTATTTTAAGGGTAAGAGAGAGATAAGTCTCTACGGATTTTACAAGCTATTAATTATTATTAGAAATTCTCATATTTTCATCATTAACCGAGGTCAGCAATACTTTTAGCCCTAAAATAATATCTTGGATACATATGTTTATACCTTTTTTTTGCCTTTTTAACAAACTTAAAAAAGAATAAGGTATTCACCTTGTAAAAAAAAAAATTATATACAATATCTATATATCGTTAAAATATTAAAACTACTCAAATAAAATTCCTCGGTAGCAGCTTTCGGTTGCGGCCACCACCTTCTTCAGCCATCGCCGTTTGCTTGCACTGATCTCTTCCTCAACGCTTCGCCCCATCCCGGATCGATCTGCGCATGTGTCATATCATTTACTGCGCCATCCGTAGTTAAGATCTGAACTGCCTCCATCCAAGTGCGTAATTGATATTTTTTATTGTCGGCTAGTTTTTTGATTTCATTAAAATTAATTTCAATGGGTTGTTCTTGGGCTATTTTAGAGAGAGCTGTGCTGGGTTTATTGAATTTAATATCGTTAAAGTGTTCCTTTTTTCTTTCTTTGATTTTCCTTTTAGTCATTCCTATATAGCACCCAGATATATTTGAATTATTGAAAGTAAAATTTATTTTATAGATTCCGGCGGTTTAATTTTTATCTATTGGGCCTTTATCACTGCGTATTCGTTTGAAGATATTTTGATTAGGCTTTATAGGAATTTTGATATTTTTCTTGGCGGCCTCATTGGTTATTTTAATAGCGGATCCCCTGCACTAGGGTATAGCTATAGTAAACTGCGGTTTCTCTTTTTGATGCCTGCTAATGTGTTCAAGCTTTGAAATTCTATTTTTATAGAGGTTCTGGACAAGGGATTTTGGATAGCCTGCATTTTTACATTGAGTTTTGATGAACTGTATTTCATTTTTGAGGAGGTTTTCGTCGGGGCAGATTGTAATGGCGCGATTGACATAGGAACGGATGGCGGCAATTTAAAATTTGTAAGGGGTTTTTGAGTTAAAGTTTACTATTTCATTATTGTTTGTGGCTTTTCTAAAATTGTTTCTAAAACGGTTTTCTAAAAATGGATTTGGTTTTTCTTATCTTAAAACTTCTTTCTTTATTAAAATCCAGGAAGTTAATGGTGGCATTCTCTTCTATTTCTATGGTGAATTGTATGTTGGGTCTATTGTGCTGATTTCTTTGAGAATATTTTCAGCTTTGCTTTTATTTATTATAGCAAAGACATCATCGACATAACGAAACCAAGTTTTAATACTGTTGGAAAATTTATTTAAGATGACCCTCTCCACAAGCCGCATCTACCAATCGGCGATGATACCAGAGATCGGTGATCCCATAGGGACGCCTTTTCTTTGAGTGTAAAATTTACGCTTAAATTGGAAATATGAGTTATTTAGTATAAGATTGAGAGAGCTGTTTAAGGTTGCAGAGATATGATTATTGCCAAAGCTGGAGGTGATTTGCTCGCTTATTATTGTATTCATTTCTTGGAGATTAATAGAGGGATATAGGTTGGTGACACCAAAACTACCGAAACATTCTTGGTCATTTATTGTTATATCTTTAAGACGTTGAATAAAATCTTCGGTGAATAAAAGAGTATTGTTATTGGGAGGTAGAAGTTCTTGAAGAATGGGTTTGAAATATTTCTCAAAATCATAGGTAGGTCCTTCATACTTACTTACAATGGGTCTGAGGGAGGGAGGGGTTTTATGGTCTTTATATTTAGCAAAAATTCGTGGAGCTATGGGGGCAAAATTAGTTAAAATAGGTTGTTTATTGTCAGGCCAAGTCCCATTTTTAGTTAATTCTTTGTTGAAACTTTTAACAGTGGGATCTTTGTTTATTTCTTCTACTTCTAATTTCTTGATTTTTTCATCCATTTTAGTGAGGTAATCTTCTTTGTCCATAATTACGATTTTACCGGTTTTATGAGAGTTTAAAGTTTTATGAGAGTCCAATACTTGCTATGGTGTCTAAAATATTTAAATTATCATCTAAAATATATTTTGGTCCTAAATTCAGGACTTCTTGTTGATGTTTACTTAAAGGGTAGTTTGAAACATTTAGATTTTGATTTTCAGTTTTTAACGAAACTGTTTTACGTTGTTTTTGCTCGTAAGCCAAAAATTTCAGTTTTCGTCGGTGGTTTCTTTCATAAATTCTGTGCGTTTGTTCGATAAAAATTTTTATCTTAGACATCGCCGAAATGAAAATGGGGAGGGATCAGAGGATTTTAAAGTATCTTTAAGGTTGGTTTCGCTATCCGTGAGTTTTGCAATTAGAGCGTATTTCCGCCGAATGCATTTTTTCAAGAGTTGACGTTCAAAATGAAAAATGCCGTTTCTGAATACTTTGAGAATGAATCTACAACGAATTTGTAGGGAATCTTGGAGTTAAGTTGAAATATACACAGTCTACCAGAAAGGCGAAGTGTTCAAGCTGACGGGCTTTAGATTTAGCAGTTTTCCGGAGTTTCTTGTAGGTTTCGGATGATTCGTAAGGAATTACTGATGTCATCACGGACACGTAAGGAGCTTGACTGAAGTTTCAAAAAAGGAAAGATATTAAAACCATACCTGCAGGAGAGGGAAAAAAACTCGAGTAACTATAAAAGAAGGTAAAAGTTGTACTTCATGCTAAACCAGATGGAAGTAGATCACGGGATGGGATGACGATCGAAAAACAAGAGGAAATGCGTTACGAGATGAGTAATCCAATGAAAGCCCGGTACCGGTTAAAATTGGATTAAAAATAGTAAGAAGGACGTGCTTAAAATCGTTAAAATATTAAAACTACACAAATAAAATCCCTCGGTAGAAGCTTTCGGTGGCGGAAACTACTCTCTTCAGTATATTGTTGCGGAATTACTCTGCTACTCCTGGGGTTCGTCGTTCTAAAGTCTAGTTGGTGTAAAAAGTTCAAGTAAAAAGTCACTTGTCAGGATGGAACAAAAACTTTATTTCTTCTAGAACTTCGTAGAACAATCAGCTGCACACAATTCACAAGCACAATCTAGCAGTAACGTGCTTTTAACAATCCGCTTGGATCAGAAGCTCTCACAAATGCTGTATTTCTCACACAAAATAAGTCACTTTTACAGGCAAAAATTCCGTGGAAATATTCAAGGGATATAGTACACTATCCCTTAAGACACAGCAATGAAGAATTTACACACAGCACTTTAAAAACAGCTTCACAAAGCAAGCTAAAACACAGCTTCTATAGCACTATCAGTTCACACAAAACAAGCGTACTCAGAGCTCTTCACACATTGAATGTTCAACTCGCAACTGATTGCCTGCGGGGCGATGCCCGCTTCTATAAATAGCCGACGCAGGAGGTACAAGAGGTTTCCAGAAAAGTCAATTTCTCGAGGGTTCGACATAAAGCGTGAATTTTGATTACGTCATAGAAGAGAACTGTTAGGTTATTATGAGTTTTTAATGCAGGAAAAACAACTTCCAGGCCCCATTGGGAAAATCGCGCCAAATGACCAAAAAGTTGCAATCTTGGCGACTTTTGGCGAAATATCGCCAAATTTGGCGCCAAAAATAAGTCCTCAAAAGTGAAGAGATCTAAGCTCTAGGACTAATATTTCTCGAGTTTTCTAGAAGCCCATAGAAAAACATATGGGAAAGCGAAACCTCCGTATCTCCGGTTCTAATTGGCCGATTTTGATGCAACAAAAAGCAAAATTTATCTATTTGAAGCGTAGAATACGAATTTTAAACCATTTTAAGCCCCAGAGCAGCGGGTTGCCCCGAAAATTCGTAACATTGCCCCCTTCCCAAGGACTGCACGTCCCGTGCAGTACAATCCCCAGTTAGGAGGTCTCACAAATATCTGCAGTATATAACCATTATCAGGATCTTAACAACATAATTCAAGCAAATAATCAATAAACACAGTAAGAAAATGCACTCTAATAAATAAATAAAATACATAATAAACAATTACACTAATAAGTAATCAATGTAATAAACAAATACACATTAGTAAAAACCAATATATTACAAATATGTACACTAAACATGGCGTAAGTAGTGAGAGAAAGAGAGTTGAAGAAAGAGGAAGAGAAGAGAAAGACAGGAAAGGAATGAGAGATGAAAGAAAAGAGGAATTACGCCATAGTGACCATAGTCTGAGCTAATTACAACCGCGGTAGATGGCTAGCCGATCGTAATGTACAACTCTTGGCTTCGAGTTTGGTGACTTACGAATCCGTACGATGACGTCATTCAGCCGGTTTAGGACTGTGTAAGGACCGTCCCACGGCGATTGCAGCTTGGGAGACAGGCCTTTCCGTCGAGTAGGATTCCATAGCCAAACTTTGTCACCTGCGCTGAACTCGTGTCCCGTAGCCTTCGTGTCGTAGCGAGTCTTCATCTTTTCCGTGTTCAGGTTGATCCGCTCCAGAGCAAAATGATGTACATCTTCAAACCGTGCCCGAAGGTTTTCCACGTACTCCTCTGGCGATGAAGGCGCATCTGGAGGGCGGCCGAACACTAGATCGGCGGGAAGACGAAGATCTCTGCCGAACAGCATCTGGGAAGGTGTGAAGCCGGTAGTCTCATGGACGGCACTCCTATAGGCCAGCAGGAACAGGGGGAGTTTCTTGTCCCAGTCCTCTTGATTCCTAGATACCAGGAGCGAGAGGTTGTTCAAAATTGTACGATTGAACCTCTCCACCATGCCGTCGGATTGTGGGTGTAAAGGCGTAGTCTGGGTTTTGTCCATTCCGAGAAGTTGGCATAGTCCTTTAAAGACTGCAGAGGTAAAGTTCGTTCCTTGGTCGGAATGAAGTTGCAGAGGGGTTCCATATCTGGAAATCCATTCTTGCACCAGTACCTCTGCTACGGTCGTAGCTTCTTGATCGGGAATAGGGAACGCTTCGGGCCATTTAGAGAAGTAGTCAATGACAACTAGGATGTATTTGTTGCCATCCGAAGTTCGAGGAAGAGGTCACAGGATGTCGAGTGCAATCCTCTCAAAAGGCGCTCCTACATTATAACGATGTAGTCTTCCACGGCTTCGTTTCTTCGGGGCTTTACGGGCGGCACAGGCGTCACAAGCTTTTCGACGTCGCCTCGAGCCCTAACCCAGTAGAAGCGCTCGCGAACTTTCTGCAGGGTCTTCATCAAGCCAAAATGGCCTCCAGTTAAGCCATTATGCAGCTCTTCTAGAACCTTCGGAATCCTCGAGCGAGGGAGTACTAACTGCCATCGGAGCATCTTGCCGTCGTCCGACTCCCATTTACGATACAGGACTCCATTCCTCAGGCGAAGCGAATCCCATAAAGCCCAGTACTGTTTTGTTGCCGGACTGTAAGATGATTTTTCTTGCCAACTGGGCTTAGCGCTAGATTTTTCCATAAATTCCACAATAGGTTTGATGTCGCGGTCTGCTAATTGGTCCGCCCGAACATTTTCGTCACTCCAGGGATCTTGGGATGGTGCCGATGATGTAACTTGGCGGACAACGGGATGTTTCAGATGGTAATTTTTCTCTGCCCTGGAGCAATAGCGACAACTGTCTATGCAGGGCCTTCTCGACAAAGCATCTGCATTTCCATGAGATGACCCTTTCCGATGACGTATCTCGATGTCACATTCTTGTAATCGCTGTATCCACCTGGCTATTTGGCCCTCTGGATTCTTGAAATTTAGAAGCCAGGTTAAAGAGGCATGGTCCGTTCGGAGCAGGAACTTTTGGCCGTACAGGTAATGATGGAAGTGCTCCACGGCTTTAATGATAGCAAGAAGTTCCTTTCTCGTAACACAATAGTTACGTTCTGCCTTTGAAAGGCATTTGCTCCAGTAAGCAATGACGTGTTCTTGGCCATCTATCTCCTGGGACAAAACTGCTCCAACACTCTCCTTGCTTGCGTCTGTGTCCAGGATAAATGGCTTGTCAGGGTGAGGATACGACAAGATCGGCGAAGATGTTAAAGCCGTCTTCAGTTCGTTGAATGCGTCCTCACATTCCCCAGTCCATAGAAATTTCTGTCCAGTCTCGGTCAATTTGTGAAGAGGTCTTGCAATTTGAGAAAAGCCCTTCACGAATTTTCGATAGTAAGTACACAGACCGAGAAAACTTTTAAGTCGTGGATATTCTCGGGACGACTCCAGTTCTGGACTGCGGACGTCTTTTCGGGATCGGTTCGGACTCCGTGGGCGGATATTATGTGCCCGAGGTAACGTACTTCCCGACGAAACAAATTGCACTTCGATGGACTTAGTTTCAAGTTTGCCTCTTTTAATTTCTGCAGTACCTTTCGAATGTTCTCGAGATGCTCTTCGAAAGTCCTTCCGACGATGATGATATCGTCCAAATAAACGAGACATGCTTCGTAGGAAAGTCCTCTCAACACTGTCTCCATTAGTCGCTCGAATGTAGCAGGTGCGTTGCAGAGTACAAAAGGCATAACTTTGAACTGCCATAATCCTTGGCCCGTGGTGAACGCAGTCTTTTCACGGTCATCAGGATGAATTTCCACTTGCCAGTAACCACTTTTCAGATCCAGAGTGGAAAACCATTCGTTTCCCGATAAAGTGTCCAAAGTGTCGTCTATCCTGGGAAGAGGGTAGCTGTCTTTCTTGGTAATGTCATTCAGACGTCTGTAGTCAACACAGAACCGGGTGGAACCATCCTTCTTTCGGACCAAAACAATTGGCGAGGCCCAGGGTCTAGTCGACGGCTCGATGACGTCATCACGCTGCATCTCCTCTAAAAGTCTGCTCACCTCTTCTTGCTTAGCAAACGGCAGCCGCCTAGGATGTTGCTTGATGGGAGAGTGGCTGCCTGTATCTATCCTATGTTGAGTTAAGCTCGTACGGCCAAAGTCACCCGAAGTTCGGGAGAAGAGGTCTCCAAATTCAGCTATTACTTTCTCCGCAGCGCTTCTCTGTTCTGCCGTTAACTCCACGTCTTGTATTAATTCCTTCGTCAGGCACTCGGAAGATTTAGCTGTCGTTTGGCTGATGTTCTTATTAATGCAGGTAACAGGAGTGCATGTCGCCAACACTTCATTTTTCTTTATCACCTTCGATTTGTCCGTCACATTTACTACTCTAACTGGAATTTCTGTTCTCGACAAGTCCACAAGTGTTGCTCCTACAAGTACTCCTCTGACGGAATCACTATTGTTTGGGTAATCGATTAATCCAAAGCGGAATTTATTGCTTTCTTTTACTGTTCCAGAAATTATTGAATCAGTTCTTGGAGGTAGAGTGATATCAGTCTGGGCTATTATTTGCTGAACAGGTAAAATAGTTTCATTTTTAATATCGAACGCAGCTATTTCTTCTGAGTCTGAACGAAGCTCATTATTCTTAAAGTCCAAGTTAAATTTGTGCAATTTTAAAAAGTCGAGTCCGAGAATAAAAGAGTCTGTAATATTGGCGACATATACCACATGGTCGTATCTGGCATTTCCAAACGTGATTTCTACTTGCGCTTTTCCGCCCACTTCGATCTTGTCTCCTGTCACAGTCTGGAGGGTCAGCGAGGACGGAGTCCAGATAATCTTCAAATTTAATTTCTTGGCCAGATCCGTCCTTATGATGGTTACGTTCGCTCCAGTATCAATCACCATGTGGCATGGGGAACCATTAACATATCCCAGTACGAAGAGTCCATTACTGCCACCATTCACTGATGAAATCTGCAAGACTTTTAGGTGGGGCTTTTGACTATATGGCAACCTCCGTCCCGCGAGATGGCCACCTCCTAGTTTCCCTCTTTCATGTTCTTAGATTTCTCTTGCTGGTCATAAGACTTTCGACCACAATGCTTTTTTACATGCCCTTCGACGCCACACTTCCAGCATTTCACTTTCTTTCGGCCATCTCCCGTTCTATCGGATCTTAATTTTCGCTCTATGAGATCTTCAATTCTCTTCAACCTGTTCTCGACGCCCTCTGTGTCTTTGTCAGCTTCCTCTTGGACCGTGACCGCTCTAACAGCATGCCGATCTTTTCTCACGGCCCGCTGGGCTGCCTCTAGCTTCATTGCGAACACCAGAGCAGACTTCAAATCCTGATAATCTTCCAACATAAGTGACTTTTGGGTTTCTCGATCACGGATGGCTTCAATAAAATGACGCACCGCCATTTCTTCTCGGACATTATCAAGGTGGTCCATGTAAGCTAGATGACAAAGCCTATCTATGTCCGAAGCCAGCTCTTGAAGGGTCTCGCCAGATCTCTGCATCCTTGACTTAAGTTGGATTCTACTATATTCTTTCTGGCACTTCTCTCCGAATTTCATCTCCAAGGCACTGGCAAGGGCGTCAAAATCTCCTATCTTCGTCGCTCCGATAGTTTGCAATACATTAATTGCATCTCCGCTAAGGGAAGCGGCCAGTTGATTAGCTTTCTCGGACTCGCTCCAACCATTGGCTCTGGCGACGATTGAAAATTGGGTCTTGTAAGCTTCCCAGGGAGTCTTTCCGTCATAGGCAGTAAGTTTCACTGCTGGGCGGTGTCAAGATAACCTGATGTTTTCGGGTAACTTTCCCAGCTTTACGAGAGAGTCCAATTTTTCTTTAATTTTAGCTTCACATTCTTCATGTATTTTCGAAACTATATTTTCTTTCCAGTCTAGTTTCTCCTCAATTTTATTCTTAAATTCTTCCCGCATTCTGCAAATATCTTGCTGCAATTCCTTAACATTTTCTTCTATTTTTCCTTCAATCCTTTGTTCATATTTCGTTTGAGTTTCTTCTATGAGCGACATTCTTTTCTCCATTATCTCTTGATTTTCCTGCACACTCTTTTCGAATTTCTCTAATTTTCCCAAAGCAGTCTCCATTTTCTCCAATCCCAATTTCATTCCTTCTTGTCCGGCTTCAATTTTCTTCTCTAAATCCGCTTTCATCTGTTCTTGTCCGGCTTCAATTTTCTTTTCTAAATCGGTCTGTCCTGCTTCAATTTTCTTCTCTAAATCCGCCTTCATCTGTTCTTGTCCAGCTTTCATCTCGTCTTGTCCGGCTTTCATCTGTTCTTGTGCGGCTTTCATCTCGTCTTGTCCGGCTTTCATCTCGTCTTGTCCGGCTTTCATCTCGTCTTGTCCGGCTTTCATTTCTTGCATCATATTCATGAGCTTTTGAAGTTGTTCTTCCATTTTTTGTCTAGTCAAAACCATAAACTGGAAAATTAAAGTCCTTCTTTAGAATCCCGATTCTGACACCAAATGTTGCGGAATTACTCTGCTACTCCTGGGGTTCGTCGTTCTAAAGTCTAGTTGGTGTAAAAAGTTCAAGTAAAAAGTCACTTGTCAGGATGGAACACAAACTTTATTTCTTCTAGAACTTCGTAGAACAATCAGCTGCACACAATTCACAAGCACAATCTAGCAGTAACGTGCTTTTAACAATCCGCTTGGATCAGAAGCTCTCACAAATGCTGTATTTCTCACACAAAATAAGTCACTTTTACAGGCAAAAATTACGTGGAAATATTCAAGGGATATAGTACACTATCCCTTAAGACACAGCAATGAAGAATTTACACACAGCACTTTAAAAACAGCTTCACAAAGCAAGCTAAAACACAGCTTCTATAGCACTATCAGTTCACACAAAACAAGCGTACTCAGAGCTCTTCACACATTGAATGTTCAACTCGCAACTGACTGCCTGCGGGGCGATGCCCGCTTCTATAAATAGCCGACGCAGGAGGTACAAGAGGTTTCCAGAAAAGTCAATTTCTCGAGGGTTCTACATAAAGCGTGAATTTTGATTACGTCATAGAAGAGAACTGTTAGGTTATTATGCGTTTTTAATGCAGGAAAAACAACTTCCAGGCCCCATTGAGAAAATCGCGCCAAATGACCAAAAAGTCGCCAAGCTTGGCGACTTTTGGCGAAACATCGCCAAATTTGGCGCCAAAAATAAGTCCTCAAAAGTGAAGAGATCTAAGCTCTAGGACTAATATTTCTCGAGTTTTCTAGAAGCCCATAGAAAAACATATGGGAAAGCGAAACCTCCGTATTTCCGGTTCTAATTGGCCGATTTTGATGCAACAAACAGCAAAATTTATCTATTTGAAGCGTAGAATATGAATTTTAAACCATTTTAAGCCCCAGAGCAGCTGGTTGCCCCGAAAATTCGTAACAATATCCTTCTGCAGGGGAGCCTCTATTAAAAAACCAATGAGGCCGCCAACGTAACACTCGCAGATTGACTGATCTCAGTCGACGTAAGATATCGCACTCGAAATGTAAAAGAAATTTTAACCATCAGATTGGGAATCGATGCTTATATACAACTGCTGAATGCGTAGTTCCGATGCACTAGTGCTTCCGCTATTCATTCATTGCACTTCAGATTTTAAACATTTGCATGTTCGGTCCGAATGACTTTGCATACGAAATTTCATTACAATCGGGTGACTCCTTCTTGGGGCGTTGATTTTTTTGTTGTAGAGTGTATGTTACAGAGTCAGAACAAGCTGTTTTCAAAAGAAAATTTTCTCCTCTATCTGATGATGCAAATATTGTTTTACTGCAAGGGTAATTACCGGCGTTATTACGCATTATGCAAGAAAAGATGCTAAAAATCGATAATACATAAAATAAAAAATTGTCGGTACTTACGTATTATCCCCGCCAAACTATTTTTTCGTCAAATGTGTTGGCAAATTGTTGCCGATCGTATTCCGAACCATCAATAGTTTAACGTGGCCGGCATTTATCCTGGTGAAAAATCGCTCGTCTTAGAGGACCGTCGGGATTATAGGTAAGTATCAAATTTCCTAATTCAAATTTTGAAAAAATCATTTCGATGTATGTTAGGACCTGTCCTAGTGAAGTCGTGTACAAAATTTGGTAGGTCTGCTACCACCCGTCTCGGTGCAATGCGATTCAGAGACACGAAGAAGATCGGAGGTTACAAACCTACAGAGCCAGCCAGCTACAAACTTTGTTTACTCTAGGATTTTATTTTATAAGACTAGGGGCCAAGGCCCCCAGACTCGCTACGCTCGCTTTTCGTATGAGGCATTCGGCCCCTAATAAGGCTTATTCGTAAAAAAGACATAATTTCAACAGACAAAACCCGAAGATTGGATCAGATAGAATGTTACTGAGCTACACATTGCTTGGTTCTTGCATGTTCATTGGTACATAAAAATTTAAACTTCACACTACAGTAGACCCCCTCCTCCTCATAACTCGGAAGATATTTTGTTATGGGAATCCGTGTTGTACGGGTCCTGAGCAGGGACATACCCAGAAAAAAATTTCGGGGAGGGTCCAAAAATTTCGGAGGGGGTCCGAACGTTGAAAAAGGTACAATTTTTCGGAAAAAGATTTCATCATTATTATTTTATTAGCAAAAACTGAAATTTCGGAGGGGGTCCGGACCCCCTGGACCACCCCCCTGGGTAGTACGTCCTTGGTCCTGAGCTATACTCCACCTGGAGTGCGGACTCCGCTTATAATCGCTGGAAAAATTATTTGCAGAAACACAATGATATTGTTGCCATTCAAAATTTATATTAATTAGGAGCTAAAGCGTAATAAAATCAGAACACCTGTTTCAGCCGTATTTTTAATAATGTAAAACCTATTGGACACCTTGAGAATTTGCCACCCAACTGCGATTTTTCATTATTTGGCGACTTGCGTACATATAAAGTTAATAAAAGCTACGGAACAGACAGGATAGCTTGCCAACCATGGCGACTTTTCATTATTTGGCGATTTACACATGCTCAAAACCTATAATTACTGTTCATTTAAGGTTACCGGAAAACCGTTATCCATTTTTTCATTTACATAATCGTTTGCAGATTGGCGTACTTAGCACCACGAATTATACCATCTCGTCGCGCTAGCAAATATCCAAAGTGTACTATAACTGCTATAATGGCATAGTTAACGCCGCCAAATACACTCTATATCAAAAATATCGACGCACCAAGAAACAATCATCCGATTGCTTTGAAATTTCGTATGCATGAATGTTTTGAACAGATATGCAAATGATTCAAATTTGGTGTCCACTGAATGAATAGTTTGATCTCTAGAGCATCGGAACTGCGCATCCAGCAGAAGTATATAAGGAGCAGTTCTTCAACGGTTGTTAAAACTTTCGGTTTGATTGCGATTCAAATGACCTTTCAACAACTTAAAAAATTCCTCGCTGCAGGATTCGTGCTCATTACGAGCAACTGTCAGAGTTTGACAGAGGTCGTATCATTAGATTGAAAGAGGGCGGTTGGACTAATCGGAGAATCGCTCGTCATTTGAGTAGAAGCGATGCGACGATTCGAAGATGCTGGCAAGGATGGGTGGAAAATGGCAGAGTGCAGCGTCAGGATGGTAGCGGTCGACCTAGGGCTACAACAGATCGTGAGGACAGAGTGATGGTCCGATCAGCTGTCACAGCGCCTTCTTCATCTCTATCAACCATCATAATATTTATAAATAATATTGCCAATTGAAAACTATATTTTTAAATGCTCTTTTGTAACTAGATAAAGTTTTAAGAGTTTCATTTAATTTTACGTATGATTTTAGAGCCTAAGAAAAGTGTGTAACTAATTATTATATTTAAGCATTAAAAATTAAAAATAAATGATATTTTTGACAATAATTAGTATAACACACATTTATTAATGCAAAAGAACAGTTCTCGCGAGATAAAAATTAAGGGTTAGATAAAGAAACCAAAATATAAAATCTAGTTGAAAACTATTTTGCTTGATTAAAAATAATTATTTCTGAGAACATTTTGAAACCATTTCTAAAATTTAAAATCTTATTTTCTCTTTCAGGTGTCTCATTTAACCCTTAAAATGCTTGGATGTTCAGCATTGTAACCTTAAAGTGTGACCTTAACTAGTCAGTAATCAAAAACCATATGATTTCTTTCTTTCCTTTTCTATGTGGGTGTATCCTGTTGAAAATCTGTTTTTGAAAAATATTACTCTACATATATAAATATGACGATTTTGATTTTTTAATATAACTAAAATATTATTCAATCTGTATTCAATATTTACGCATCTAAACTAATTTTCTAATACGTAGTTATACATATATTAGTGTGTAAAATACATCTTTACTGAATAGAAAGATATTAAATACGGCCAATAACTATTTTAATCAAAGCCTTTGTATCAGAAGTAATTTAATGTAGAGTATTTAACTTATTAATATTATATTTAGTTTATTATTATATTAGCCATGTTCAGCACAAATAATTTATACATTGTTCCTGTTTCATAACTTATTATTTTTATTCAAAATTAGAAATCCTAAAATAATAATTTTAAATTGAAAAAAATATTATTAGTTATAATAATAAATGAAGAGATCGTTAAATCTTTGGCATATACACTAAAAACTTAACAGTATTAATAGTTAAAAAAAGTCAGTATATATTTCTTCAAGAGCGGTTTGCTTCAAGAGCGGTTCTGTTAGCTCAAAACATGAATCATTTTATATGGGCGAAACTCGCCAAGCATGGCAACGTAAAAACAGTTTTAATTAATAATTAAACTGAAAATCTAAAATTCTAAGTAGCCTATAACCGTCTCCAGGGTACCGTCTATATCTAAACCAAAATTTATCATAATCAACTCCGCGGTTTAGGCGTGGAAAGGTAACAAACAAACAAACAAACAAACTCACTTTCGCATTTATAAATTAGTTAGGATTTTCTCATGATACCGTTTGAGTTTTAAAATAAACCATTTTAAATTCCACAATAACTCTTTCTCCTTCTCTCTCTGTGTACATATTGATATATATACAGGGGGATCGAAAATACGCGAAACTCAAATTTTAAGTAATAGTACAAAGTCCGAAATAGATATTAAGGGTACTAATCTACTTTACTGTAAAATAGCATTGGAATAAATAAAATTTAAAAGCCAGACTTGTGTCTGAAATAGTAGACCACATTATTCCTTTGCTTAGCAAAGAATTAACATCATGCAAATTACATGATATTCATCTGAAATTACATTATAGAAGAACTGTAAATAATAAACATTTTTTTCGATTGAGAGTATTATTTTGTAATCCTTAATGACACATATTTATATTGTGTCATTAAAGTATATGTGTATTTTGTTGTATATTTTGTATATGTATATTTTGTATATTTTGTATATATATGTATATTTTGTTAACGGAAATGTATATTTTGTTTTGTTAGAAATAGCTGAATATCTCTAAAATACGCTTTAAAGAATGACTGCCCATAGAGCGTAATATATTGCAATTCTTTTGGGTGCTGATTCTAAAAGAACTATAAATGCTACATTCTCTCTATTCAATAGGGTACAAGGTGGAGTACATGGGAATAACATATATAAATTTCATTGTAATCGATGCATATTTACAGCAGCTAGGTTGTGGGCCACAGAGTAAGGGCGTTAGTATCTGTTGGTTGAACCTAGTTAAGACGAAAGAAGTTTTGCTTAAGACGAAGGAAAATAGTTTCCCCATAAAGTTAACTCGGATAACAATAATAGTTGCATCGTTTAATATGAACATGAAGATAAAAGTTTAACGTTTAAGAAATGAAGGTGAATGAAATGAAGGCTGATGTAGAGCTCGAAATCTCTTCCATGTCCATCAATAAACGACAGGGACTTTAAAACTGGTCAGCTGTTCATGCGCAATGCCAAACGTATAGTTTCCCTCTCTATATCCGCAGTTTATCACACGGAGCTGGACAGCGAGAGAGACTCTTTATTTATATATTTCCAAGCAAGACCTGATGTCATACAGGTCGTGACATCATATTTTTTGATTTTTCTCGTAACTTCCCCCCCCCCCCCCCGCTTGAGATATACCCATATTTCCACTATTTTCGAAAACTTTCTTTTGGTGGCCAAATTTGTCGCCAAGTTCAAGGGACCACATGCTCATTTTACTGCAAGAAGGCCCGTACAACTCTCTTTCTAACAACACACATTAATGCAGGAAAACCGCATTAGAATTTTGTAAAAATATTTATTTATTTACAAGAATATTACACAATACGTATGTAGTACAATCCTCATGTGTGTATCTGCAAGTATGGGCTCGTGCGTTTGTATGGTGATATAAACTAACTGAAGTACCCGTCGTTGACGGGTTAGTACTGAATGCAAATTTCCAAAAAGCAAGAACTTTCGCCAGCATTGTAGGAGTACACAGAATGGATGCAGTATGTTGCCAAAGTAAAGAAAGCGAAGTTATAATTTTTATGTATTGTTAAAATATTGCAGGTTAGAGAGTAACTAAGTAATATCATTTCATTCGCTTTAGTCGTAATTATGTGATGCGCGAACAAATATTTAATAATGCATATTGAAATAATTTTCGCAATATCTCAAAATCTAATTAATATTTTTGAAAAATTGGAAGCCTAAGTTGAGTGACCACCTATCATTTCGCCAAATTTCATTTCATTTGTTTTAGTTCTCATTGAGTGATGCACGATCAAAGATTTTACGCAGTATGAAACGATTTTCGCAAAATCTCAAAATCTAATCACGAATTTTTAAAAATTCGACTCTTATGTTTTAAGTTGATTGTTCACCTATCATGACACCAAATTTCAAATCATTCGCTTCAGAAGTTTTTACGTGATGCTTGAACAAAAAAAGCGTCAAGGACAGAATGACAGAATGACAGAACGACAGACAGACAAACCTTGTTTTGAGGGTCGCACCGGATTCCCAGGTGCTTGAAACGGATAGAAATCACAGAATTTTTGAATTCCAAGAAATGTACAGACAAAAGTCTAATTTTATTTATATAGATGTACTTTTTTTGTATAAAAACATTAATTACCTTAAAAGGACGATAAAATGTTTCACAACAAATATCATTTACATTCTTTGATATCTTTGTTTTAATTATTTATTTTCAAAATCATCCTATAAATGCCTTTTGTTTTTTATCGCTTAATACGAAAATACCGAAAATATTTTATTACCCAGCGACTTTGTTTTAACGGGGTTCTAAGTTTCTTTGCAATAAAAATCATTAGTTAAAGATATGCATGCTTAAATACCCTCTAACTTTGTCCCCTTTGAAAAAAAGGCAATGGAGGGTAGGTGCACCAGTATTTGTCACTTTGCCATATAATTATTATAATAAATTATATGGCCAAGTGATAATTTTAACTAGGGATGGACGCGAGACGCGAGAATTCTCGCATTGTCTCGCATTCTCGCATTGTCTCGCGAGACGAGACGCGAGACGAGACAGGCATTTTTTTTGCGAGACGAGACGCGAGACGAGAAAGAAAATATTTTACGAGACGAGACGCGAGACGAGACAGAGTCTTGTCTCGCGCGAGATTTCTCGCGAGAATTCTCGCATTTTTTTCCGTCTCGCATAAATACGATCTGAAAAGCGACAATTTGCCTGAAGCCTCTAGCGTTTAACTTGCGTCTCCTTCGTTTTTGGTCCTGGTATACTATCAGCACTCTACAATACGCACAAACACGTAACATTTAAAATTAGAACAGACGAGAGATATACAAAACACACAAAAGAGAGGATAAAGAAAGAGGCGGAAAAAAAAAGAAAACAGAGAAGAGTTGAAAGAAAAATAATAAGTAAATAGGAAAGGCGGTACGGTATGTTCAAATCTGAAAACTTTTAGACGGGGCCCGGGGCATTAAGTTTGGGGCCCCCCTTACTATCCCCTTTTTTACGCATTAAGCCCCTTTACTGAGCCCCCCTTTTTTAAGCATTTTAACCCAGTTTTGACCACTGTTGTACTCGAAAATTGCATTTCAGTTAACTGTAGTTTTTGTACTTTAATCAAATCGTATTTATCACCCCAAAAAAAAATATCTCTAACTGGATATAGTGATAGGCAATTAGGTAATACCTGTATTAAAGAGGAAATTCAGTTTTTTCCCCACAATTACTATTTCAGTACATATGAATTTATAATTTAGATAATCGGGATATATATATGGGCCCCCTTTTTTCGGACTACCGCCCTCCCCCCTTGCCCTTGTGATAATCGGGTTTCGGGTATATCAGAGAGAGATTAGAAGTAGAGCAACTTGCATTCGCATTGATGCTTAGTCTGAGTAGGTTGAAATATGGTTGAATATCCTTGGTTGAAATATCCTTGTACCGATATTATCGTCAAACTTTCCCGCACGTTTCGGCGTGCGTAGGGGGGGGGGCGCCCACCCTGGTGACAACTTTCTAGGGGCGGTTAAATCCCTATCGTTGGCCTATTTTAAATAGATTAAAATGACATTTTTTATTCTTATATATTAATATCGGACGGAAAGAAATGCAAGCAATTTTTTTAAAACTATTTCTCTTTTCGTTTATATTATCATGTTTTCCCTTCCTTCGGCTTGCAAAACTTTTATAAATTTTTTTCCTCCCCATCATTTTATCTTGCAGTTGGGTTCCTATTCTAAAATTATCTTCGCCTGTTAGATGTCTTTTCATTTTTTTTTTTTTTTTTAATCCACACTGGATATACATTAGGGGGATTATGGTTTAATTTTTCTGTAAGCAGGGCGAACATAACGACTGTAGTACTCTCGCTAAAAATTATTGTGGAAAAGTACAAACGGATAGTCGTCAACAAATTAACTGTTCAGTAATTTAAAATATAAACAAAAAATAAGTCGTCTATTAACCAACTGAGATACTATAATGAAATTTAAAAATGCACACATGGTAATATTATTGGAAATATTAGGCAAATAATTATAATTATCGTTAATATAATCTTGTTTTCATTAATATAAAAATTACACATATTTTAGAGACTTGAAATTGACGTTAAAGTAAATAGTAGAGATTTAATAAAGACGTACTATATCCGCTTTATTCGTAATATTGCTATTAGGTGTACCGAGAAATAATGTCATTTACAGTAAATTCAAGCAAATAAGTTCTTAATTACCACAAAGCTCTACCTAAACATAGGATTTGTATTTTTTATATTTCAACGCAAGATACGGATTTTATTTTTTTTATTTTTATTTTTTATTTTTTTTGAGAGAGAGTTGTCATCGATCCTTTTTAGAGAACTAATTTCAGAATGAAAATAAATTTATTTTTAGGTATTCGCGGGGCTGTATTTTACATCAAGAATTTTATCGATATTTATTTTTTTAGAGAGGAGGGATTTGTGAAAAGAACGTTCTGGTTGCCTACCCCCCCCCCCTCCCTCTCTTCCGTTCCACAAGTTACGAATATGGATATTATATTATATATACATATGTATAGATATGCTGGACTTCCATGTGCTTTCTATCACTACAGATTGGTATGTCGATTTTTCAGCGCTTTTTCAATTATTTTGATCAGGGGCGTAGCCAGAAATTTTTCATGGGGGGGGGGGTTACGACTACTACAACTCATATATATGTATACGTGTGTGTGATAATAGAGTGAAGAATGTACATTTTATATGGCAAAAAATTTCTCATGGGGGGGTTATGACCCCCCTAACCCCCCCCCGTGGCTACGCCCCTGATTTTGATATCTTATTGTTTTCCTTTTTTCCTTATTTATAGTACGATAGAGCTTAAAACGTGTGGAGTGAATATCTCTTTTGATATGCCACACAACCGAAACCCTACTATTTTGTTTGTCTTTAATTATAATCTACTGGTTATGGCTCCTGACAATGGTGCCAGTGGTTATAATTCCCGTTCCATTCTCATTTGACTGAGCCTCTATTTTTTTTTCCACTTGTGGTTTGTAATTCTTGCTTCTGCTGTTATATATTTTTTCATGCGGGGTGTTGTCATATTTGCAGAATATTTTGTGTTTTACTTATTAGTTATATATATACAGGGTGATTCTCTACTAGACTGCCGAACTTGGAGGGGCGTAGGGGGTGCAGAGACGGTTAAGAAAAACATAGTAATATATGGGCGGAAACGTCATCTTCATGTGCCTTTTAATAATACCTTTGGAAGAAGTGTTGAAGTGTGCGCCTCATTTCTTAACCAAGTTTCATAAACAATGGCTTTCCTCAGACAATTTCATAGATGTAACGGAAGAAACAATTCTGAAATAACAATTTTTATCAAGTGCAATCAGTGAAAGAGGGATTAGTTTTTGAAAAACCATAGACTTAACAACATTCGACGTCTTTTTACTTTAAAAACCGAATTTCAGTTTTTCATTTGTTGTCTTCGAAAATCTGTTTTCTTTCTTTTTTTTGTGTGAGTGTGGGGCCCCGACAAAGGGTGGGCAGTCTGCAGGCAGTCGGACACCCTGGCCAGTCCGACCCTGGTTTTGACTCTGCGTTGCGTATGCTTGTTTAGTTAATTAGCCAGATGACAAGAAAACGTGCTACAGGGCCGTCCACAAGGGTTGTGCTGTGGATGCAAGGCACCAGCGCCCCGGATTCATAGGGGCACAAAATTAGCACACATGAAAATCCACAATCCACAATCCACATCAAAATTAGCTTTATACTTCTTATCGTGTCAAAAAAGTTAAGGGGGGAATTTCAAAATATTTTATAAATCATATAATTTGACAGTTAGTATTGCTATTCTGCAGCTTCAAAAACTAAAACACCATTTAAAAAGAGTCATTTACTGGTGCTTGACAAAAAACAACTGCTGCTTTGCTTGAAAATTTCCATTCTGACTAACTTTCCAATGCCCATTATCTCTGTCATCTTCACTCAAACCTAGGGAGAAAAAGACTTTCAGTAAAAGAATGGATAAAGACGTTGTTTCTGATTCGGTTCAGGGCAGATGTCATTATCCATTTCCTGGAAAACTCGTGTGTGTGAAAGAGTATGGGCGAAAATCTCCAGTCTTGGTATATACCTCTAAAAGCGGCATTTTACACAGAACAATATCACCACCCCTTGTGGTAAAGTTCGAAAGACTAATGGGCTTTGCAGTAACAAACATGTAAAGCGATTAGTATTGTATAGTCGTTCATTTTTAAAGGATGAAACTTAATTGCTAGCACGTTTTCTCCATACATTCCAGAAAACCGTAAGTTTTCTTCACGCTTCCTTTTTACGGATAGAGGGGCGACGCATGGGGTCATCGTTAATTGTAGAAATGGGACAGTGGCTGCTTCCGAGAAAATTAGGACCACCCACACACCCTTTTTTAACAAGATGTTTTCACTGCCAATAAAGAGACCCAATAATGCCGCCCCAATAAAGAGATCAATGAAGAAAATTTACGATGTTTCAAGAGCTTGCTGTTTGCAATTTCCTTTTCAGGAAATACGATTTTCCTTATCATAAAAGAAAAGAAATAATTGCTTTTCTAAAACTTTTTAAGGGGACAAAGGGACTTTAAAATTGAAAACTATCATTTCTTAATTTTTAGTCTCAAAGTATACGTACAGTTGTTTAAAACAAAGGTTTGCATTTACATTAATACTAAAAATAAAAAATTAAATCTTTTTTTTTTAAATTATGGTAATATCTTTAAGGAAAAATGGGCCATAAATATTTTTTTCAAAATATCTCATGTGCATTCCAATTTAATAAAAAGCTGTAATTTTTTTTATAGTAAACTTGTAATGCATGTATGAACATAATTGTACATTAAATTTTCAAACAAACGTTATTTAATAGAGATATAGGTATTTAAATGTAACAGTAGGATGGAATTTAAAAAAAAAAAAAAAAAAGCTTCATCTCACGTGAATTTATTTTTTATATAAAGCTTACCTTTTTCCAGGGGCGTAGCCAGGGGGGGGATATCCGGATATATCCCCACCCCCCGACATTTTTGGATTAGTGATGAAATTCCGTCTATTTGTACACATATAAGTTCATCTCTCCCCCCCCCCCCCAAATTTTCCTGGCTACGCGCCTGCGTTTGTCACACATAGAAATGAATGCACAGATATGTTCATACATATATTGCAAATGTATATTAAAAAAAATATGTCGCTTTTTATTAATTTTGAATGCGCATGGGATATTTTAAATAAAAAAATAGAAGACGTATTTTTTCTGAAAAATATCAATTTTCATTTTAAAAATTATTATTATTTTTTTATTTTTAGTTTCAATATAGATGCAAACTATTATGTTAGACAACTATGATTTTGTGTGAAACAACTATACATAAGATTACAAGTAAAATTTAAAATGGAAAGTTTTGAATATTTAACGTCCCTTGTCCCCTTAAAGATCATGAAATGTTTGCTTTTACAAACAGGAACAAAAATTTTTAAAAATTACATCTCTTTTAAGAAAGATGTATATTTTTTAACACCATTATCAAGGAACATTTTCTTCAAAAAACGTTCCTCGATGCCTGCGTTCTTTGGGGGGGAGGGGGCTCAGATTTTTCCAGGGGGTCTGATCCGTCCATAGCGTCCCAGCGCTACGGCCTTGTTGCGAAGTTTGTAATTTCCTCTTCAGGCAATACGATTTTTCTTATCTCTAAGGAAAAGAAATAATTGATTTTCCAATACTCTTTAAAGAACATAAAACATAAAATGTTTGCTTTTACGTACAGAAACAAAAATTAAGAAATTTGCATCTCTTTATAAGATTTTTCAAAAAATGTTCCTGGATGACTGTGCTCTTTGGCCTGGGTGAGGTGGCTCAGATTTTTCTAGGGGGGGGGGGGTGGCGGGGAGCTGAGCCGTCCATAGCGCCCACAGCGCAACGGCCCTGCTATTAACATCTGTGAACGTTTTATATATTTTAAAGGATTTTTCAGCGGTAAGTGGAATTTTATGACTACGGTGTTCCATACCTAAATATAAACTTAGTGGTATAAATTTAACACGTCATCTGCTTTTGCTTTACTTCGTGGGTGGATGCTGAAAGAAGCGCATATTTCAATTAGAGGTTTGTTTAAATTGTTCTGTACGATTTAAAAAAGAAATTAGATTAAAATTTTATGCTACTAATAGTCACACAAGTTTTCAAAATTATTTATCTGTAAACCGTTATCTTAATGATAATACTGGTCAAAATATCCAAATTAACTTGCTCAACGAACCGGGTTATCTTATACGGCAGTTAAACAGTGACATCATAAATTTTAAGAAATGCTCGAAAATTGTAAACTCTGCAACTCTAACGTCCTGACACAATTATAGCGATTCTAAATAGCTCCTCGAGATTACAAAGTTTGACGTTTTCAGGAAACAGAACCATGGAGGATTTATAAAATACCGCTATAGTGGATATATGGCTATTTAAATTGGCACCGCTTTGAATATGTGTCACTACGGCCCGTGGTGACAAATATTTCATCCACCACAAAACATTTCATCCACCGTGGTCCATGGTGGATGAAATGTTTTGTGGTGCTAAATACCCCAATCTTACAAAACTATGCATAAATTAAATATATATGGAGAGCTTTCTTAATAGCAACCATTATGTGAAATGATTATTCCTTATGCTAATGCTTAAATTGCAAAGAATCGCCATAGAATAAAAAGGACCTATTTGTGCCAAATAATGTTTCTTGAAATCGAGCCTTAAAAAGGAAGAAGCGAAAATAGATAGTATTAATATGCGTAATAGGTAGTATTAGTAGATTTGTAAGGATAATATGAATAAATCACAATATACCACATTAATAAATATTTCATGAAATTAAAAGTGTTCTGTTTATCCTTTTTCAAGGGTTATCTTATCACCAACTGAACGATAAGTAATTCTAATTTGCGTTAATATATCCCGCAGTAATTTCAAAAGAGGAGATTACTTAAATTAAAAAAAAAAAAAAATCTGTTTTGCAGATAGGATTTTAGTAAAATATTCGCTTCTTCCAGTATGAAGAGCGGGTGCGCAACTATTTTAAAACAAACGGTTGTCCATTTCATGTAGTGTCTGAGGTATTTAATGCTACAACTTGAAGAGTATGATGTAGAAATAACACATTTTGAAAGTCGGGAGTTCTCTGCAAATCGCCATGCTTTTCACTTTTCTGATCGCGAATGATACTGACGTAGTTTTTTGAGTCATTATATTGCAATGATGCCAGGTTAATACTCATGACGCAAACTTTACATCAAGAGTCAAATAATTTTGCTTTTATTTTAGATTCCACATCACTGGAATTAATTGAAATTACACATGTTAGGAAAATTTTCGTTTACTACAATGCGAAGAACGGGCACGCAGCTAGTAAATAAATAAAAATAAATACTATATTTTCGGTGGGACATTATATGTACGGATTAAAGCTGAATTTCTTTTACTTCAAATGCCGATATATGCTGATATAGTTATTAATATATCTACTTATGTGGCTATATGTAAGTAATTGTTATTATTAATATTAATTTTCAATAAAATCCCAATAATAAGTTAGTAAAAAATGGTAACGAAATCGCAGTCCTTAATTTTGCGAGACTCGCGAGACGTCTCGCGTCTCGCGCGAGACGAGACAGCAATTTCTTTGCGAGACGCGAGACGAGACACAGTGTTTGCGAGACGAGGCGAGACGCGAGACGAGACAGAGGTTTACCATTGCGAGACGAGACGAGACAGCCCCGATTCTCGTCTCGCACGTCTCGCGTCCATCCCTAATTTTAACATACAATTTTGCCATCGACTGTATATAATATTATTAATAATATTAAATACAGCCATATAAAATTACAGTAGCCTTAATAATAAAAAATAGAATAAACTTGAATAGTTCAATGATTTCTACTTTTTTATACAAATTTTAACTTTTTGAGGTGCTGCTGACATGTTTATATTATACCTTGAAATTTCCAATATAATGCATTTCTTTCACTGGCTTATTAGTTTTATTGAGCTTCGTTTGCTCATTATATCAGACTATGTTACATTATGGTAGAGGTTTCCACCGTGAAAAAAATATCACGGCGGCAGCGGAATGGCTTAATAAACACGACACGATTCACCGAAAAAAAAAACAATGCACAAAATTTCAGAGCCAAAAAAAAAAAAAAAAAAAAAATCGTACCACTAAATTAGTCTACAGCAATTTTTGAAGTACTAACACTAGTCGTACTAGATAAATGATCGTCAAGTTCCACTGAAAATCATTATGTCCATGCGGCGATTTCGCATGCTAAATGCATCTTATTTTCTTCTTCATCTATTGACTTTTTTCACTTATTAAAATCTTTATTTTGGCGCTTTATCGCTTATCTGTTAATCTGGAACGTGTTTTTACTGTATCCACTAATTTAGAGAACGGCTAGGTGTAAGAGAATTTTTAAAGTGTCTAAAAAAGGCCTTAACCTGTGGATGTGTGATCAAAAGAGAAAAATAGAAAAAGTCGAACAGATCAAACGTGGCGGAATGGCAAATGTGTAATTTTTCGCCATAGAAATAACATTTTGATTTATTAAATACATCTGGAAATCATAAAAGCTTTCTTTATTTTGGCGCTTTATCGCTTATTTCCTTAATTTTTTCTATATATTAAATTTGAAACATGTTTTCCCGGTATCCACTAAATTGAAAGTACAGCTATGTGTAAAAACTTGGTTGAGAGGTCTAAAAAAGGTCTTGGTCCGTAGATGCGTCATCTAAAGAGAAAGATTTTTAAAGTCGAAGGGATCACACGTAGCGGAACTTCAAATGTGCAATTTTTCGCCATAGAAATAACATGGTGGTTTATTAAATACATTTTGCTGTCATAAAAAGCCTTCTTTATTTTAGCGCTTTATCGCTTATTAGCACTAGGGTGCTATTTCGTTCACGACCAGACTTTGTCTACTCGATTCTGTCAATATGATTTGTAGACAGGTTTTATAGAGATGAACTGTCTAGGTGGAAATCTTTTTAAATGTATTTGCCACATAACGCGGAAGGGGGGGGGGGAGAATAAGTCTGACAAGGTTTGCGATTTTTGATAATTGATCGCCAAGTTTGCGACAAAAAAAAAAAAAAAAAAAAAAAAAAACCTTAAAAACCGAACCATGCCTCGCGATGGATGTAAAATAGCTTGTAAAATAAATTCCAAAGATGTGTTTTATGCAACGAGAAAGACAAATATAGCACACTCATGGATTATGATACTCATTCCGGACAGTATTTAAAATGGTGAAGTATAGTTGGAATATGCTTGGCGAAGATTGTAAAACAGTTTTAGCAGCTACCGATTTCGATTCCAAAGAAGTGTTTTGTGGAACATGGAAGAAAAATACGGCACGGCCACGAATATTGATACACTTTTCAATTTAATGAAACAAGGAAGAAAAATAGGGACGGCGCATGGATTATGATACGCTTTTAATATACAGCACTTTAGTGAGTATTTAAAATATGAAAGTGTTTCAGATTTTTTTCAAACTTTTCTCCATACAAATACATTGTGGTTTGTTAACGACATTGACGGCAGTTATAAACTCCTTCTTTAGTTAGCGATTTATCTTTTATTTCTTTAATTTTTCAGTTTTCTGTCTGATACTGGATCTTTACCATCGAGGGTAGCTTGAGAAAAGGCAAATAAAGCAGGAAGCACGCGATCGCCATTTGGCGGATTAGATTTTTTTGTCTTGCAGAATTCCGAAATTTTTCACTATTTTCGCTTCATACTTTTGGCGTTTACCTTTCTGCGCCCGTATTTTCTCATGGAATGTTGTATGTCACTCTTTCAATGGTTAGATCAAAGAATGCTGTGGCAGTCAAGATTATTTAAGAGAATTCACCTGGACGTTTCGTGGTCGATGACTTTACCCAAAATATGGTCTTCAACGGAATGCTCAATTAGAATTTGTAACTGTATTTGCTCATTCGTCATTTAATATGTACTCTTCTTTTTTTTACTCAATAAAGATAGTTAAAAAGAAATTTTAAAGATTTCAATAATTTCATCGTCATTGTACAGTTGCTAGAGTAAGAACTGGCGTGAAACCTTTTGTTTACTTTCTGTCACAAGTCATGTTCCGTCCGCGTCGCTCTTTGATTTTTCCTGTTAGTTTTGTTCCAACCTGACCAAGACCTTGGTGATATTCTTGATCATTCCCATTTATTTTTGAATATTACAGTCAATAAAGTGACCGTCGAATTCGACGGGTTCCAGCTAGTAAGCTTTTATTTCAGAAGTCTATGTAGAGTTTTTTTTTTTTATAAATAAATAAATTTATTTATTTATTTACGATGGAGGTGTCAAATACTGGGTAAGGGAAAAAGTATTTCACCAATAATTGACACAGATGTTAGTTATTGGTGTTTCAGTCAAGTTCATGATAATTGCATACAATTTCTAAGAATTGCAGTAAATAGCTATTTAGAAAGGTATCTGCAGACAAATTTTGAATATTCAGGGTATCCCAAAATGGTAGTAACGACAGGCTTTCATTCTTTATATTGCTCTTTAAAGTGTCTATTAGAGTTAAGTCGTGAATGCAAATTGAAAAAGTGTTCAAAATAAGGTAGGAATAAGCACAAGGGTAAGTGCACCAGTAACTCTGACACTTTACCGGATAATTTATTATGATAAGCTTTTATTTCAGCTCATTATTTTATAAAATGGTGTTATCTGGTACACATTTATTTTCAATTTTATGCAACATTTTTTTTAAAATCTTCAGGGGCTCTAATTATAAAAATATGAGATTTCAACTCAGTACTAAAAAATTTTAATTCTCAGTATCTGGATTGATGCTGAAATCAAGTTCATTTTTAACCTGTTTTAATTTGAAGCATATTTATTGGTGTAAATTAATTTAAATAAAATTGTATGGGATTATAGTATATAAAATATTTCTGTACATAAAATGTTCCTACTCAGTGCATTTTTAATTACATTCATTTTTTATTTTTTCTGATAATAATTCTCAGAAAATTAAAAAAAAAATATTTGTAGAATATTTGTCATGGCAATATTCTACTCAAACTTTTTATATTATGTGAAAGCGGTACTATTATTATTAATGTTATTAATTTGCAATGTTGTACACTATTTTATCTAAGGTTTTCCTAAATAATTTGATCTGCGTAAAATATCATCTTTTGATAAAATAATTTTGCTGTTTCTTTTAAAGAGGTTTTCATTAAAAAATAAATGAGCATGTTTTTCTAGTCATTTCTTAAGTGTCAGTTACTGGAGCATAAAGTTTTACTCACCGAGGCCAAATTTTTGTTTCAATTAATAATGTCGCCACCATGGCAACATATAAACCATAGAAAAAATTGACATTTCCAATATCCTGTAATGAATTATACCCTATACAAATTTCCAAAGTTCATTTAAGTTCTGAAAACAAAATGTTTGTTTCAGGATAGTTTTAGTAATTAGCAATTACTAGTTAATTCTTATATTGTCCTTAAACTGTCAATTACTGGTGTACTTACCCTAGATGGAATTTTGTAGGTGAATTGAAACTAGGGGTTATATTTGCAAGCGTCAGTAATATGGATCGTTGAATGAAGATACGATTGTTCCCCAAAAATTGTCGCAAAAAAATTGCGGATAAAAGTTGCTTTTGTAAAAAGTGAACACTGAATCGCTGAGACCATGTTTACTTTACCAGTAGGATTTTTCTGCTATAGCAAACGATTCTCGATGCTGTTAATTAAAAGAATAATGAGTACACTATTTCATTACCAGTAAAGCATTTAGTAAAAACAAGGGAACTAATACTTGCGATGGTCCTTGCAAGCTTGTAAGGAGAATTATTGCGTAAATGGCCGGAATCCACTTTTAACTTTACATCTTTTTACAGGTCATGCTCTTAACTGGGAACATCGATTTAGCTTCCATTAAAATATTAAATGTCGCCACTGCTGGCGTGAAAGTATGAGTGAATTTAACAGAAAGGGAGCTTCATCTTTTAAATATAGAAAAATTTAAAAAAATTTATTTTCCTTTTTGCTGTTGAAAAGAACATTCAATGTTCTTTTCAATAGCAAAAAGAAAAAAAAAGAGAAGAAGAAGAAATCGTACACACAGATAAACAAAATCTTTTTTCAAAAAGTTTCATGTAATACAATATCATTTTTGATTCCAGTGTAATTTTTAGAACATTCTTGTGAACTATAATGTCAGAATTAATTTTTATCAGACTAATACTTTTAAAATCTTAGCCCTCTATACTTTTAAATTGGATAAATAATTGATAATAAGAACTTTTATTTAGTCCTGATAAAGGATGCAGTGGATTTCTCTGATTTTAAGACAACCAAGTTCTTTTCCTGTTTATTAATAGTTTTTCCTTTACTAACTCTTTTGATTGGTGATTCCTCACAACCAATCAAGTTGCTACAAGCATTCTGTTTACTGTTTTTTGGATTGGTAATTCTTCATAATCAGTCAAATTATGAATAGTGTTTCGTTTACTGCCTCTTTGGATTGGCAATTCTTCACAATCAACCAGGTTATGGATAGTACTTCGTTCACTAACGTTTTTGATTGGTGATTTCTTACAGTCAATCGAATTATTACTAGTTGTTCGCATTTACTGAATCTTTTAATTGGTGATTCCTTGCAGACAATCAAGTTAGTACTACTAGTACTTCGTTTACTGTCTTTTAGTATTGGTAATTCTTTACTATCAATCAAATTATTAATAGCATTCCGTTTACCAACATTTTTGTTTGGTGATTCCTCCCAAGCAATTAAACTACTAATTGTTGTTCGTTTACGAACTCTTTTAATTGATGATTCCGCACAAATAAGCAGCACTTTGTTAAAGTAGTGAGAAAACTCATAATTTTCATCATCACATCCTCCGATAAAATTTTCTGCAACAAGCATTAATAATCCTAAAAGCCATCCAGCTAACAATAGATAAAATGCTCCTGAAATGTCCTCCAAACTTAAATTCGTGTGAGCTCCTGGCCGTATGGAATTCATAGATAGATGTTTAAAAAAATCTTCATCATTTTTTATTTTTATTGCCAATCCAGCTTCATTGAACCTTTTAATCAGATTATTTAAGCGTTCTGGGCAACAAAAGTTATTGGAGTAAGGAATGCCGCGCATGTCTATGTAAAAATAGTCTTTAGAAAGAATGTACTCTTTTTGGTAAGCGTCTATTAAGTACTTGCCAGTGATGAATACTTTTTTAAATGGGAATTGAAAGAAAGCGTCTAAGTTGTCCTTGTAATAAATGTCGTCGTGTTTCAGACACTGACCAATGTGCCTCAGCACTTTGCTGTCCGACTTGAGAAAAGCGTCGGGCACGTAACTTTGCTTGAATGTGAAACACTTGACTGAATTTTTCAAAGTAGCCTGGTACAAATCTGAAATATCTTGAATGCCAGACAAGGTGGGAATGGAGAGAAAGGATAATAGAACAGCTTTGTAAGTGTATATGATAACAGAGATGCTTAAAATCCAAAATGACATCAGCAATCTGATTCCTGCTTTATTCACTTTAATATGAATGTCTTGCGCTAGCAGACTTTTAAAAAAGTGGAATAAGACATTGTGGAACTTTATCTTCCTCTCGAGTAAGATATAAAGAATGAATGCTACAGCAAACAATATCCCAAACAGAAATATCCACACTGCGAACGGGAACGGCTGAAATATGGCGGATTTCATGGAAAGGGGAACTGGCTTATCTGTCATGAAAGTCAGCTCAGATTGGGTGCGTGGATAGCTGAAGTTGACCACGAGAAGTCGCTCTTCAGTCATTGACGGCGCACACATTGCCAAATCAGCTTCTGAACGTTTTATCATTCCGATCATGCCAGTCCAGTTCCCGTCAGATTTCTTGATACCGATTCCTCCATCCTGAGGTATGAAAACTTCATATTTCGAACGGAATGCTCTGGTAATAAGGCGTATTAAGGCAGCATCACAGACGTGAATTGTATCCCCTTCTTTGTCATCTATGGCATACGGCTGTAATTCTGGTGCCTTAACCGAAACAAATTTGATAATGTTCGGCGCATCTGTTACATCCATATTCATGGGATTCTTTTGACTTTATTTTAAATTTGTTGTCTCATTTAGATTTTAGTTGTCATGCAAAAGAGTTTTCATTATTTTTTTTTATGTTTTAAATTGCAATGGTTTGGCTGTTCAAAAAGGAAATTTTCAGTAAATTCACTGCAATTGTTTTAAATGTTTACTATTTATGGTGCATTTGTGAGGATCAAGTGAATTCGGAACGAAATGTAAAAATCTCATTTGATTATTTTCGTATGTCTTCTGAAATAGCATAGTTATGTTTACGTCGTTTAAAATGTTTGGAAACTAAAATACTTAAGGAAAATCATTATCAAGCCGATTCATGCACTGATTTCACGATCTCTGGCACGTTTACTTAATAATCTATTTCGATAACAATAAATTGTTTTGACAATTTTATTTTCTATGACAAGCAGCTTTATCATGTTTACAATTGAAGAACGCCCTCAAAATATTTTTTAAAATGTTTTTCTATTGTTAATATGCACTTCTTTCTTTTTTATATATGACACACTAACTATTAACATTTGAAGAATATTTTTACTTGGAAAATACAGTTTATTTAAAATTATGTTTCATCAGTATACTTTAAATATGGAAAATTGCTTTCAGGTGAAAACATGCATATATGTATGAAGTTCTTAACACAATCTGTTCAACGTGTTTTCAATAATTTCTAACCGTGGCAGATACACCCAAATTTTGATTAAATATTATTTATAGTTTCATAAACTTATAAATACTTTCTTCTGAGTTTGACCGAATTTTGACAAATAAATTTAAATTCTATGAATCAAATATATGCATACAAATTTATTGCTATTAGCTTCAGTAATTTTAATTCTTCCTTCAATCTGTTTTGCACATTTCTGTAAATTTTAAAATGTCTTTTGTTGTTATTTTAAATCTAGAAAACATGAAAATTAATCCAAAAGACATTTCTTACATTATTTAAAAAAATATTAGTTAACATTTATTAAACATACTCTATTCAAAATTTTATGCTATTCGTATTTTTAAATTATGGCTCCACATGCTTGATGCATATTTGTTACGAAGTTTTCATAAGTTTTTAAATAAATCTATATAAGTATTTTGAACATGATACTAAAATACAGTGATTCATAGTTGTATACATTTGCGAAACATTAAATAGAAATTGTTATACTTGAAAATTAACAAAAAATTACGTCACTAGCACATTTCTGTTATTTCTTTTCATTATTCAAGAAAACATTGTTATGTCTGTTCTCCTACAAGTACACTGAACTGACTGGCTGGTCTGTTAGTAAAAAGCTTTCTATGGTAGCACTTTAACACAATATATTTCCCGAAAGTTTGAAGGATGCAGTTGTTTTAAATTTATAACTACAAAAAATACCTTTACATCTGCAGATATATCATCTTTATCATTCAAGAAGTTATACTTAATGTATTTTGAACAATGGCCTTAGAAATAGATTGCGTTACAGTTGTACACTTGCATCTATCCAGCATATTCATTTATTTACACGTTAAAACTGTTTCTGTTTTTAAATATTTATTTCAGGTTCCATTGTATTTGTTTATTTATCTTTTAAAAATAAGTGTCATGGTAACGTAATCATTTAAAAGTCACATAACTTCTTACGAATCGTTGAAAAATTTGAAATAAGAACCACATAACAAATGATAGAAGTGGCGTAACATGTTCATTTTGCTTTCATTTTACGTTTATTCTATCGATCTCAAATAGATAATACAGACTTCTTTTGGGATGTATTCGAAACATCATTAAATCGTTAAGATTCACTAGGAAATTTGCAAATAGCACTGATTTTAGCAATTCATGAAGCATAAATTTGCAAGTAAAATGAGCAAGACAGTAAACAGTACTTAGTAGAGGTAATTGTTATTATAACTGTTATTAAGTGTCGTAAGTTATAAATGATATATATATATATATATATATATCATTTATTTAAATAGTATAAATGACTCGTAGGATTATCTTTTATATTTTCTGAGTAAAAGACTTTAGGGTTTTTTATTGTATTTTTGATGGTTGATGCCTTTTACGAGAAGAAAAATAAATCCTACAGAAAGCACTGCTGTAAAAAACTTTCCACCAGAGAATTTATATGCGTTCTGCATAACAAACAGCCATAATAAATATTTTTGCACTTGCAAAACGCAGCAACATGTAAAAACTGCTATATTATGTGCAATACAGGGTGTTTCATGAAAGATCAACAGTATCTTAAGATGCGATAGTATAGATCCAAACAAATAACTTTCATCAGAGAATGCATAGTCGTAATTAAAATGCAGAGGCACTAGAGAACGTAACGAAGGGGATCTTGTTATTGAAGGCAAAACATACAAATAATGGCAAGCAAAAAATATTTAATGACATACCATTCCAATAAGCGTTCATAACAGCGGCTGTCAATTATTATGCACACGGTACAACGGTGAAGAAACGATTGGTGAACATTCTGAAATACTCCAGGGATATTACGCAGTTTCCCTGTAGCGGCTAAAATTCTTGTCGACGAGTTCTGTAGATTCAATGGGAATCGCATAAGGGTCATCAGTTAGTCCGACAGAAGGGAAACAAGACTTGAAAGATCTGGCGAGCGTAGATCTTTCAAGTCTCGCAAAGAGGATCTTGTTATTGAAGGCAAAAACATACAAATAACGATCAATTAAAAAATGTTTAATGACATGCGATTACAATAAGTGTTCATAACAGCGGCTGTCAACTACTGTGCACAAGGTGCAATGGTGAAGAAACGATTGGTGAACATTCTGAAACACAATCAGGCATATTACGCAATTTCCCTGTAGCGGCTGAAATTCTTGTCGATGAGTTCTGTAGATTCAATGAGAATCGCATAAGAGTCATCAGTTATTCCAACATAAGGGAAACGAGACTTGAAAGATCTGGCAAGTGCAGTAGCCAAACTACAGGACTACTTCACCAGTCAATTGGTTTGGAGTGGTTATGTCCAGTATATTATGGGCCACATATCTCGTATATTATGGGCTAGTGCTCCACTCTGATGGATCCTCATCACCCATTGGAAGTGTAGAGGAATGTTGTTTAACATGTCTGGCAGCACCTATTGCAGAAACGTGAGGTATTTTTTCTCGCCAAGGCGTTCTGCAGAAGATAAGGGGCCCGTTCGTTAATTCACCGGTTGGCTATGTACCGGTGCTACCAGTTGCGGTCATTCTTTGGTTAAGTGACGTCACGGTCATTAACCGGTTTCGACCACCCTCACCACATCCGATAACAAGCCACGAAAACATAAATAAACATTGCCATAACTTCTCTAATAACCGGAATAACCCACTTCGCTAGCAGGGTCAATTTGGTTGCGCTCTGGTCACGCTGAGCTACATGATCGAAATGTTTTCGAACGCGGTTATTTTTAGAGCTCCACCTTTTCGAACGCTCTGGTCATGCATCGGTGTCACCGGTGCACAACCAGTGAATTATCGAACGCGCCCAAGGTTCGCGTTATGTGGTTGCCGGTTATTCCTGGCCGAACACTAATAGAGAAGCGTCTCTATCCACATGCGCTGATAAGTGGCATGTGGATTTACATTTGCCCATACTTATTGATTGCGTCGATAAGTCACCTTCGGCGTTGCGCCCTCTAGCGCCCGTGAATATTAATTTCGATCATGCATTCTTGAAAATTGTTTGTTTCGATCCGTACTTATTAACGATCCGTCTTAAAAAAATTCCCATCTTTTATGATACACCCTGTAAATTTTGGCATAATGTATGCCAGTAAAATTAGAAAAAAAAATCTGATGTGTCCAACACATGACTTCCTTGCACGTCCATTAGATCAAAAATATTTTCGACGCACTTCCTCTAAATTTATTTGTTTGAAAGAGATAAAATATCAATAATAGTAAGGGTTAGCGATTTCTAGCCAAATATTTCGATATCGCCAAGCTGAGTTCAATTTGAGAGATTTCCTTCTGACACTTTATTTGGCGATATTGCACCAAAAGCCGACAAACTTGAGATAGTCAGCGAGATTTTGGGGATAGCCAAAGTAGTCATTGAGCACAGACCTTCAATGAATTGAATGCATCTATACACCTCAATGTATTCAAAGTCATTTGGCTCACCATGTAAATAAATTCTCAGTCGATTGCTGTCAAAAAAGATATTGAAAACAGTTAGATATTACAATAGTTCTAAATACAAAGTTAAAAAATCTACGGGTTAAAGTTTTAGAGTTATACAAAATAGGAAATAATTTTTGGCGCCAAATTTGGCGATATTTCGGCGAAACTCGTCAATGTCGACGACATTTGGCGAGATTTTAAGCATAAACCAAACAATGACAGATTATCGCCAAATTTGGCGATATTTCGCCAAAACTCGCCAAGAACGATGACAAATGGTGATACTTTGGGCATGGACCAAATGACTGACTATCGCCAAATTTGGCGATATTTCGCCGAAACTCGCCAAGGTCGAGGACAGACGGCGAGATTTTGGGCATGTACCAAACAATGACTGTCTACAGTTGTATTATAATGAAGATGTCCATAGACATTAAGGTACTGAAATTCTTTTCGGTGGTCCTGTAAATAAACTCTCCTGTAGATTGGAACCAAAAATCGAGATGCACAACTAGATATTACAACATTCTTATATATGAAATTTCATAATAGTTTTTGAGATTTGAGAGTTAAATATGCACACACGTACACAAAAAAGTCGCCAAGCTTGGCGACTTTTGGCATAGTTCTTGAGGGAGGCACGTGACCGTGGTCGGACCATTACCTAACTTATGTGGTAGGACGGTATTGTGCTTGAAATGGATGAATGCCCCTAAAATTGCTATTGACCGTAATGTATTGGAAATCTTTTGAGTGTTCCTGTAGCAGAACTATAAATGATAAAGACACTTTTTTTAATAGAGAAATTCATTTTCTAACTCTTTACAGCATATATCACTTCTGAGTCGTTTGAAATAGCCCAATACCTCTAAAAAACGCTTTGATGAATTTCGGCCCATAGAGCGTAATGTATTTCGAATCTTTTGGGCGGTCCTGTAGATAAACTATCGAATCGAATGGAACCAAAAGGGGAGGTGCACAACTAGATGTTACAACAATCCTAAATATAAAGTTTCAACATTCAACGCCTAACAGTTTTTGAGATATGCGAGTTTAATGAATTTCGGCCCATTGAGTGTAATGTATTTCGAATGTTTTGGGCAGTCCTGTAGATAAACTATCCAGTCGAATGGAACCAAAAGGGGAGGTGCACAACTAGATGTTACAACTATCCAAAATATGAAGTTTCGACATTCTACGCCTAATAGCTTTTGAGTTAGGCGAGTTTAATGAATTTCGGCCCATAGAGCGTAATGTATTTCGAATCTTTTGGGCGGTCCTGTACATAAACTATCCATTCGATTGCCACCAAAAGGGGAGGTGCACAACTAGATCATAGAACAATCCTAAATATCAAATCTCAACATTCTACGACCAATAGTTTTTGAGATATGCGAGTTACATACATACGTACGTACGTACGTACAGACGGCATGGAAAAACTGACCACAATAAACTCGCCGCTGGTCAAAATGAGTTGCAGACGCGTTAATATGATCGTGCATGCTATCCTACGATGAGATGCATCGAAAAAATTCTTAAAATTAAATTTAGAGGTAGTCAAAATCGGATTTTTTGTCGAAATTTGGCCCCCAAAATTTTTCGGGATCACATTACTTCCTTATACTACGTACAAGGAAGTAAAAAGAGCCGTGTGTCGCGATTTTGCATGGAGAACGAGGAATCGCTTTGAAAATTTTGTTTTGTACTCAGATGAAGGACCTTGAATTTTGTTAAATTTATGTCGTGTACTAATCAGCGATGACCCCCGACACATGCTTCTCTTCATAACTCTTGGTATTTCCTTATACCACTGGCTTTATAAATAACACCATTTAGCTCCTAGTAAGTGTCATGTTCAGTGTAATAATTAACTAGCTGGAACCCGTCGAATTCGACTGTCACTTTATTGACGTTTATTAAATGTTTCAGAAATAAATGGGAACTATCACCAAGGTCTTGGACAAAACGAACAGGACCAATCGAAGAGTGAAGCGGACGTGACATGACGTGCGACAGAAAGTAAAGAAAAAGTTTCGCGCCAGTTCTTACTTTAGCAATTGTACGATGGCGGTGAAATGATTGAAATCTTTTTGGTTTTAACTATCTTTATTGAGTAAGAAAAAAAGAGTACATATTAAAAGTTAAGCATTGGCGTAACAGCCCACTTGCTCGTTCAAGGCCTGCGCTGCTCAACCATGCTTTCACGACCACGGCTTCTTTGGTGCGGAAGCATATTCCTTGGCCAGGTGGTCAGCGTAATCCGAAGCTCCCTGTTTTTAGCTCCCAAGGAAGCTTGGTACTCATTTTATCTAACTACTCAACGGATGAAAGGCTGAGCCAAACTCGCCAAACCAGAGAATCGAGCGGCAGCGATTACGATACAGCAGCACAGTGCGCTAACCGTGTTATACCACAGGGATTATATTCTAACTATACTTCACTTTCACTAATATTACTTTGAAAGTGTACCAAAATCCATGAGTATATCGTATTTGCCTTCTTTGTTCCATGAAACACTTTTATTCCGGGAACTTGAAATCCATATTAAAATCGCCTACCAAAACTATTTTGTAATCTTCGCTAAGCGTATTCTAACTATACTTTTCCTTTATTGTAGGTTAATAAATTTTAGCGTTAGCCAGTTGCTACTCAAGTTTTGTAGATATCGCCAAGCTAGGCTCATTTTTTGGTACCATACTTGGTGGTGGATCATCAAAAATTGTAACATGGGTGGCTTTCAATATTTTATTCCCTCCCCTGCTCTATTATCTGTCGCTTTTAAGCATTTCTCTGTAAAGGCCGTACTGTTTGAGAAATATTTTTTGCAGCCTGTAAAAAAATCTATAACTTCTACACACATCAAAATCAATACCGGTCGTCAGACGGTAGTGTTGAATGTATGTACCAAATATGTGAGCTCAATCGCATGCCTCGTTCTGTAGCTAGCGCACTTTTAAGTACTTATAAATGCAAAATAGGAAGGCATAAAACGGCTTAATTAGCTAGAAAATAGTAAAAAATGTCAGAATTTAAAAAAGCAGTGACGTGTCCTATATTCTGCGTGGGACAATGAACTAATCCGCCAAACGGAGTGCACGCTTTTTCATAATTTGGCGACTTACATTTAATTGATCATAATTTCGCATTAAAGTTGCCAATAAAACAATGTTCCTTATTTTACTTTGCTTAAACTTCTATAAAGGAGTAACAAACGCCGCCAACTATTTTACCTTGCCAACAGGTTCCAAATACCCAAACTTGTAAGCTACAAATTAAACTTCACAATATAGTTTTAAAAAATATAAATAACCATGCATTGCATAATCATAATTTGAATTAATTTATACTTTTAAGATACTGGGATACAATTTGGTAAACATGTGCTGTAGATCTGCATTGTTTGCAGGTATATATTGGCTCAAAAAATGGCTATTTTCAAATCACTCCTCAGCCTCACCATGGCACAGTGGTTATGTCACTGAAAATGGTAGACGGGCGAAGTGTGAAGGTCCCCGGTTCGCGGGTCCGATTGCGCGGCTGTCGATCTGGCGGTCTGGAGTTTTGGTAGGTTTTCTCCAGATGTAACATGAATACGCGTTAGAACCGCTTAGAAAGTCCTGCTACCAAGGCCCTAGAGTAGCGTTGCCATAATCGCACACAAACAAACAAATCAAATCACTTTTCTTTTTTCAATTTAAAGTTAGTAAATTATTGGTATATGTTTTATATTACTCGGCATTGCTTTTGCCGATATGATTATACTCAGGCTCAATTGATTCAGCATCCGACATCATCTAATTGATTCTTTCAGACGAAAACTACCTGCATATGAATACAGCTATTTATATCATTTCGGGAAAACGCATTACCTGAAATCTTAAACTCCCGTTATCCACGCGATCGTATTAGCAATTTTAAAATTCATGAACTTTAAGAAATACATTTCGACTGAATTCTTTTCATGCTTTTTAATTCGATTTGAAAATGACGTAATACCTGAAATGCCGTACTTGTGTGTGAAGACAGGCTTTTATTCTGGTTACTGATTGGTTGAGGAGAGTATTATGGTCAAAGCGCATGGACAAACTGCATAAGAAACGACTTCAAGAATCTCTCCCTAGCTGCCTTAGTATTTTAATATATCTTCTAATATATAAAATTCTCCTGTCACAGTGTTAGTCACCTAACTCCTCCGAAACCACTCGACTAATTTTAATGAAATTTTCTATGTATATTCGTTAGGTCTGAGAATAGGTTTTTAACTATGTCTCATACCCCTAAGTCATAAGGGCGGTCCACCCTAAAATGTTTAGCACCAGAGTGCTATTAATTTCAATCAAGATTTCTGTGTAGACATTAGCGTGTCGAGTCACTTTTCAAATGTGTTTGCCAGATAATGTGGAGAGGGGGGGGGGCGTTAATAAAATGTTGAAAGTCGCACAAGGTTTGCAATTTTTGATAATTGATCGCTAAATGTGGTGCCAAATCGTGACAATTTATTATAAATATATTTCGAGTATAGTTAGAAAACGCCTGGCGTATATTGTAAAAGAGTTTTACTAGGCGATTTTAATATAGATTTCTATTCCGAAGAAGTGCTCTGTGGAACAAGAAAGGAAAGCACGGTACACTCATGGATTATGATGCCCATTCCAAACAGCATTTAAAATGTCTTTGCGGTATAGTTGGAATATGCTTACAGGAAGAAAGAAGATTGTAAAACAGTTTCAGTACGCGATTTTAAGATAGATTTCGATTCCAAAGATGTGTTTTATGGTACAAGAAAGAGTTGATTCCTATTTTAACACCCCCCACTCTCGCCAACCTAAAAAATCCCCGTACTTTGGCGAGCTTTGCAGTCATGGGTCTCTAGGAGTTGTGCACAAGTTTCAACGGTACTTACGTATTATCCCGGCGGTCCGCCAAGACAAGCAATTTTCCCCCAAGATAAATGAGGACCCCCAAGGCACATGAAATTGTTGATGGTTTGGAATACGATTGGCAACGTATTTAAAATCTACGAAAAAGTAGTTTGGCGGAAGTGACCGCCGGGATAATACGTAAGTACCGTTTCAACGCACCCAGAAGAACTAGGTGATAACTAAAGTAAACAAACTAGCGATAAACGTGCCAGTTAAGGAATTTGAAGACACTTAATTATTAAAACTACATTAATTAGCAATCCAGAATAAATAAAAATCTAACGGCATGCTGTACTTACATGTTGTTCCAAATCGCCATTTTAATTCTAAATTACGATTTCCATATAAATGCAAAAAATCGTCATGGTAACTGCATATGTTTAATCATCACCACCTTGGCGAGAGTCGAGGCGTTAAAGTAGGAAACAATATATAAAACGGTGAAGTATAGTTGTAACATACTTGGCGAAGATTGTAAAATAGTTTTAGTAGGCGATTTTAAGATAGATTTTGATTCCAAAGATGGGTTTTATGAAACAAGAAAGAAAAATACAATACAGTCATGAACAATGATACACTTTCCAACTTAATGGAATAAGGACGAAAACTAGGGACGACGCATAAATTATGATACGATTTTAATATATAGCACTATACTGCGTATTTAAAATCCGAAAGTGTTTCAGATTTTCATCCTTTTTTTTGGGGGGGGGGCAAAATTTTTTATGGAATGACTATCAATAAGTCTCAAGGCCAAACTATGTCTGTTTGTGGCTTAGATTTGAGCACACCATGTTTTTCACACGGACAATTATACGTGGCATGCTCTCGAGTGGGCAAACCATCCAGTTTGTTTGTGTTAGCTAAAGATGGGATAACAAAAAATATTGTACACTCTACTACTTAAGGGATTAATTACTACCACTTAAGGGATTGATATTATTTTTTAGTAAAATTATTGTAATTAGCGATATATATAAATTTAAAGAATAAATTACAATGAATTAAAAATATAAATGTTTGGTATTGTGTTATTTTTATATTCCAGCATCGTTCACAGCGCTCCATACCTCTTCCACTCATATACCACATCTTCACACACTTACAATAAGTTAGTCATTTCTTTCTACTAAAATAATCCCAGGAATAATTTATATGGCAAAACAACGTTTGCCGGGTCAGCTAGTATCTTCTATACTATTAAAATCTGTGCGCGTCTGTCTGTGTGTGTGTATAACATCATCTTCTCCTAAACGGCTGGGAGTTGAGTTTCGAACGAGGTATCCACGGATTCAGAAAATTTCGAGAAAGAACCTCCGCTAATTTAAATTTTGAAATTCGAATTAGTTTAGGAGATATTAATAAAAAACCCCATCAAAAACGCTAATTTTTGCTCTCCGCAATTCCGTGATTGTAACCCCTGTACTCAAAAAAGTGAGAAATAAGCATCGAGGTTGCCATGTTTGGCTATTTTATTAAATTATTTAGACTCCTGCAGTAAAAATAAAAGAATAATGATTTTTTCTGTTTAGACTATTTACAAAGTTATTTTTTAATTAAAATATTGCGTTCATGTTAAATCAGAGCTGGAATTCAATGTTTTTTATGCGTAAAAGAATAAGGGATTGAGAGATTTCCGAGACTAATATGTATATTTTTTAGTTTGGCCGAAAAAAAAATGGCTCATTTGGCGATTTTGAGAAAGTAATAGGTTCTACCGATTTGTACAGTTTTGGGCTTGGCGCAAATTACTGAGAGCGTAACGAAATAGCATTTTTAATAACAAGTATAAATTTTACGGCGCTATACTTCGATTTTTCATACAGAAATAATGCAGATATTAAGGCGATTTTAAACGATCTATAGAATTTTCACCAAATTAAGTAAACTGATTTAAGTTAGAGGAATTCCGCCAAATTTCAGAAAATTGAAATTCTCTCATTTTGTACATGGTAGTTAACGGTGATTAAAACCCGTTATAGTTAACAATAATTTAAATAACTGCTACTTATCAATAATATGCCTGCATTAAATTTTGGCGATCGACCATATAAATGATAGATAACTATTTCCCCATTTTGATTGCTGTTAAATCAATGCTTCGAATGATTCCCTGAAAACAAAAAATCTCGCAAAATGGTGTATGTTGGCATTTGGCGATCGAAGTACTGTGTAATAAATAATTGATTCTTATTTGTTAAAGCAGCGCTACGGAAGTTTCTTTTACTAAAAGCTGTTAGAAAGGCGTAATTAATACTGTCTAATATATTTTTTGTTTACGAATTGAAATGTATGTTGATTCCTACTTTAGTACATTTCTTAGCAAAGTTGGCGAAAAATATTGAAATGTAGTGCAACTCTGTACATATTATTAATTCCATTCCACAATTGAGATGAGCCGATGTCACTAGCGTATGCATAGATATTTTTTTTTTTAATTCCGCCAAACAGGGTATTGCGAATTGCCTTTAGTGTCAAGTTTAATTTGTGATTTGAGCTATTTGGCATCGACTGGTGGCGTTATTGACACCAATATGGCAGTTCTAGCAAAGTAAACATAAATAACTCATTTCATGTTCCATTTTTATAGTTTCCGTAGCAACGGAATCCATTGTTGCCACTTAAGTTATTAAATTTAACAATTAAGTGAAACCACTCATTTCTACAGCTTTTAAGACTCGTAAAAGTGAAAACGCATCAAATGTGAAACAAATAGAACTGTAAGAGGCATGCACTTTAAAAATAATCGAAGTTTTCATGTAATTCTATATACCTTTAATTTTATTTCCTTCGCGTGTGGGTGCCATTTTTATGTCAATTTTTGCTGCCTTGCTGGCAGATTATCCGGAGCAGTACACAAGCACTAATGTACATGCTCCTCCGGACATAAACAAGAGCGTATGTCCGGCGCGTATTTGTGTAACCCCCAGGCCGTACCCGGGGCCCCCGAAATCTAAAATTTTGTTAACAAAACAATAATAATGAAGCGTTTGTGTGAAAAATTGGGCCTTTTTCATCTTTTATGAATTTATAAATTTAATTTCTGTACACCCCCCCCCCCGAAATTTTTTTCTGGGTTGGGCCCATGGTAACCCCACTGTGTTAATCAGAGTTTTCTGGGGTCAGATTTTTTAGAACATTTTTTTTCAATGGAGATTCTCATCCTGAAGTATATTGATCACTGATACATGAAAAGAAAAATCATCAATTATGCGCTAGCAGTGACGTAGCCAGAAATTTTTCATGGGGGTGTTACGACTACTGCAGCTCACATATATGTATGTATACGCGTGTGTGATAAGGGAGTGAAGAATATACATTTTGTATGGCAAAAAACTCCTCATGGGGGGTTGTGACCCCCTATCCCCTCCTTGGCAACGCCACTGCACGCAAGCATAAGTTGTCACGTCATGAAAAACCGTCGTAGATGGTAAACACCGAAGTTTTTTCGAGGGTTATACAGAATTAAAAATTTTGTAAAGTTTACTTTTGATACAGTTCGGATATTTGCCACCAAGGTGAGATGAAATATTACTAAATACGGCAACCTAGAATTTTCTTTTGAATTTGACACTATGCAACTACAGTAGATTCCCTATAACACGGTAGATACGTTCCGTGTTATAGGAATCCGTGTTGTACGGGTCCTGTGCTATACTCCACCTGGAGTGCGGATTGAGCGGGATAATCGCGGCAAAACTTATTTGCACCCCGTAGAAATACAATGATGTTTGATATTGCCATTCAAAAGTTATGCTAATTACAGGAGCTAATGCGTCATAATATCAGAACATATGTCTCATTTTACCGTGCTGTACGAGTCTCTTTTAACGTGTTACACGAAAACGATCACAATTTTTTCGCCGTGTTCTACGAATTCGTGTTGTAGACCAGTGTTATGAAGGGGTCTACTGTAAATTGTTAAAAATAAAACATGAAATTAGTTATTTATTTAGACGAGTTGACAGTGAGACCAACGTCAGTTTTATGTAACAAGTGTGATACTGCATTAAGAGTTTAGTAAGGGTGATAAACTTTATCGCAGAAGTTACGTCACAAATATTTTCAATTGAAATGTGACGATTTTCACCAAAACTGTGTGCAATTATGGCTTATAACGTACGTGGTGCATCTATTATTTCATGTAGGTTTTGTTAATTTAGGTGAAATTCAATAAAGTCATCTGCAAAATAACTGCGCTAATGCATTGTCCACGCTTTAGGAAATGCAAGATAAAATAAAATAGTTGTCAACATCATGTAATTTATTCATCTGGTATATATTAAATGCTATAATTAAGCTTAAAAAACAAAATTATATGATGTAGAAATCAGGCATTTTTCGAAAGAGAGAAGTTTCATTTGCATACCGTAAAGATCTTCTTTTTTGATCGCCAGTGACACTGACGAAGTTTTTGTGTCATCAGGTTGCAATCATCTCAGATTTGCACTCATGACGTCAACTTTTAGTCACGATTCAAGTATTCTTTTCACGTTTTGAGATTCCGTATTAGTGGGTCTAATTCGAATTATATGTGTGAGGAAAATATTCGTTTCCCACCGTGCGGAGAACTGGCAAGCAGTTAGTACTTCATTTAAAATAAGTAAAAAGCAAATAATATTTAAATGCAGTTTCTTTAGTCGCAAACATATTTGTTATTCACACATGCTTCGTTTCTCTCGGGACCTAATTCTAAAGCCGACGCGGACGAAGTCGCGGGTAGCCGCTAGTCTTATATATAATAAAATCCGAGAGTAAACATTGTATGTAGCTATGTAGGTAGGTTTGTGACCACCGATATTGCGCGCGCCTCTTGATCGCATTGCGTCGAGACGGTTGGTCGCAGACCTACCGAATTTTGCATACGGCTTCACTAGGACAGATCCTAACACGCCTCGGAGCGATTTTTTCGAAATTCGAATTAGAAAAGGTTTTATTTTATGTTTTGTCCGATTTTTAGCGATTTTTCTCGTTTAATACGTAATAATGCCGATAATTACACTCGCAAGAAAACGAAATTTACATCATCGGATAGAGGAGAAAGTTTTCTTTTAAAAATTGTTTGTTCTGACTGTGTAACATAATTTTCAGATTTTTGGGAATTTTTCAAATAAAATTAAATATGACGCTGACTTTCGTAAAATATTTTTAAAACTGCTGCATCTTAAATTCTATCCGTCATAACTCTTTTATATTTTGTCAAATGACGGAGCATACATTTCGCCCTCTTTTAAAAGAAAAACCAGAGGAAAATATAAATTAGGAGATTTTTTACGAATTTTTAAGTAAAGAAGGATTTTCATTTCAATCGCAGCAGCTTAAAATTTTCGGTATGATATCTTGCGTTTTGGTTGTCTTGGAGACAGTAACAATGATTAAAATTGCCAGTTGAAAAAGAAAAAATTACTTTAAAATAACTGAGGTTCGCATGTGAAAAGTGCGTGATTTTGATGTCATAAGTTTAAAACCTCTTACGAAACTCAATCAGAATAACGGACTCACAAGCAAAACATACGCCACGCATGAAATAATTCTATATTTTACTTTACGTTGCCAGATAAATAATTGGATGCTGTTTTTTCACCAGTGAATTAATTATCCAGCATTATTTCCGATTGAGATTTTAAACGGGTCACGTTTTCGAATAGCAGGAAATATATTGCGGTGTTAAAGAGGGCCTGATTATGACCAACAGGGGCCCCGGCATTGAATTTGGGGGCCCCCGCATGTATGAAATTTGTTTTATTTTTCATATTTTTTTTTTTTGTAAAAAAAGAACAACATTTGAAATTGGGGGCCATTTCGAGCCGGAGGCCCTTGGGCAAAGTCCCGATTTCCCCATGCGATAACAGGGCCCTGATGCTAAATACACCAATCTGACAAGAACTATGCGTAAAAATTTATCGAAAGCTGATTTAGTGGCAACCGTAAAATGAAATGATTATCGTTTATGCTAATGCGTAAATTGCGAAGAATTACCAAAGAGTAAAAGCCTACATTCGTGGCAAATATCTAAACCGTTTCTTTAAATTAAGCATTAACGGTTGCAAAACGACAGTATATTGTATTGGTATCAGTAAAAGATAGTTTAATTAATAGTAAGTAGATATGATAAGGCAATATTGATCCAACCCCAATAAACCGCATTAATAAATATTTTGTGAAACTAAGTCTTCTATTCATTTTTTAACAGCCGTATTACATCACAGGTAACAAAACATTAAGTAATTCTACGTCGCGTTAATATATCACGCGGTAGTTTCAACAGAAAAGACTGTAACAGAACTTTCTTTTTTCTTAGAGATTCTGTTTTGTCACAAGTAGTTATGATCACATTTTAGGAAAATGTTCTTCTCTTGCCATGCAAAGAGCGGGTACACAACTATTTAATTATAAAATAAAACGGTTCTCCACTTCATGTAGTATCTAAGGTATTAATGGCATAGCTTAAATCTAAAAAAGAGTATGATGTAGAAATGAGACATTTTGAAAATTAGGAATTTTCACTGAAAACCGTCACGCTTTTCTTTTCTGATCGTTAAACAATGAATCGTTACACAATGATCGTTTCTGATCGTTACAACAATGGTCACAGGTCAGTACTTATACTAACTTTACGAATAAGTAATGAGTAACTTACACAAAGAGTCAAATCATTTTGCTTATTTTCAGATTCCAAATCTCTGGAATCAATTCGAACTATACATGTAAGAAAAAGTTTCGTTCCCTACCGTGCGGAGAACGGGCACGCAGCTAGTATATAATAAAATCCGACAGTAAACATTGTATGTAGCTATGTAGGTAGGTAAGTTTGTAACCACCGATCTTTTTGCGCGCGTCTCTCGATCGCATTGCGCCGAGACGGTTGGTCGCAGACCTACCGAATTTTGCATACCGCTTCACTGGGACAGATCCTAACACGCCTCGGAGCGATTTTTTCGAAATTCAAATTAGAAAATGTTTTATTTTATGTTTTGTACGATTTTAAGCGTTTTTTCTCGCTTAATACGTAAATTTTTAACGCCGGTAATTACACTCGCAAGAAAACGAAATTTACATCATCGGATAGAGGAGAAAATTTTCTTTTAAAAATTGTTTGTCCGGACTGTGTAACATAATTTTCAGATTTTTGGGAATTTTTCAAATAAAATTAAATTTGACGCTGACTTTCGTAAAATATTTTTAAAATTGCTGCATCTTGAATTCTATCCGTCATAACTTTTTTATATTTTGTCAAATGACGGAGTATACATTTCGCCCTCTTTTAAAAGAAAAACCAGACGAAAATATAAATTAAGAGATTTTTTACGAATTTTTAAGTAAAGAATTATTTTCATTTCAGTAGCAGCAGCTTAAAATTTTCGGTATGATATCTTACGGTTTGGTTGTCTTGGAGACAGTAACAATGATTAAAATTGCCAGTTGAAAAAAAATAAATAAAATTACTTTAAAATAACTGAGTTATCGCATGTGAAAAGTGCATAAGTGCATGATTTTGATGTCATAAGTTTAAAACCTCTTTCGAAACTCAATCAGAATAACGGACTCACAAGCAAAACATACGCCACGCATGAAATAATTCTATATTTTACTTTACGTTGCCAGATAAATAATTGAATGCTGTTTTTTCACCAGTGAATTATTCAGCATTATTTTCGTGCTATTGAGATTTTAAACGGATCACGTTTTCGAATAGCAGGAAATATATTGCGGTATTAAACAGGGCCTGATTATGACCAACGGGGAGACCCGGGCATTGATGAATTTTGGGGGCCGCCATGTATGAAATTATGAAATTTGTTTTATTTTTCATAATTTTTTTTCTCTCTATTCTAAAAAAAAGTAAAGGCCGCTGTCGCCGTCGCTGTCAAAAGCTTGTCAGCGTATCTCCTCCTAAACCGTGGAGATTTGAGTTTGGACTAAGGTGTCCACAGATTCGAAAAATTCCGAGGAACCTGCTAAGCTGACTTAAATTTCGAAAATCGAATTATTTTAGAAGATATTAGTAAAAAACTGAGAAAATAAACCGAATGGTTGCCAGATTTGGCATAAAATCATTCATTCCTTTGCAACAAAGCGTTTCCAAGTATCTAGAATTGCGTGAAATTTACAAACATGAGTTAGAATTACGCCCATTTTACGCCAAAATAAAAACTATATGAAATAAGTAACTCAAAATGTGTTACACAAAGTTGACAATTTTCAAATAGTAAGTTCGCTTAGACAACAGGAGTTTAGAATTAGCGATTATTCGTTTTTCCAAAACAGAATAACTAATATCTTGAAAATGAAAAATAATTAAAATGCAGATTATTTTAAAGCCGGTTCTCGTCCAGCTGGATTATTTGCTACCAGTAGAAATATTTGGCGGCGTTAACTATTCAATTATAGCAGTTATAGTACACTTTGGATATTTGCTAGCGCGACGAGATGGTATAATTCGTGGTGCTAAGTACGCCAATCTGCAAACGATTATGTAAATGAAAATATGGATAACGGTTTTCCGGTAACCTTACATGAACAGTAATTATAGGTTGTGAGCATGTGTAAATCGCCAAATAATGAAAAGTCGCCATTGGTGGCAAGCTATCCTATCTGTTCCGTAGCTTTTATTAATTTTACATGTACACAAGTTGCCAAATAATGAAAAATCGCAATGGGTGGCAAATTCGAAAGGTGTTCAATAGGTTTTACATTATTAAAAATACAGCTGAAATAGATGTTCTGATTTTATTATGCTTTAGCTCCTAATTAATATAACTTTTGAATGGCAACATTGAAAATCATTGTGTTTCTGAAGAGTGCAAATAATTTTTCCAGCGATTATAAGCGGAGTCCGCACTCCAGGTGTAGTATAGCTCAGGACCCGTACAACACGGATTCCCATAACAAAATATCTTCCGTGTTATGAGGGGGAGGGGGTCTACTGTAGTGTGAAGTTTAAATTTTTATGTACCAATGAACATGCAAGAACCAAGCAATGCGTAGCTCAGTAACATTCTATCTGATCCAATCTTCCGGTTTTGTCTGTTGAAATTATGTCTTTTTTACGAATAAGCCTGATTAGGGGCCGAATGCCTCATACGAAAAGCGAGCGTAGTGAGTCTGGGGGCCTTGGCCCCTAGTGTAAAAAAAGAATAACATTTGAAATTGGGGGCCATTTCGAGCCGGAGGCCCCTGGCCAAAGTCCCGATTTGCCCGTGCGATATTAGGGCCCTGGTGCTATATACACCAATCTGACAAGAACTATGCGTAAAAATTTATGGAGAGCTGATTTAGTGGCAACCACAAACTGAAATATGATTATCGTTTATGCTAATGCGTAAATTGCAAAGAATCACCAAATAGTATAAGCCTACATTCGTGGCGAATATCTAAACCGTTTCTTTAAATTAAGCATTAACGGTTGCAAAACGACAGTATATTGTATTGGTATCAGTAAAAGATAGTATAATTAATAGTAAGTAGATATGATAAGGCAATATTGATCAAACCACAATATACCGCATTAATAAATATTTCGTGAAACTAAGCCTTCTATTCATTTTTCAACAGCCGTATTACATCACAGCTAACAAATTATTAAGTAATTTTACGTCGCGTTAATATATCCCGCGGTAGTTTCAACTGAAAAGACTGTAACAGAACTTTCTTTTTTCTTGGAGATTCTGTTTTGTTACAAGTAGTTATGATCACATTTTAGGAAAATGTTCTCTTCTTGCCTTGCAAAGAGCGGGTACACAACTATTTAATTATAAAATAAAACGGTTCTCCACTTCATGTTGTAAATAAGGTATTAATGGCATAGCTTAAATCTAAAAAAGAGTATGATGCAGAAATGAGACATTTTGAAAATTAGGAATTTTCACTGAAAACCGTCACGCTTTTCTTTTCTAATTGCGAATGACACCGACATAGTTTTTTGCGTCATAATATTAACAATGGTCACAGGTCAGTACTTATACTAACTTTACGACTAGGGGAGAGTTGTCTAAAACGGGGACGGCGGTTGAAATGGGGACATTCAGTTTCACACTGATTCGTACCATCTATCGGTACAATACATGTATATCATTCCTTATCATCTATGCGCCATGTTGAATCGAGTTGTGGACATGTTTGACGGTTTGTTCTTTTGTAGGAAGTTTTCAAATTTTTTTCACTTTTTTTGTCCAATTTGCACCTCTTACTTTATTGGACTTTATCAAGTCATCTTGGAATATTCAATTTTGGTAAGTACAACATTGATTCTTCTAGATTTAAGTTACATTTTGATATATTTATCGATAAGTTATCTTAGACCTATTCAAAGAGACGCCATTTTTAAAAAAATATGTCACTGGCGGCTGAAATGGAGACATCGATGGTAGTTGAAAACGGGGTCGTCCCCGTTTTGGACGCCGTGGAATATTATTGTAATATTTCAGTTATGCTTCATTTCTATGACAAATATGTGATATTTCAGTTGAGTATTCAAGTATTTTAGTTCAGTACAAGTGATTTTTATGTGGCACATATAGGTATTTAAGAGAAAAATCTTACAAATTAAATTTTAAAAATAGAATATAAAATGTGAAATGAATATTTAAAATATGATTTTATCTACAATTTTTTGTAAAAGATATTTTATATTCAGATATTTTATTTTACGCATTATCTTTTATTAAGATGTGTGATAATGGGGCGCTATCAAAGAGAAACTGATCAACAAAGTTGGTCTCAGGAGAGCATGGCTCGAGCAATACAAGAAGTGTTGGAAGGGAATATGGGCTACAGGAGAGCATCTAAAACCTATAGTGTTCCTCAAACAACTATAGAGAGGAAAGTGAAAGAGGCTCGACAGAAGATGCTGTCTTCTGAAGCAGCTGCTGGAAAAAGGCTAGGAAGATACAAAACAGTTTTTTCGGAAACACAAGAGAAGGAATTAGTGCAACATTTGATACATTTAGAAGAGAGTTTATTTGGCATTACCCTCTCAGATTTAAGAGCGCTAGCATTCGAGTTAGCTGAAACAAACAATATTCCTCCATGTCTTTAACAACGAAAAGAGAATGGCGGGAAAAGATTGGCTTTATAGATTTCTAAAACGTCACCAGAACCAGCGACATCATCTGATGAGGAGCAGGAGAATGATGATGTGTGCATCTTTTGTAATGACCTGTATGAAAATTCAAAAGACAAAGAGGGATGGATTCAATGTAACAGATGTCGAGGCTGGGCACATGAAGCCTGTTCAAGTGCAGAAGAAGGCGATGTAATTTTCATATGTGACTTTTGTAATTAATTACTTGGCTGTAGGAAGCTAATGAATGCATGAAACAATAGTGAACACTTATCTTGTATTCCTATTTTGTCATTTTAACATCCCTTTCTTTCACCAAATAAGTGTTCTTGATAAATTTTCGAATTAAACCTTGAATATTCATCGTTTTATATAAATACCCCATTTTACCCAACCGGTTGTCCAAAATGGGGACTTAGCTCATTTTTCAGAAAAATATTTTTCTAACTCATCCTAATTATTTTTTAGAACTAAAAACCTCGTGTTCTGATAGCATAGGACCTATTCTAAATAGGAAAGAGTTTGAATTTATTTTTCTTTAAAATATTTTTTTTTTGGCAAGCCAAAATATGTTAGCGTCCCCATTTTGGACAACTCTCCCCTAACTAATGAGTAACTTTACGCCAAGAGTCAAAACATTTTGCTTATTTTAAGATTCCAAATCACTGGAATCAATTCGAACTATACATATAAGAAAAAGTTTCGTTCCCTACCGTGCGGAGAACGGGTACGCAGCTAGTAGATTTATATTTAACGTAATGAATGTCTACCATAGACCACAATTTAGATCCTCATCAGAACAGAACAGAAAGAGAGACGAAAATTGGTCTGTCTTTTTCTGCACGATGTCAGGAAGATGGACAAAATAAAATCCTAATGAACTTGAATAAAATTAATAAATTATTTCTATGTTGTGATAAAATTATATCATTTTTAACAGAAATAAAAATGTTTAAAAATAAGCTCTATTTAAGAAAATCATTACATATTAATAATAATATTTTAAGTCCTCAAAAACAAGATCAACTGAATATTCCTGCAGTAAGACGAAGATCGTTAAGTCTTGCATCATGCGGATTAGGTAGGTACAGCTGCGGAAAAAAAAAGTCCCACTTGTACTTTTTTCGGTCGTCGTTCGTCGTACAGCCAAGTTCAGATACCAATCGTTTACGATTGAAGTACACTTTAATTTGATATTCATAAAAATTGCACAAGGGGCCATCTACATATTAAAATTCGCACCAACTTTTTTTTTCTCTGGCAACCCCTAGATTTCACTTCATATTTCAAAAATTTAGCTCATTTTAACGACGGATACCAATTTTTAATAAATTTGAACTGAAAATGGGTGAGTTATGAGCTTCGAAAATCCCCCTCCCCATATGTTAAAATATTTTTTCATACATTAATCCATATCTCATATAATATTGATAATAAGAAGCTGGTTTTTATTCCTACTATTAGAACTAAACGACCCAAACATAATTCACTATTATTATGATTTTTTAATAAAATATTAATATGAATTATGAATTATTCGATTAATATTAAAAAAAATTATGAATAGTGACCTAGCCAAATTTCGATAGAAATAGATGCAGAAAGTAATATTACATGGCTGTGCAAAATTTCAAATTTTTACGTTCAGTAGTTTAATTTATATTAAATAAAATGTGTTATTTTCACGAGTTAAGGGACCATATATAAATTTATTAAGTGACAATTTTTTGAAAACTGCTTAAAATAAGCGTAAATTAGATTTCTTTTGCGCAAAAACACAGTAAAAGATAGCGGTATTAAAAAAAATTCAAATTTTGAAACAAATAAATTAGAGGTTTTTACAGTTTGATGGTGATTCTATAAAGCGCCAATTGTTGCGTCCGCTATCATATACCCCCAAATAAAATATTTTCCAGGTATAGAATTAGATGCAGTAGATGTACATGTCTTCTAACACAACATCCTATTTCTGGAAAATTAACATCCTCAACATTCCAGGCATGAATTTGACCTTTTTTAATATTGGAAACATTAGGTCTTTGTACTTCCCCATATTTTATCAAACATTCAAAAAACATTCAAAATCGAGTTTTTCTGTCTAAATTTTCATCTGACATTAAATTAAAATACTACCAAAAGTCTTATAAGAATATTGCACATTGTAGACGATAATATTAAATGAAGAAAGTGAAATAACAAACACAGTGATAATATTGGCTCAGATAAAAGGAATTGCGTTTTTTTACATGAAATTCAAACAAATAAATTTTCAATCATGAAACCATTCTTCTAGTTCGACTGTAGCTCTGTAACATACATGCCTGCAGTCAGAAGAGCAGAGAACAGCCTCTCACTCCTGCCAACATTTCACCTGTCTAAGAGAACCATCAAGGGGAATACTCAATAACAATTTCAAAATTAGAAACACTTTCAAAATCGTGAGCAGTCGTTTTGCATTTTTCCTTTAAGTCATGAGTACGAGCCAAGGAAGTTATGAATTCACGGATCATTTGGACCGCTGACTAAACATTCTATTTTCTACCCTTGATATTCTCAGTACAAAAAACTTTAAAAGAGATGGTACAGTAATAAACAACAATATTTTCTTTGAAAATAATATTTATTTCTTTTAACTCTCGCGAGCGAAAGAATGAAAGACGAAAAGTTCGGAACCTACAAATAGCGCTTTTCAATTTGTAGAAAGTCCCTTAAAAACGCGCAAAAAATAATTCGCAGTATCTCCGGAAATTATCGTAGAAAATTAGTGAAAAGTAATATTTAGGGTAATTTGAAGGTTTTCTTTCGTTTAATAAAGTCAAAATACAGTTATGCCATTGAGAAAAACGAAGTTGATGCAGAATTAAATATGAAGACGGTCCCTTATGCAAATTAAATGAATAGTAAATTAAAGTATGCGTTATTTGAAAACGAATGGTATATATAACTTTGCTGTACGACGAACGACGGCGAAATAAAGAACAAATGGGACATTTTTTTTCCGCAGCTGTACCTATCCGCAGGCTTTTGAGATCAGTTACATTTATTTCTTTTTAGTACTTAGTAAAATTAGTTTAGTTTAAGAAAACTAAATTAAATAATAAGTACACTACTATACAGTTTACGTCTAAATTACTCATGCAAAGTAAGAGGGGTGATCGCACCAGACAAGACGAGCCATAGGCGTAAACTGACATGCAACAATGTTGGGGGGGGGGGGGTTGGTCGGCAAAATGTTTCCTATTGTTTTTTCTTTCAATAGGCGGGCACTTGCTCATCAAGCATTTTGCCACTACTAAAGCCCAAACCACTGGCTATTTCATTATGGTAGCACCCAGCGGGCGGCCAGGATTACCTCTTAAGAAGGGACGGAGAAGTTAATATCTATGCGCAAGCCAGGATTCGAACCCGGAACCCGAGGTGTGGTAGAATAGTTCTTGCCACTACACCACCTGGGCGGTTTGTTTCCTATTGTAGAAAATACCATTTTCAAATATGTTACAGCTGAATTTTTTTGAATTTTAGGGAGGGGGATGGGGAACTCTTGCCCTTAGTAAGTTATGCCTATGAGACAAGACATAATTACCATGTCATGTAACTTAGAGTAGCATTCCACTCTGAGAGGCATAAAAAGGTAAAATTAGATCCAATTTGGAATTAAAAAAATGCTGTGAAAGAAAATGAATGAAAGCAAAACTTTCCAAATCTGATTTGTTGTTCAGACGGACACAAAACAAGTGTTTAACCCTTTAACGTGCAGTGTTCCCGCTCTGGGAACACCAAACTCTGACGTTTTGACTGTTGCAAGTCACGAAGAATAGATTTGATTTCTATAAAAATAGTTGCGGGTGACATAGATCCACGAGAATTCTTTACTTTTTAGCACGTTATTTCCTGTAAAAAAAATTGTCACGATTATTTTTAACAGCACTGGCATCTGCTGAAAAATGGAAGAATGCGAGGACAGCTAGATAGATTGCCCAATGCTGAAAAAAGGGCAGCCGTTGCCATCGCTTGACTTAACTACCAGCAAGATGGCGGACGATCGAAACGTTCATCGCGTGGCACAGATCTAGAGACCCTTTTTGAAGAAGCGCGTCAAAATTCCAACTATTTCCAAAATTGCGTGAAAATTCCAATCTTCTATTGCCTCACATAGTGGAATTCCAACAATGTGAGGCAATAGAAGATTTGGAAAGTTCGTGCGGTCAAAAAAGGGTCTCTAGATCTTTGGCATGCGATGAACTTTTCGATCTTCCGCCATCTTGCTGGTAGTTAAGTCGAGCGATGGCAACGGCTGCCCTTTTTTCAGCATTGGGAAAGGGTTGCGCCTCAAAGGGTTAAAGCGTCGGCCGCCTGTGCTGTTGCAGTGTTCGAATAAATGAAGCCCCCCCCTCTTTTTTCCGTTCTCCGAGGAGTGGTCTTTTAACGTATGCCGTCTCATAAAGCTCTGCATTATTATTTTCAAAATTTTAGTCAGCACAGATTGTCAAGGGAGCAAATAAAACTAAGATTCATTGTACTGTAAGACTAACAGAAATACGAATTGATCTTTTCATAAAGTTGATTTGCATATGTTGCATTGGTGCAGTGAATGCCACGCAAGTACCATTTACTAAACCCAAAGACTGTTAAAATGATTAAATGTGGCAGATCTAGCAAAAGGTTCGACTAATTGAAAAAAAAAAAAAAATCTCCATATTTTTCTTTTTCTTTCTTTCTTTTTTTAGTTTGATAAAATCTTTTCTTCATTATTAATTATTTAAGTAGTATTTTAAAAATCTTGATTGTATACTTTTCTTTAATGAATAAGAGGTTATTCTTTTTCTCGTAGGAAGGAAATTATGTTTAATGTGTCATGGCCTAATTTGTCTGAATTTCCTATTTTCTTTGATCGCTTTTCTGTCGGAGCTTCCTTGCGTTGAATAATTTTTAAAATCATTTATCATTTTTATCTTTTATTTATTTATTTATTTATTTTTGCAGCAACAACGGTTCTTGCTACCATTTTTAAGTACTGTTTTTAAGCTGAATTTGCACTGTTTTTAAGTACCTACAAATAATATAGGCACAAATTGGCATGTAATATTCCGGGGGGGGGGGAGAGGAGGGCAAAACATTTCCTATTGTAGAAAACATTTTCAAACAGGTGATATCTAAATTTTCTTGAATTGTTATTTTTTTTCGGGGGGGGGGGAGATTTTTTTTCAAAATTTACAATTTTTAAACTTAAAGAACAAGTTGGAGCCCCTCCCCCTTTTTGTTGGGGACCTGGTCGCTTGCCTCGAATGCCTTCCCAGAAATCAGGACCTGATAATAAATAATTACTTGTATAATGAGCAATATAAGGCTGTAATTAACAAATACACAATGCTACAAGATTTTGGTGCTTTAATATAACTAATTAATGATACAGTTAATTATAAAAACCGGTGTGTTTAAAAGTGAAGATCTGGGCAGCCAATCAAATTTGTCCCGTTTCTGTCACTAGCTGCCTGTTCCACAGGTGCCTCGCTCAATAAAGATTTCATGTGACCCCAGAAAAAAAAGTCGAAAAAATCGAGTGGGCTTAAGACCGGTGAAACCGCAGGTCAAAAATGACGTCAGAGGCGATGACTTCTTCATGCTTCATCAAAATATTTCCTGACGGTCGTTTGGGATTTTTTAAGGCTTGAAATACATAGAAATAGCAAAGTTTTTAAATCTCAAGAAATGTACCGACTAAGTGTCGCTTTATTAATATATAATGGATATATGGTATGTATACCTTTTGAGAATTTCTTATTTATGAAATATAAATCCTGAAATACAATTTTGAATGTATTCCGCCTCCTTGCATTACTTTTTGGCATGATTAAATAACTTTCATTTTAATTCATTTTACAGATAATTTTCTTTTTTCTGAAGCTAACTTTCAGTTCAATGAAGTTAACCACTCTGGATTTTGTAGTAGGAGATAAGATTTACTCGTTATCAAACATAAAGCGTTTAATCGGCTGAGAAAAACGTTTTGTTTGATAAGATAAATTAATTTTATTTTCCTTTTTACTGTTTGCCCGAATTAAACAAAAAGAAAGTAAAACATGGAATTTTCGAGTAAATTTCTGGGTCTATTTCTGATTAAAAGGATTGACTCTGTGAGAACTGAGCACTTGCTGTTTGAAACATTCGAACAATGTCTAGCTGGTGGAATCTGCTTTGGTATATTGCTATTTACCTCTCACAGGTAAAACTAAAAGAAAATTTATTAGTATATTTCATTTCATATTCTGTAATTTTTTACTTTAATCAAATCATTGATTGAATCTTTTATAAATTCAGATTCATGGCATATTAATTAAACATTAAACTTGAAAACTGAATTTATTTTTTCTGGAGATATCCAACATTCTGAGCAAATGTTATAAAATACATTAAATCTTATTTAACAGTGCATTTTTTTTACTAAGCTGTGACACAGATATAAAAATATCATAACTTTACAAAATTTCAAGAAAAAAATAATTTTAATAAAGTAAATTTAAAAGCTATGCTAAACACCGCATTCTTAATTCACCTTAATATAATTTCAACCTCTTTAAAACTGTGGTCTACTATTGCATTTACCCTTGAAATACAATGACATTTTTTGGGTATAAGTTAAAAACTTTTGAAAAAAAAAGAAAATTATAATTTGCGAAAAACTGAATCATGCAAAAGAAAAAATATGTTTTATATATAGATATGAGATAATTCTACTGATAGATAATACTAATAATAAACTTGGTAATAAATTTAGCAATAAATTTATTTTAAATCATAGCCAATATAAAGTATTCCAGAACTACTTTATAAAACTATTCCAGGAAAAACTTAAGTCGACTATTTTAAAAACTTATAAAATAACCCGATTTTTTGTGCGCCAAACTAACCAAAAGTATGCCTTTCAGAAAACGTATACTTGAATATAATTTGAGTGTATACAGAAAAGTGTATTTGAGTGTATTTGAGTGTATATTTCAAAAGAGACCTTTGTTTTTGTTATTATTTTTATTTTACTTAACTGTTAAAAAGTACAATTCAATTTAAATTAAAACAAAATGTATCAGCATTTTAACTGAATTTAACAAAAGAAACTATGCATGATGCCAGTGTTTACCTCTCAGTCGTTTTCTTAAATGCGACTTCTTGTCCTTACCAAATTAATTGAAGGTATAGCCAAGTAAATTGTCTATAACGCCGCTAGGACAATCTGCTCGTAATTTAGTGGAAATATGCAGAAAAATGTAAAACGCTTTTGAAACATCTTACTGTCATTGGGAAATAAATAAATAAAATAAATACATATTGACACTTATATACTTTTCTTCTTCTTTTCTATAACAGCCATATATTTTATATTAACATAACAAATTATATTAATAAATAGAAGGTGGATTTCATTAATAAAAATTACTTGCAATAAATTGCATAGTCAAGATTTACTATTTTGCAATTTTACGTTGCCTTAAATTGACAGAAGTTATTAAGATCGCAAAAAGTTTATTTAAATTAACGAGTAATTGGTGCACAAAGAATTCACTGACTTATAGTTGATATATATATCTTTGTATTTGTAATATTGTATTTGTATTTATATTTAAATTTGTATTTGTAAGTAAAAATACGTTTATTTTACACGCGATTGAACTCTTAAGCGCTGAAATTGTTTACCAGATTTTTAATTTTAGTTTTGTATTATCTTTTGTTATCACTTGTATTTATATGCATTATTGTTTTTTAAAAGCCATGTACGATTATTTCGAGTAAAAATAAATAAATGAAAACAAATAACTGAACTATTTCGATAAAATGTCTTTGTTCCACTTATCGGGAACATGAAGCTGTTACTTCGTCAAAAAGTTTCAAAACAGAACTAAATCGTCGATTACCGATTATTTAGACAACATTTTGCGACCTAATAATTAACACCGGTTAATATTTTTCTCCGTTTACTTTATGATGAGTGGATTCTCGTGCATTTTTTTCTCAAATATCATGTATTTCCGAAAAACATATAGGAGAGACAGTGGATATTTGATCCCCACTTTAGTTGAGCATTTTTTTTCTCTGCTGTAAATTGTCAGATTTCAGAAATTTTTCACATGAACAATGGCACATTTTCCCTCTAACAGGTTATATATTTTTTATTTGAAAATGAACAGTTAATTTTAGTAAAATAACTTTTTTCAATATTTTTATAAAAGGATCTTGTATCCCTACACCTTGCAGGGTATAGTTAATCCCACTCAGAAATTACATAGGCTGTTCATAGGTAAGCAATTTATCTGAATATTTCAATTTACTAAATAATATTTATATAAAATAATAATATTTATCATAGATATGATAACATACCATTCTAATATGGATATGGAAAACAACATTTTTGCTTTAAATTCAAATCTGAAATTCGCAATGCAAGTTTTATAAATGTGCTATGATGCTTTTGATCAGTTTGTTGCCTATGATACAGTTGTCCATGATATATTTTATGAATAAACTAAATTTTTTCACTCTTTATTTGTCAAAAAGTACAAAGTTTTATTATTATTTATTAATTTGATGAATCTAAAATTACAATATTAATTACAAAAACTAAATTATTTACTTCTTGGTATGCAGTAACGAAATTAATTAAGAGTTGTTACAGTTGAATCTATTGAGATTTTTTTTTTTTTTTGTCGGTACCAGTATACTTTAAAAAAAGGAAAGAAAGCCTAGCAAATGTTTTCAAATCCTGAAAAGTCAAATCCAAACAAACACTTGTTGCAGTTCTCAAAGTTCCTCTCAATTAATATTGAAATTTTGCGTTAATATGTTCGAAAAACTGAATAAACTAAAATAATCATGTTCTCATCATGCTAATATTGTTATAGGGATACTTGATCCCTGGAATCAAGTATTCCTGAAAAGAAGGTATCAAGCATCCCTAAGATGAGACATATAAAAAACATACCTTTTGAATGAAAATCAATGAAAGATTATTTATTAAAGAAATTAAAGACAGTCTATACTTTTAATTTACACTTCATTAAATTTTATAAGTTGTATATGGCAGACAATGATAATATTACATTATTTATCTTAAAAGTTTTCTTTGCCGCATCCAAACAATCATTTTTTGAGCTAACACAAAATAGCTGAAAAAGATTAAGTGTTGCCTGCGTTTGCGTACAAGTATAACTTTTGTTGACAGATTTCAAATCTCTACTAATTGATTTTGGTGCATTTTTAGCTAGGGGATCATGTATCCCTAGTCTCCCCTATGTATTAGGCGAGAAGTTTTGGAACTTTTTCTAAAGGTAAGTTTACGATTTCCGAAAAAAAAGAAAAAAAACCACCAAACATATAATTTGGGAAAAATGAATGATACAAAGAAAAAGAATGTTTAATGTACAAATATATAATTCTACAATTATATAATACTAATAATAATTTTAGTATTATGTATCCAATAATAGCCAATATAAAATATCTCAGAACTATTGCATAAAACTATTTCCAGAAAAACTTAAGTCACCTATTTTAAAAACTTCTAGAATAATCCGCTTTATTATGCGCCAAACTAATCAAAAAATATTTTTTTCAGAAAACAGGCATATGAATATATTTTAATATTCTGTGCATATTTTAAAAGACAACTTTGTTTTATTATTACTTTTTTTCTTTTTTTTAATTCTTGTCAAGTACAACTAATTCAATCTAAAATAAGTAAATAAAATGTATTAGCATTTTAACTGAATTTAACAAAAGGAACTATGCATGACTCTAGTGTTTATCTCTCTATCGTTTCCTTAAGTGTGACCTCTTGTCCTTTTCGAATTAATTGAAGTTTTAGCCAAGTAAGTTGTCTATAACGCCGTTAGGACAATCTGCTCGTAATTTAGTGCTAATATGCAGAAAAAATGCACGTTTTACTGTTATTGGTTAAAAAAAAAAGATTAAAATAATAAATACTGATGCTTACATATTTTCTTCTGATTCTTCTATGCTAAACACATATTTTATATTAACATACCAAATTATATTAATATATAGAGAGTAGATAATATATTTCTTGCAATCAGTTAAATAATCAAGATTTATTATTTTGCGATTTACGTTGCGTTACAATGGCAGAAGTTATTCAGATCACAAAAAGTATTTTGAAAAAAAAACGAGTAACTGGCGCAAACGAATTCACTGTCTTAACTCTTGATATTGTAACTATTTTTATTTGTAATATTAAATTTATAATATTGTTTGTATTTGTATTTATATTTGTTCTTTGAAGTAATAAATACAATTATTTTACATGCGGATGAACTCTAAATCGCTATATGTGTGAATAACAAATATGTTTGCGACAAAAGAAACTGCATTTAAATATTATTTGCTTTTTACTTATTTTATAAGAAGTATAATGCGTGGTAGTATACTTCATTTAAAATAAGAGAGTAAGCAGAGTTAGTAATTTAGATTTTTTTCAGACATTTGGCAAATAGATTTACGACAGTATTTCCTAACTGTTTTTGTTGTTCTTGTGAAAGAAATATTTATGCTATAGCATGCATTTTAGCCTAAGTTAATCAGGAATAGTGCAGCTTTTTCTTAGCGAAAAAGTTTTAGAATCGGTTCTATAGTTACAGAGATACACAGAGAGCGTAATGTATTAGAATTATTTTGAGTGTTCCCGTAAAGGAACTATTTGCACTACATGTATGAATTTTAGCCTATAATACTCAAAAATAGTGTAGCTTACTAACAGTGAAAAAAGTTTTGGAATCGGTTCAGTACTTACAGAGATACACATAGAGTGTAATGTAATTCTTATGAGTATCCCTGTAAAAGAACTATTTGTGATATATGCATAAAAGGTAGCCTATAACACTCAGGGTCCCACCAGTGTCTAAGAAGTTCTACTCTCAAAACTGGAAGGCTGGAAGTGCCAGGTTCAACCCCTGGTCGAGCCTGTCGACCTAGCCGCTCGCAGTTTTTCGCGGTTTTCTCCTAAACCTCGCGTAAATACGGGCTAGGATCCCTTAGAAAGTTCCCCACAGAGGAATAACCCATATAGGCCTAGGACCCTAGTGCAGTCAATCGGTCTTAATCCACAAACAAACAAACAATAATACTCAGGAATAGTGTAACTGAGTTTTAGAATCGGTTTAGTAGCTATAAAATTTCCATAGAGCGCAATACATTAGAATTATTTTGAATGTTTTTGTAAAAGAATTATTTATGCTATATGCTTGAAAGGTTGCCTGTATGTTAATCCAGGGCATAAGCGATCTTCATTACGAATTTTTCCAAATCCGTTCAGCAATTTGTGTGTGATTCAGTCAAAAACATCTAAACACACAAACGTACACATTTTTTAATGACTATGTCATTTTATCTCTCAATACCCTTATTGAAAAATCTGTCCCAAAAATGCGACATAAAAAAGCGACATAATTTTACATGTATTTAAATACTATTAGTTCACAACAGCTTTAATATCGAGATTAAAGCAATCTTTAGTCTCGATATTGTTACACTATTTTGTAAGCTGTAGAATATGCTCCACATGTATTTTTTACATATATTCAAATATTATTAGTTCACAACAGCTTTAATCTATTGTTACAATATTTCGTAAGCTGTAGAATATGCACCACATGTATTTTTCTATAAATACGTTACACTCATAAAAATTTCAACATAGGGTTACCAGGCGAAATACGCGAAAGATGAGCGATAAAATGCCAAGTTAATTAATATAGTTTTAATATGGCAATTATAAAACTAAAAAATTAGGGGGGTTCAGGGGGATCTCCCCCTGACGAGGCTCGAAAAGCCGAGTTTTTATATTATTGGTAGGATTTGGAAATTTATGAAGTTTAAGAAACACATTTGGACTTTTCTTTCTAATGCTTTTTAATTTGGCGTAAAATCAACATAATTTCCATACCATTTCATATTTTTCAAATGCATGTTTATCTGAAAATAGAATTTCAGCTTTATTTCAAAAGCATAAATCATTTTGTGCGGGCGATAAAACGGTTTTTAATTAATAATTAGAAAAGTATTTAAAATTTCAACATTCTGAGCCTCAGGTGCACAGTCATGGGCTTCTATGCTCAACTTTTCAAAGCTCTGCTTTCTGCAGATTTGTCTGGAGAACATTCATTTTTATTATTATTGATATATATATATATATATATATATATAAGATGTGTTTTATGGTACAAGAAAGAGTTGATTCCTATTTTAACGCACCCACTCTCGCCAACCTAAAAAATCCCCGTACTTTGGCGAGCTTTGCAGTCATGGGTCTCTGAGAGTTATGCACAAGTTTCTATGGTACTTACGTATTATCCCGGCGGTCCGCCAAGACAAACAATTTTTCACTAAGATAAATGCCGGCACATCGCACATGAAATTGTTGATGGTTTGGAATACGATTGGCAACGTATTTAAAATCTACGAAAAAGTAGTTTGGCGGAAGTGACCGCCGGGATAATACGTAAGTACCGTTTCAACGCGCCAAAAGAACTAGATGAAAACTAAAGTAAACAAACTAGCGATAAACGCACCAGTTAAGGAATCTGAAGACAATTATTAAAACTACATTAATTGGCAATCCAAAATAAATAAAAATGTGACGGCATGCTTTACTTACAGGTTGTTCCAAATCGCCATTTTAATTCTAAATGACGATTGCCACATAAATGCGAAAAATCGTCATGGTAACTGCATATGTTTAATGATCGCCACCTTGGCGAGAGTCGAGGCGTTAAAGTAGGAAAACCCAAGAAAAACAAACCGGTACACTCATGGATTATTCTGGTACACTCATGGATTACATTCGAAACAATATATAAAACGATGTAATATATTTGTAATATACTTGGCGAAGATTGTAAAATAGTTTTAGTAGGCGATTTTAAGATAGATTTCGATTCCAAAGATGTGTTTTATGGTACAAGAAAGATTTGATTCCTATTTTAACGCCCCCACTCTCGCCAACCTAAAAAATCCCCATACTTTGGCGAGCTTGGCAGTCATGGGTCTCTTGGAGTTATGCACAAGTTTCAACTGTACTTACGTATTATCCCGGCGGTCCGCCAAGACAAGCAATTTTTCACCAAGATAAATGCCGGGCACATGAAATTTTTGATGGTTTGGAATACGATTGGCAACAGTTTGCCAGCAAATTTGACGAAAAAGTAGTTTGGCGGAAGTGACCGCCGGGCTAATACGTAAGTACCGTTTTAGCGCTCCCAAAAGAACTAGATGAAAACTAAAGTAAACAAATTAGCGATAAACACACCCGTTAAGGAATTTGAAGACACTTAATTATTAAACCTACATTAATTGGCAATCCAAAATAAATAAAAATGTAACGGCATGCTGTACTTACATGTTGTTCCAAATCGCCATTTTAATTCTAAATTACGATTGCCACATAAATGCAAAAAATTGTCATGGTAACTGCATTTGTTTAATGATCGTCACCTTGGCGAGAGTCGAGGCGTTAAAGTAGGAATCAACCCAAGAAAGACAAACATGGTACACGCATGGATTATGATGCGCATTCGAAACAATATATAGAACGATGAAGTGTAGTTGTAATATACTTGGCGAATATTGTAAAATAGTTTTAGTAGGCGATTTTAAAATAGATTTCGATTCCAAAGATGGGTTTTACGAAACAAGAAAGAAAAATACAGCACAGTCATGAATAATGATACACTTTCCAACTTAATGGAATATGGAAGAAAAATAGGGACGACGCATAAATTATGATACGATTTTAATATATAGCACAATAGTGCGTATTTAAAATCTGAAAATATTTCAGATTTTCATCTTTTTATTATTATTTATTTTTTTGGACAAAATTTTTTATGGAATGACTATCAATAAGTCTCGAGGCCAAACTATGTTTGTTTGTGTCTTAGATTTGAGCACACTATGTTTTTCACATGGACAATTATACGTGGCATGCTCTCGAGTAGGCAAACCATGCAGTTTGTTTGTGTTAGCTAAAGATGGGATAACAAAAAATATTGTTCACTCTATTCCGTTTAGGGATTGATAATATTTTTTAGTAAAATTATTGTAATTAGCGATATATTTATAAAGAATAAATTACAATTAATTAAAAGTATAAATGTTTGGTATTGTGTTATTTTTACATTCCAGCATCGTTCACAGCGCTCCATGCCTCTTCCACTCATATACCACATCATATATATATTTTTTTTTTTTTTCCAGATTTTTAATTTTGTTTTGCAATACCTTTTGTTATCACTTAAATTTATATGCATTATTATTTTTTAAAAGCGATATACAATGATTTCGAGTAAAAATAAATGAAAGAAAACAAATAACTGAACTGCCGTGATAAAATGCTTTTGTTCCACTTATCGAGAACATGAAGTTGCTACTTTATCAAAAAGTTTCGAAGCAGAACTGAATCGTCGATTATCGGGTATCTAGACAAATTTTTGTGATCTAAAAATTAACACTGGTTAATACAACTTTTCTCCGTGTGCTTTATGTGTGGATTCTCATATGTTTTTCTCAAATACATGGTATTTGAGAAAAACGTAGATGTATTAGGCGAGAAATTTCGGAACTTTCTCAAAGCTAATTTACGGCAAAACAACCTTGCATAGTCTAACTCTCAAAACTCCTGCAGCTGGCTGTTTAAATATCAACTAAAATTATCTTGTAGATTATGCCATTACATTTCTAAGCATCCAAATTCTCACGACAGGCTGTTTAAGTATCAACTGGATTTATCACAAAGATTATATGACATTGAATTTCTAACTCTCCCGCCCCTCCAACAGGCTGTTTAAATATCAATTGGAATTATCTTGCAGATTATGTCATTGCATTTCTAAACCCCCGAATTCCCACGACAGGCTGTTTAAGTATCAAGTGGAATTATTTCACAGATTATGCCATTGCATATCTAATCCTACCAAACTCCTAAAACAGGCAGTTTAAGTATCAACTGAAATTATTTTGCAGATTATGCCATTGCATTTCTAACTAAAAAATTTTTCTAATAAAAAAATAGTAAATTAATAGAAAAAAAGGAAAATATGCTTTTAAAACAACGCAGTTCATTTCCTTATTTCATGTTAATTGGTTAAAACTCAATTTGGATGTTGAAAACCGATATATTATACACCGTAACAAGAAATGTTAATGAAAACACGAAAAAGTGGCCCAAAGTAATCCCAGTTGACGGTATTTAAACTACAACTCGTATTGAATACCGTTTCTTCTTGTAAGATTTCATACATATGAATGTACTAGCTGCTACCCGCGACTTCGTTCGCGTCGGCTTTAGAATTTTGTCCCGAGAGAAATGAAGCATGTGTGAATAACAAATGTGTTTGCGACAAAAGAAACTGCATTTAAACATTATTTGCTTTTTACTTATTTTAAATGAAGTATAATGCATGGTAGACTACTTCATTTAAAATAAGAGAGTATGCAGAGTTGCTAAATTTAGATTTTTTTCAGGCATTTGGCGAATAGAGACAGTTACGACAGTATTTGCAAACTGTTTTAATAAAGAAAGTAAAGTTTTCAGAAGAGAAGTTTAAAGAAACTTCTTGTAAAAGAAATATTTATGCTATATGCATGAATTTTAGCCTATGTTAATCAGGAATAATGCCGCTTTCTATTAGCGAAAAAGTTTTAGAATCGGTTCTCTAGTTACAGAGGTACCCAGAGACCGTAATGTATTAGAATTATTTTGAGTGTTCCTCTAAAGGAACTATTTGCGCTACATGCATGAATTTTAGCCTATAATACTCAAGACTAGTGTAGCTTACTATCAGTGAAAAAAGTTTTGGAATCGGTTCAGCACTTACAGAGATACACATAGAGCGTAATGTAATTCTTATCAGTATCCCTGTAAAAGAACTATTTGTGATATATGCATAAAATGTAGCTTATAACACTCAGGGTTCCACCAGTGTCTAAGAGGTTCAGCTCACAAAACTGGAAGGCGGGAGGTGCCAGTTTCAAACCCGGGTCGCGCCTGTCGACCTAGCCGCTCGTAGTTTTTTGTGGTTTTCTCCAAAACCTCGCGTAAATGCGGGCTTGGATCCCTTAGAAAGTTCCCCACAGAGGAATTCCCCATATAGGTCTAGGGCCGTAGTGCAGTCAATCGGTCTTAATCCACAAACAAACAAACAATAATACTCAGGAATAGTGTAACTTTCGATCAGTGAAAAAAGTTTTAGAATCGGTTTAGTAGCTATAAAATTTTCATAGAGCGCAATGCATTAGAATTATTTTGAGTGTTTTTGTAAAAGAATTATTTATGCTATATGCATAAAAGGTTGCCTGTACTATGTTAGTCCAGGGCATAAGCTATCTTCATTACAAATTTTTCCAAATCCGTTCAACCAGCTTTGTGTGATTCAGTCAAAAACATCTAAACACACAAACGTACACATTTATATAAATTTTGGTAGGATTTGGAAATTTATGAACTTTAAGAAACACATTTGGACTTTTATTTCTAATGGTTTTGAATTTGGCGTAAAATCAACATTATTTCCATACTATTTCATTTCCATACTATTTCAAATGCATGTGAATCTGCAAATAGAATTTCTGCTTTATTTCAAAAGCATAAATCATTTTGTGCGGGCGATAAAACGGTTTTTAATTAATAATTAGAAAAGTAATTCAAATTTCAAAATTCTGAGCATCAGGTGTACTTTACCGAAGTCATGGGCTTACATGCTCAAGTTTTCAAAGCTCTGCTTTATGTAGATATGTCTGGAGAACTTTCATTTTTATTATTATAGATAGATAGATGTGGCATAAAACTGGCATAATTTCCGAGGCATTTAATATTTTTCATAAGAGCGAAAACTTCTTAAACGGGAAAACTTTTTAAACTGGAGATTAATTTTTTGAAAAACAAATAATTTCAGTTTAAATATTGAAGAAACATCTTTTGACATTATTAAAATATTATGTAAATTATATAAAGTTTATAATTCTTCTCTTATATAATTTTTTTGTTTTTTATCGGCAATCTTTAATTGGTCTTTCGTTTAAAAAAAAACATTCACATGTTCAACGTTTTTAATAAAACGATGAAAAGTTTCTAGTCCTATTACAACATCCGGAAAACTAAGAACTTCCTCAAATTCAGTCTCACTTATTTCTTAATTTTCTGTAACCTCACGCATTCCATGCACTGTTAGCATTTCACTGGCCAATACAATCGTTTTCGGTCCTAAACATTGAATTTTACAAACAATGAGAAGAAAGTATAGAAGGGAAACGAAAGGCACATGTATACACATTCAGAAAGTAAAATTAGAAGTAAAAAAAAAAAAAAATTAATCGGGAAAGTGTTTTAGGGGAAAAAATTGGGAACCGCATATAAAAACATTTTAAGCGGGAAAACTTCTTAATCGGGAACTTCTTAAACAGGTTCTATCGTACATATTTTTCGATCTTGATTTTCTTTACGTTATTACAAATTTGTCTTTGTTTGGAAGGAATTCTCAAGAGTTTTCAATTCTTAACATTACCATGCATGATATTTTAAAATGGAATGAAAATAAAATTGTAACTGCATTTAGACTTACTTATGCTAGGAAAAATATTTTAAAAATTCAGAAGGTAGTTTCCCAGAAAAATCCTGAAAAAGTTCAAATTTGAAAAATTAAAATGACCCCCCCACCATAGCTCTAATAAATCAAAAGAAAATAATATACCCTAATTCTACTTTATTTGGTCCTATACTACTATTTTTTAGTAGATTTGTATTTATTTTCATTTGTCAATAAAAATGACAAGCAATCAAAAATTCCTCAAAATTTTGTTAAGTGAACTGGATGCATATGCTATGAATTCATGCTTGTTTGCACAAAAATAATGTTGCCATACATTTTTAAAAACTAAAACTTATTTCCGTAAGTCTTATATTTGTTTCAAATGCATAACTTAGACAAAAACTACATTTTCTTTTTATTACGGAAAAAGGAGAGTGTAGCCAATTGACTACAGCATGCACTGTAGGGTTAAAAGATAGATTTTCATAATTGTGGCTGTGTCTATCTTTTTTTAAATAAAGGAGGCACTAGGGCCACATTAGGAGAATTGAGGTATTGATAATATATAGCATATTCAGTCATAATTTTATAAAAAGATAAGGAAATGTCTGGTAAAAAAAGCGTGAAGTTTTTTCAGTCTATAAGTTCTGCTAGTTACGTACGTAAGAAAGGAAGATGTGTTGTCGAGTTCAAACCACCCACTAAATACAAGTTCACCAGTTCACTCTCGTCGTTGCAAAGTCATAACACTGACGATTTTCCTTTTGCGTCCAACGTGGCTTCCGAGCTAGGATGACTGAATGCTGTGATGAAATGCGATTATTCTTCGTTCTCAGGGAATTTTTGCAACGGTAGGACAGAAAAGATTAAACCTGGTTTCAAAATTAAAAATGAAAAAATTGACCAAGCCTCTTCACATGACAGAGTATAATCAATTTTAAAATAAATAAATAAATACATTTTGTATAAAATAAAAGCAAATAAGTTCTGAATAGTTCTTTAAAGTTGAAAAAAAATATTTTAATGTTTTTTGCCTTCCACGTTTCAACAATGATAAACTAATAAATTTTGCATATTTTTGTATGTTGTAGGTAACTTCTGGCCGAGAAATTAAAGATACGAGGCGTCCAATATGGAATGTAGCTCATATGGTCAACGCTTTGTATCAAGTGGATTATTATCTGGATGAAGGGGCCAATAGTTTGGAGTTTGACATCGCCTTTGACTGGGAGGGTAATGCGAAGTATACCTTCCATGGTATACCCTGTGACTGCTTCAGACGCTGCACACGATATGAACATATAGTTACCTATCTAGATCATATCCGGAAAATAACCACTCCAGGTAAACATATTGCATTAGTGGGAGCGGAAAGTAATGTTGTTTTGTACATGTTAATATTTTGCTTACAAGAAACCATCGAAGAGAAGAAATAATGCGAGTTTTAGCTTGTATGTAAATTTTGAATATATGTACTAGATTAGATAGACTTTTCCGAAATTAATAACCAATGGGAGGGGGTAGGGGGTCAAAATGTTCTTTTTACATATTTATTTCTATTTCAAAAGAGACATTCATAAAATTCTTGCTGTAAAATACAGCACTCAAGAATACTTAAAACCCAATTTAAGGTCATTTTGAAATTTGTCCTTCAAAGGGGAGTAGAAAGCAGCACTCGCCCCTTTATTTCACGTTTTCCTTGAAAGAAAAAAGATATCTATTAAATTCTTGCTTTGTAACAGATATTAAACCTATGTTTAGGCTTAGATTGCTTGTAATTAGAATCACCCTGAGCACAGTTATTCGACGGAATTTAATTCTTAAAAATGACATTACTTTCTTATACACCTAATAAATTTATACCAATAATCAAACAAATTCAGCTGTAAGTTGAATAAGTCTCAAACAACCAGGGCAAATTAGGATGGTGCTCCATCCTGTTGAAACACAACGGTATCCATAAATCTACCACATCTCAATTGTGGGTATAACAACCGCTCCAGCATGTCAAGGCACTTGTAACTTCGTGCACGCGATTTGCACAGTCACATTAAAATGTACTCAAGGTGTGTCTTAATATGATTTAAAATGCAGTTTATGGAATAAAATGTGATTATCATAAAACTGTATAGTTATTTTTTAATCAAACTGTATAGTTAATAAAAATTAAGCAAGATGCATCTTAAGAAAATGGTATTTTCATGTATTTGTATTATTAAAGGGCGTCATCATATGTACTACAATGCGAAAATTCATTGTCATTGGTTCTGCACTTGGTTGTTTATTGGTAACTATGCTTACTATACATGGCTAGAACGGAAGAAGATGCAATTACTTGTTCTCTTTTAGCCGGAGTCGAGTCTAAATATCTACACAGGTGATTTAGAAATCTGGTAAAAACATGGAAAGGGTGGTAGAGAAAACGAAGATTGCTCAGAATCACACAGGATTCTGGAGTCGGAAATGTCGTCATCATGTCCCTGTTAATAATCATTTAGGCATGGATATTTCACAGAAAGCACTTAACCCTTTGAGGCGCAACCTTTTCCCAATGCTGATACAAAGGCAGCCGATGCCATCGCTCGACTTAACTACCAGTAAGATGGCGGACGGTCAAAACATTCATCGCGTGCCACAGATCTAGAGACCCTTTTTTGAAGCAGCTGCGTCAAAAAAGGGTCTCTAGATCTGTGGCACGCGATGAACGTTTTGATCGTCTGCCATCTTGCTGGTAGTTAAGTCGAGCGATGACAACGGCTGCCCTTTTTTCAGCTTTGGGCAATCTATCCAGCTGTTCTCGAATGTCAGTGCTGTTAAAAAAATAATTGTGACAATTTTTTTTACGGGAAATGACGTGCTAAAAAGTAAAGGATTCTCGTGGAGCTATGTCACCCGCAACTATTTTTATAGAAATCAAATCTATTCTTCGTGACTGGCAACAGTCAAAACGTGAGAGTTTGATGTTCCCAGAGCGGGAACACTGAGCGTTAAAGGGTTAACTAAGATTGATTATTTACAGGACTAATTATTAAATTAGGGATTACACACAAGTTCGATTATTATGGATCATTAACCCTTTAACGCGCAGTGATCGCGCTCTAGGAACACCAAACTCTGACGTTTTGACTGTTGCCAATCATGAAGAACAGTTTTGATTTCTATAAAAATAATTGCGGTCGTGCAGAGGCGTAGCCAAGGGGGGGTTAGGGGGGTCATAACCCCCCATGAGAAATTTTTTGCCATACAAAATGTATATACTTCACTACATTATCACACATATGTATACATATATATGAGTTGCAGTAGTGTCGTAACCACTCCCCCCCATGAAAAATTTCTGGCGACGCCCCTGCGGTCGTGACATACCTCCACGAGAATCCTTTACTTTTTAGCGCGTCATTTCCCTTAAAAAAAGGGTCACGATTATTTTTAACAGCACTCACATCGGCTGAAAAATGGAAGAATGCGAGAACAGCTGGATAGATTACCCAATGCCCGGCACAGCCAGCGGCGTCAAAAAAGGGTCCCTCGATCTGTGGCACGCGATGTACGTTTCCATCGTCCGCCAGCTTGCTGGTAGTTAAGTCGAGCGATGGCAACGACGGCCCTTTTTTCAGCATTGGGAAAGGGTTGCGCCTCAAAGGGTTAACAGGCACACAAGACGACGCTTCCGAACCCATATTAGTATGTTATTCTAAACCGTCTTGGTTCACCCTACCAGCCCTAACATACATTTTGCAAGAGTTCTGAATCAACCTGTATAAGGATATATTTGCAAGAAAAAGAAAAAAAAAGTCTTATTCAATTGTGAATGTTTGTTTATTTTCTCACGATTTAGAGCGTTTCTGTAGCGATAACAATTCTCATAGGCGTTACATGAGATGAAAATCTTGGAAACCAGGTTCGTTATCTGAACGTAAATGCGCCGCACTATTCAATTGCATTTCTACCAATAAGAAATGAAGAATTTTATTTGGTCATTCCCCGGACAAACATGATGATTGAAAGGTGACAGATGAGTATATAAGGCTATTCTATGTTGAGATTGTAATCTTATGTTTTAGGGCTTGAAGAGACTTTAGAATTGACATATGGTGATAAGTTGTTTTTCCAGGAGAAGAGATACAGCTGTGAAGCCCGACTTTTTGATTAAATTATGAGAATTTTAGTTTTATGCAGAGTTCATAAAAATTCATGCTAAAAACTTCTAGGAAGATTAGGAAGCACCAGTTATGCTCAAATCACATTCAATGAGAGTGTAAGGCTACAATTCTCATACTAATGTGCTAATTTATAATCTCTTAAAAAAATATTGATGCTCTTATAGATACCCAGATAGGACTAGCAAAATTGGTTGAGCATTTAACCCTTTAACGCGCAGTGTTCCCGCTCTGGGAACACCAAACTCTGACGTTTTGACTGGTGCCAGTCACGAAGAATAGATTTGATTTCTATAAAAATAGTTGCGGGTGACAGAGCTACACGAGAATCCTTCACATTTTAGGACGTCATTTCCCGTAAAAAAATTGTCACGATTATTTTTAACAGCACTGACATCTGCTGAAAAATGGAAGAATGCGAGAACAGCTGGATAGATTGCCCAATGCTGAAAAAAGGGCAGCCGTTGCCATCGCTCGACTTAAGTACCAGCAAGATGGCGGACGATCGAAACGTTCATCGCGTGCCACAGATCTAGAGACCCTTTTTTGACGCAGCTGGCTGTACCGGCACAGCCGGGACATTTTATGAATTGTTTTAACTGTATTAGGTATATTCAATAAAGGGGGGGGCGCTGTTTAATTCAAAGTTATAAACAATCTAAATATTTTCATATATTGGTGAAAAAGTAACTTAAAAAAATAAATATTAGTAAATTTAGTTAACTAATAGTTTAAAATGCAATTTTAGTAACAGTAAATATAATTTACTTATTTTATATAAAAAAAGGTTACTTTTACCCCAGCATATGAAAATATTTAGATTTTTTATAATAGTAGATTAAATAACTTTTTATTAAAAATACCTAATACAGTCAAAACGATTAATAAAATGTACCGGGGAAAAATGGAAATGCTTTAGTATGTAAAATAGCGACATAAGCTGTTTGTGCGAGTTACTTATCAGTTCAATTCAAAATCAAGATTATATTTTTAACTTTAATATATTTTTTGTATATGTTCAAACTTTTGTCCATATATATATTATAACTTTATCTAAACGATTAGAAGTTAACTAGAACTTGTTATTACTGAACATTTAATTTAAAATTGTTTCCATTAGCTAAAACCAGTAGTAAAATGTTTTATATTTAGAAATATAAAGTGTTTCCTTTTTTTTAAACGGCATGTGCGCAAGGTAAGAACTGCTTGAATTTCCATGCTTTCACGATGTACGTAATGTTTATGTGACTCACACATTCTCCTATTATCTAGAATTGAGGTATAATTAGTACGTTTATAAATTGACAGGATTCGACGAAATCGTCAAGGAACGACCTATTGGACGAATAAGCATGCTTTTTTATTACATTTTCCCTGTAATAAAATAAGAACAAGTTTTCTATCTATAAAGTTTAGTCCCCCCCCCCTCGTCCCACGAGAAAAATCGTGTCTACTTCATTACACAGTTTTTTATTTATCTCTCTTAATTTTTTGATTTGTTAAATTTTACTACTCCAAATAGGTTTAAATTACATACTAGATGCATACATATTAGTATACAATTTAAAAAGAAAAAAATTACCTTTGCATAAAAAACTTTAAGCTATTTCATTTAAGTTAAGCCATAATGCTATAATGGTTGACTTTTGTTATAGTAAGCTCATATTAAGTAAAATCATACTTATTATGATAAAAAAATATTTTATATGTTTAAGGTAAGCAGTTGATTTTATGGTAACTGTACCTGTATATTTCACTCTATAATAAAAATAACAAGACTTATAATTAGCGATTAAAAAGAAAATGATTAAAAGTAACAAAGCACATAAGTATTAGTTTAATAATTATTTAACTCACCTCTAAAATTTTTATATTAAAATTAGTAGTTACCTCGACAAACTTTAACAACACTGGCCAACACAATTTAAAGAGAGCCAGACAAACTTATTAATATATGTCAAGCTAACGATAAATCGTGTTAGCATTAAACTTGAAAATATTCCAAGAGATTCTTGAAAAGTATCCACTTTTATAGTTAAAAGTATCGAAAATTTACTCTTCTGTGCAGCACAGCTGAGCTTAGCCATTGACCATTGCGATGAAAATAGAGCTAGAACTGCCCTTGCATAAAAAAAAACTGCGAAGCGAACCACGACCGAATACACACACAAAAAGAAAAAGAAAAAGGCATCTGTGACGTGACCTCAGCGTTTCTCAACATTCTGAGAAATCGGGTGAGGTGGACAGGTCATAGGTTGTGCGAAAAGACCCGGCAACGTCTGTCTCCCCTGCACTGTTTCTTCGACGTTCAACTGACTATTAACTAAGCAGAAAAAAATTTCTCGATGCTCCATCTGTTTCTTCTTGGCTGGCTGTGGGGTCTCTCAGACCGCCGAAGCCAGGAGCGGAAAATCGGCGATATATTGATGGAACATAGACCTCGTGAGGGTGACCAACATAACAGTCGAAGATCAGCCACCTCCCTGACCAACATAGAACGGCTCTTTATAACGTCGACAACACAATGTATGTTTGATCTCTTTTAAACGCTATTTTTTCCTGAAAATTTTCCTCGACCTATTTTCGACATTTCGACATCGGAAATACGTAATTTATACGTGTGTGCGCTTGCTGGACTTGAAACAATAGCAAAAGGTTATCATTTTTGTTCTGTAGATGGCAGAAAATCTCCAGCAGAGAAGATAATGAACGTTTCAAGCCATTTGAAGCCAAAAGTTAAATGTATCTGTATGAATGCGTGAATGAATGCATGCATGCAATCAAAATGCATGAGAAGTGTGAAGTATTTTCATGTTCTCACGCACAAAGAAATTGTTTCAAAAGGTTTCATACAAAATAACTGTAAAAATGTTTTCACATTTTGCTCAGTTATAGCCTCGTTTACTATTACTAGAACATATTTTAATTAGCTTGGTAATTGGCTGAATGTTATAATATTTCATGCATAAGATACTTGCTTATAGTGCAGCACATCTAACCACTCATTTATTTTTTATCTGCTCTATTCAAAATTCAAGGTCGAAGGGATTAAACTGCAGAAAGAGTAAGATTTTAAATTATATCCTGTGATGAATGCATCAAACATTATTTAAATTATTAAAATTATTTAATTAAGTGATATTTGATATTGTATAGGACACCCACAATTTAGAAAAGAATTTGTTCTTCTATTCATGGATCTCAAAGTTCAAGGACTGAAAGAAAAGGAAATGATACACGCAGGTGAAGACCTGGCTATGAAGTTGCTTGACTATTACTGGCTCAGAGGTTTGGAAAGCTTACTTCTTTTTTATTTGGTTTTATTATATTAAAGAGGTGAAAAAATGATAAATGCAGAGGCTCTGCCTAATGTTTGATGATCTTAGTTAGAGCGTATTCGCAAAACCAAATTATACTACAAACTGAAATTGAACACTTTGAAAAACTTACTCAAGATTTAGTTTTTGAAGTATCGAAAAGTATTTGTTTAATCGGAGATGAATGTTTGTCTCTCACTTTTATTACTACAGTCAACTCTTCTCAGAATCGAAAAGTTTTCATAATTAACACTACAGTGCATACTGTTGTCAAGAGACTACACTTTCATTTTTCCATAATAAAAAGAAAATTTTGCAGTTTTTGTAGAAAATGTGAATTTAAAATAAATATAATATTATGGAAATAATTTTTAGTTTTTAGAAATGCATGGCAATATTATATTTTTAGAGAACAAGCTTGAATTCAAAGTATGTGCATCCAGCTGAACCAATTTTTGCCCGAATTTTTGATTGATTGTTTTTATTGCTAAATGAAAATACAAAACTATTAAAAAATAGTAGTATTAGTACTAAATAACGTAGACTATATTACTTTCATTTGTTTTGTATGAGCTATAGGTTAGACATTCTAATTTTTCGCATTTGAACTTTCTTTGAAGACTTTTTTTTTGCGAAACTATACGCTGATTTAAAAAAAAAGCTTTTCCTAGTTAAAGTAAGCCAAAATGAAGTTACGATTTCATTTTCAGCACATTTTGAAAAATCATGCATTTTGGGCGTTAAATAATTTCGTTTAAACGTTACAACGGAATTTTTATTACACAGAGATTTCGTGCAATAAATATACCAATATTCCATTTATATTGCTTCCTAATTATAACAGCAAATAAAATTTTGTAATTACGCAGTTAAATACACTTTTTGTTTTACAGTTCGAATTTTAAAAATCGGTAAAATTCTGATTTCGCCTAGCCCTTATTGTTCAATTTTCTGTCGCGATCATCTGTTGACGAAGTAATATTTTTACCAACCATTATATTCGCGCATTCATCTGTTTTGATGAAAATTACTCATCTTCTCTGTTTTTTTCCAAGGAGATGAACCATAATTCCATCTTATATTTCATCTTTAATTTAATCTAGTTTTAATGTGTTACTTCTATTTTCGAAAAGGCGCAATAGTGAAGATTTCACTATTTTACCCAGTGTTTTTTCTTCTTTTCTCATGGCTGGGTCTCATCAGGCCCAGCAAAAAACAAAGCAAGGAGCCAAACACTAGGCGCAAAAGGGAAATATTCACTGTTGCATCTTTTTTGAAGATAGTAGCGAACTGGTTAAATATGATTTAATGGTATATTTAATAGAAAAAGAATCCACTACTTCCACAAATTTTCATTAAAAAATTATAATAATCAACCTTTTTACAAAAACGCAACATTGTATAGGCGTAAGGAACTTCCACGGTTTTGGACTTTTTTAAGACACTAAGAGAATTCATAAAGCAATAAAAGATGTAGTTGAAGATCTTAATGTTCCATATACACGTAACTGCAATAAGATCTATATTTTGTTTTGCAATTTGCGAGAGTTAGTTACATATTTGCAATTAAAATATTTGTTACTACCCAAAATATTCCTAGTAGGATGAATTTTTGTGATTCTCAAAATTTACGGAAATGCTACGTTTCAGTAAATTTATTCAACGCTTTATTCTGATTAATAATTTTAAGCTTATAAATGGGATTTTCAAATGAAAGCAGAAGCAGTTTTAGACGAAAGTTTATTTATTTTAGACCAGAAATTAATATTATATTTCCTTTAAATATTTAAAGCGATCAATTTTGGAAAAGAAAAAAAAAGAACTTTGCACTATCGCTGAAGTTGTCATGATATCGATTTTGAATCCGTCATTTTAAAATAAATATTATTGAAAAGTGTAAATTTAATTAATTATTTTTAGGAGAATCTGGTGGAAACGCATTCATCTTAGTTTCTCTTCCATCTATTGCCCACTTGAATTTTGTGACCAGCTTTAGACAGAAGCTAATTTCAGAAAATTTCACATCATACGACACAAAAATAGGTATGTAAAAGCATTCTTAGTAGTTCTTTACTACTTCTTACTTACCTAGCATTCTTTACTAGTAAAAGAAAAAAATTAGTTTTATACTAAAAACAATAAGTAATTTTATGTTTTGACTTGAATACGTCTTTAAATTTGCTTCCATAGTGAGAAGCAACTGAGAAAACTGATGATAACAAAATCGGGGGATACAATTTGATGTTGCAGCATGTCTATCATCTACATCCAAAACTTAATTACATCACTGGATAACTAAAAGACCAAAGAATTTGTTACGTTGAGTGGGACTGCGATGCATTGCTTGCGGAGGAAGGGGAAGCATTGCCATTTTGAGGTCGTTTCGCTGTGTCACATAATGTCCTTCCAGTACAAATTTTAACTCGCAGAAGCTAGAACGTTCGTTTGCGTTCTAGTCGTTAGCTCTCGTCAAGATCTATCTATTGCGTATGTAAAACATTAGTGTGAAATAGTTATAGTGAATGTATATAAAGTAAAAAATTAAAATAAGTAATGCAATGTCGGCCTGTACTCGTCGAAAAGCTAAAACTTGAAATTCATACTCTTCTATGTGTACATCCATCTGGGCACAGTGTTAACAGAAATTAAGCTTTGTACGTTACGGTCGCTGTCAAAGTATTCTAAGAACGTCGTTGAAATTAAACCTGAATACGAGACAGATCTCACTACATTAACCCTTTAACGCGCAGTGTTCCCGCTCTAGGAACACCAAACTGTGACGTTTTAACTGTTGCCGGTCACGAAGAATAGATTTGATTTCTATAAAAATAGTGGCGGGTGACATAGCTCCACGAGAATCCTTTACTTTTTAGCACGTCATTTCCCGTAAAAAATTGTCACGATTCTTTTTAACAGCACTGACATCTGCTGAAGAATGGAAAAATGCGTGAACAGCTGGATAGATTGCCCTATGCTGAAAAAAGGGCAGCCGTTGCCATCGCTTGACTTAACTACCAGCAAGATGACGGACGATCGAAAATTTCATCGCATGCCCCAGATCTATAGACCCTTTTTTGACGCAGCGCGTCAAAATTCCAATAATTTCCAAAATTGCGTCAAAATTCCAATCTTCTATTGCCTCACATTGTGGAATTCCAACAATGTGAGGCAATAGAAGATTAACAGCCAGCAAGATGGCGGACGATCGAAACGTTCATCGCGTGCCACAGATCTAGAGACCCTTTTTTGACGACAGCCGGCTGTCGTAAAAAAAGGGTTTCTAGATCTGTGGCACGCGATGACCGTTCCGATCGTCCGCCATCTTGCTGGTAGTTAAGTCGAGCGATGGCAAACCTAGGTAACCTAGTATACCTAGGTTTGCAATGTATTGCTTTGACGTTTACCAGAAGTCACGATGTATCGCCCTTTGTTTCGTACTTTTAGTATCACACATCTATAATTAATAAAGTTATAATACAGTAATGATTTGTTTACTTGATTTCTTTCCTGAACCCAACGAAACTCAAAATATTACTCGTTATGTACACGTATTCACGTAAAACACGCGACCGTGTCCACTACACAGCCACACCCCGTTTTTTCAGACATAAAATCAAAATAATACTCTTGTCCGTTTTGCGTGTGTGTTTTTTTTTATATCATAAGAAATTTCCACGTCTTGTGAGAGATTTTTTAAGTGAAAGCTCGCGTTTCTTTCAAGAGAAGAAATTACTTTTCATTTTCAAACCGCATTAATTTTTCTCAAAAATGCTTCAAGGAGAAGAGAAAAATAAATTTATGAGCTTGTCGCTTTTCGTGCGTTTAAAATTGTTAATGTTTTTACTAAGAACACGATAAAACTTTTTTTTTTTTTTTTAAAGATATCTATCAAATTATTAAGCTGGTGTGAATTATTATACTGGTGATCTCCGATGTTCAAAGAACTTTTATCTGTGGTTTTGATTCGTATCTTAGGAAAATTTGCTTGATATTTGAAGAATTGGAAAGTAAAGAATCTATTAGCTATTCGTTACACATTGGTATATGATCAAATAAAATTTTGCTAGAAAGTGTTACATAATTGCTATGCTCGGAATAGAATATATTTCTTATTCCCCCCCCCCCCCCTCTATTTCTTTTCTCTTATTTATTTATATACAGGGTGGCCATAATTAAACTGCAAGTGTTCAAGGGGTGCTGGAGAGAAAACTACCAGGAATATTCCAGTAAAACTTGGTATCTACACGTTTCAGAACATGTGCAAGTCAAAAATGCAATTAAAAAAAATCGCCATCTTCACCCGATAGATGGCGCAATATCGTGTTTCAATGCTCATATATGCAAATTTTAAGCCCATCGAACAGTGTAAAAACAAGACCACATTGAGTAATGGTCAATCATGACTCTGAATAAAAAGGAACGTGCATTGTTTGTGAAGAAATTCTATCAGAATGGTAGCAATTATCCAGCTACTCTGAAAGAATACCGGCGTATGAAACGATTAAGAAGAGGTCCAATGAGTGTCAATAAGAATAAATAATGGTTTAATTGTTTTCCAAAGCGTCTTTATGAATTGTTTAATTTGTGATCTTAATTTACGTTAATTTTTGATTACATGTTACTGTAAAAATTTAATTACTGAAGCGAATTGTATGGAATTTTGATAAACTGTAAATGATGTTTTATATTGTTTATATGCCTCTTAGAATGTCACTATGCTCTGTCTATCGGTTTGGAAGTTGTATATGCCACCGGTGAGCTTTGAAATACGGTACAGCGCCATCTATCGGGTGAAAATGACGATTTTTTTTTTTTGCATATTTGACTTGCGCATGTTCTGAAACGTGTAGATACCAAATTTCACTGGAATATTCTCAGTAGTTTTCTCTCCAGCACCCCTTGAACACTTGCAGTTTAATTATGGCCACCCTGTATATAGGTATATTAATAATTGTTTGATATTTTTATAAATGCTTGAAGTTTATACAGACGTTTTATCAATCCAGCATGTTTATGTTTCAGTGAATTTTAAGCCCTTATATTTTTCAACAGGCTTCGACTTCTCGGGAATGAAAATCTGGACAAAATTCGCAATGCTTACGTGTCAGCAGATATCGACCAGCGCATATGGCAAGGGGATGGCATAACAAACTGTCTTCCTCGTAGAACAACTCGACTAAAAGATGCCCTATATCGCCGCGACCAGCCCGGTACAACGTACATCAATAAAGTGTACTGGTGGACTGTTGATAAAATGTCTACCATGAGGACAGTCCTGAGGTAAATATTACTTATTTGAGCAGTAGGGTATTCAAATTGTTAGGGGCAGCCATATATTTTTGCAGTTCGGCCACGCCTGACTGCAGTTTTCAGTGTTACAGGATGAATTTAAAATATTACGCATATGTCTACAACTCTAATATTAAGTGGGAGACGAAGGTTTGGGGCTGTTTTTATATTTTAAAATATTTTAATTATGAAAGAGCTACAGAGTGATGTAGGCGTATGGCGTCGTAACTTGATGCACATGACACGAGCTATTTAGAGTACTAAAATTTTTCACAGTAACATTTATTGAATCCTCCTGGATTAAACATAATTTCTTTATTTACAAACATATAGAACCTTAAAGTTTATCTTTCCGAGAGGTGGTCAAATTGAAGTACACGTGCCGAGCTTGGTGCACTGGATGATTTTAGGCAATTGAAATCTCTTGTAGGGATGGACGCGAGACGGAGAATTGGCGTCTCGCAAAACAGCGTAAAATCTTTGTCTCGTATCGCAAAATCCCTATATCGTAATGTTAAAAATGTCTGTCTCGTCTCGCAAAAAAGCTGTAAATCTCTGTCTCGTCCCGCGTCCATCCCTAATCTCTTGCCTACATATTGCGTTGCAAAATACTGAAGATTTTTGAAATAATTTCGTTCCCGGAAATACTTTATTTCTTCTAATTTGTGACAGTTCTTGTAAAGGAGGCATTTGTACTCTCTAAACTAACTATATTATCATCAAAAATTGCAATTGCCTAAAATTGGTAAGCCATCTTTGATGTCTTACCAAATATTTGAAAAATTAATTCTAGAATAATCTTCCTCGGAACAACAATTTCAATCTAATGCTCAAACTGGTGAGCATGAGATTGAAGACCACCACTGTATCCAGTGCCCAATCCAGCACTGGATACAGTGGTGTAAGAAATTAAAAGAATTTGCAGACTTGGTCGATTATCTTCAGAACTACTGCACCGATTTTAATGAAATTTGATTTGTGCATACATTGATGCAATACAAAACAAATAACCTTTCAATTTCGGGCTGTTGGAAAGCATGCAATTGTCCAGAAGACGAAGGCTCCAGGCATTTGGTTGTCAACCACATCTTACATTATTTGGATACTGAGACTGGTGCACATGCTAATTCCATAGAGGAAATGTGGTCGAAATAAAAACAGCTGTCAAGCTAACATGTACTACGTTTCCTCCCTTAAACTAAAGTCTACGAGTATTCATATTTTCAGTCTTCCCGTGAACGTAAGGCAGTAAAAAGGCGCTTGTGTTTAATGGCGCATATGAACTCGTCCGTGAGAAAAATTGGCGCATGATATGCAAAAAGTTGGCCACCCCTGATCTAGGAATATAGAAGACAAAGGAGATGTCACCAAATATAGACTGACATTCTTTTATCTTTTATTTTTTATAAGTTCAGTGGAGTCTTGACTTACGCGAGGGATTTGCTCCAAAACCGTTTGCATAAGTGAAAATTTCGGGTTATGAAATAGGGTATAGATGCGACTTATTGAAACAGACACGCACAGTTACTTTAGACACTTATAAAATCCCTCAAACCGTTTTGAACCATTTCCTAACTATACATTACCATTTACTACGTAAAGTGATGAATAAAGCCAGGTTTAGACTGAGACAGTTTAGGTGCTTCATTCTTCGGTGATGCTACGAGGGATGAAATACTGTTCGCTGATGGGCTCTCTTCTTCAGTAGCAAATCACGAAGACGATACTTACACCGCACACTCCGCACTTCTCATTTGTGCTTCTTACTGTTGACGGAAAATCTCGCGTTGGCGACATAGGAATACGTGTTAACTCTGCGATACGTTACTCGTGAAAAACTCGTGTAGTATCATTCACATAAAATAAATAGCGTAGTAGAGCCAGCTCAGTGTCATTTAAATTGTATATTTTTAGCTGATAAAAGGAAGAATGTACAAAAGATAAATATAAAATCACCATTCTATTCAATCAGCGTTTTTCTAATTATTTTTTGTAACTTACGAACAGAGAGATAATTTTTTTTTTTGTGACTGTACCTAATAATTTGGTAACCCACTGTATTTATCTTACTTAAGATATTTGTCAACTCACGGAATAAGGTCCAGTTTTATTATAAAATGTACTTAATGTTTTAACATGAAAAAAAAAAATATGCATACATATGTATTCACATTTCTGATCTTGTTTGCTTGTTGTTTTAACAGGTTGGGAGTCGATGGAATGATCACTAACTATCCGGATCGCTTAGTGGCCGTTTTAAAAGAGAGTGAATTTGCAAGCAGATTCAGGCTAGCAACTCACGAAGATAATCCCTGGGACACGCATCCAATTGACGAAACGCACATGGTCTACACTGCTCGCGAAAGGAATTCGACGGGTCTTGAAGACGAGGAAGACGAGCTGTTATATAACTGCTGAAAAAGTTATCTACTTATTTGAAAATAAAACAAACTTTTTTATCACTCAAGTTCGAATCACATACCATCGAAATTGGTTCATTCGAGGTTTTGCATGAACCGAAATTTGTGTATTCTTCCTGAATTTTCTATTTTATGTTTTTCTCGGAATTGCAGGGTAAAACCATAGATTTAGGAATATCTATATGAAGCATTCAATGCTCCAAATCGTCTACTTTTTGATGCCGAAAACTCGCTCTATTTTTGCCACTAGTATGGCTGTCGTCAATAAAAATGGAACATTGCTTGCAGTATTTTAGGAAAGTAAAAAAGGTCGAGTTAAAATATTTAGATAAGCATACTGTTTTTTTTTTTAAGTATACAGATTGTCCTAAAACGATTGCGCATCCATTATCATTTAAGTAACTGCTACTCTGCGCATGCGCATGCCACTAGTATGCCTACCGTTTGGAGGCATCAAGTTTTCTCCCGTTATGCTCAATCTAGTGGTTCCTGTATTTATGAGTGAAACAGAACTAGGTTTGGGCAAATTTTGGAGTGATTTGATTTGCATCCCGGTCTAGAGAAATTCGCCATTTGCAGAATATAGTGGATTCACGTTCTGCAATTTTTTCTCCTGTTGATCGCTGTTTTTTATTTGAATTACAAACGATTATGCAATACTTTCAAAAATAATAAGAAATAAAATGGCGATATTTAAGTAAACCTGATAAAAAGCTGTATACTAAAATTTCTCACGTGCAATTTGAAACTCTTGGAAAGTTAGGAATTCATCTTCATTTTCAAAAGTCAATCCTCGTATAACGTGGTGTATGTGTAAGTCATTCAATGTAAACAGCGTTCTAAAAAATTTGACGAACGAATTATTGTTTGCCGTCTTAGGTTGTATGGTAGTTAAACATCATTCTTTCTGATCATGGGTTCGACTTCCTTCTTGGACATGGTTGTTAAATTTCCCTTCCCTTTCGGGGGATAACGTTGGCCGCTTGCTAGATACTCACATAATGTAATGGACAACATTTCTGGCCTTATTAGGTGCCAATGCTTGAATGGCAAGTGCCCGTCATCGTCCAAAAAAAAAATGTGTAATGTTGTAACAACAATGTCACAAATCAAGCGAGAAAAGCATTAAGCGCTGAAACTAATGCTAGAACGTGTTTATAAGAGGTTTCCATCTAAATTGTAGATTACAATAAATAAATAAAATGCAGCGACCGTAGCAATTCGGCAAAGCAGTTGGTTAAAGAAAGTCATGCAAATATGCAACAGACAATGAAATCGTTTTAAGGATAAAATCGGACCAATGTTGCATCGTTTTATCAGAGATATTACCTGATGACTGAAATTAGAAAAATAGAAAATGAATTGCTTCATGTAAAGGAATTAATTCATAATTTTCAGCTGTTAAAATATTATTACATGGATAAATTCATCTATATATTCTTTTTCATACAGTTAATTTAGGTAGAATGTTCATGAACAGAAACTGTTTATGAAGAAAGAGCACCATGTTACATGAGGGTTGACTATATATTTTGAGGCATTTCTACTTCTTGTTTAAGATCGTATAATTTTAGTATGAGAGTATTTATGAGTAAAGTAGAATTTTTAATGAATTTATGGATGTGAAAATAAAAAATAATTATTTTATTGTATAATCCTCATGTAATACAAATTTTGGATATTTTTACTATCTCTGACACTTTAAACAAATTCAATTATTAAATAAAAATAACTATAAATAGCCTATTAAAAAATAATAATTGTTTAATTTCATTTGAATTGGGGGCAAACAAGCTTTAACGTAATGGTGACAATGACTACCAGTTTATCTTAGGCAGAAAGTTACCATAAATGAACATGTGTATAAATGTTCATTTTAATTGTGCATAATTTTTAACTGAAGGTAATTACACTCGAGATTTTGTTGAATAATAAGGGTATAAATGCCAATTGTATAAAGAAATAAAATGATTTTTCACATTATAGTTTCATTGTTTCCTTTGTGCATCAATATATCAATGTTATTTTCTTAAAAGTTAATTTGTTTCTTCAAGGTTGTGTTTAAAGGAAGATGTCTTGATCGAGTGGAATAAAAAATAATTATGTAACAAAAAGTTATGTCATTTTCTCTCGTTAGATTACACATACAAAAAATAACTGAAATACATATAAAATGAGTAATGTCAATGTTAGCTCGTGATTAAAAATCGAAAATAAGTAAAAAGTTGAAATAATAAACTAACTAAATTAAACCAAAATTATAATTTTAATATTCAGAATAATCAATACATTAGGGAAATGATATTGTAATTTGCCTTCATTAAAAAGGTTTACTATCGAACTACAATTAAATCATACAATTTAACAGTTTTGGAAACGTAGAATAAACTGCACAAATGTTTGCGTTTTGCAAATTATTGGATTTTAATTTTATGATAATAGATGAATAATTTGATGATAGATTTGCATATTAAAAATGCATATTTGTTTTTATAATTAATCTCCTTTTATCGATTAAATGGGATTTGTCAGAAAATAACTTAACTAAGGAGTATGAAACATATATTCAAAACGACACACACACAAAAAAGGTACAAGTTATTAAATATTTTATTTTACATTTAATTTATATAAAGTTAATTGCAACATCAAAAACCGATCTTAAAATAAAAAAAATACCCAATTACAACAACGTTTTCAAGTTTTAAACACCATTCTGACGAAAAAATTATGTACATATAAAATCGGTTTTCGGACATAGAAAGTAACCTGTTGTATGAGATTCAGCATTCCTGATTTTCAGTACAGTCACAACTCTAACATTTTCATGAAGGGTACAAAAGACAGTCTGTCGGGTAATGATCTCGAATGTTTGCCTTGTAGTGCATTCTTCAGCCGAACTGTACTTCACTCGCTCTGTGTTTTCTGTGTTACATAAGCAATCATCTACTGCTTTCGTGTCAGTTTCATCTGGCTGATTCCCTTCGTAACTCGGTCGGTGGCGTTGATAAGGTTTCTCTCTGCATCAGTCGGTGGCCGTACGCTTACCTTGAAGAGGACTTCTTTCGAATTCATCCAGCTGTACGTATTGTCGAAATGCAATATTACTGTAGAAATACGAAAGAAAGATGCGTTAGAAACCGCGTTTCAGACGTGTAAAGAGTGCATATACAGCATTATTAGGCAACATTTAAAGACGTTATTTAAAATTTCTTATTACATCTGCGTGCTACTGCAATTAGTTACGAATGGTGAAATGTAAATGACGCTACCACACTGCAAAAAAGTCTGTCAAATTTACAGAAAAAACTATTTTTTTTTACAGAAGTCTTCCGTAAATGTTACAGATTCTCACTTTATTTTACAGAAATCTTCCGTATACGGAAAAAAAATATGGAAGACTCCTGTAAAATATACGGGAATAAAATGGCGTCCTGGCTGACAGTTTTTTTCTGTCAGTTGAACAGACTTTTTTTTTCTTTCAGTGCATGTAATCCAGCTGTGTTTGAAATATCGCATGCGATTACAAAATAACTGTATTTTGATTTCATACTGAGAGTTAAGCATCGACCATTTCCCGCTATTTTTCAGCAAACGGTTAGAGCCAGTGATGTAAAAATATTTTGCAATGCCCCATGTTTGTTCTGATAACATATTTCTATTGCCGTCGCCAGCAGTAACTCAGAAATCAACCGTTTTTTGGGAACTAACGAATTATTTATCTGAATGCAGAGTGCATAAAAATTAAATATCACATAGAAAAGCAAGATTTTTCATTCTGGTGATATACTCTGCAACAGTGGTCCCCAGCCTCCGGTCCGCGGACCACTACCGGACCGCACAAGCAACATTATAATATTTCCCCCCTTTTTTACTGTGGTGTATTTCCTTCAGGTTTGTGCTAATTTATACCTTTGTAACAGAACAAGTATTGCAACTATTTTAAATTGCTTTATTGTTTATTAAACATTTCAAGATTATGAATTAAAATTGCTGTCATACAATTGAAAATAAATACGTTTTTCTGAAAGAAAGGGAAAAAAGGAAAAAACAAATAAATAAACAAAACGAGTTTTTTATCGAACATTAAATAAACGTTAAGTCATCCATACATCAAAATTATAATAACATCTACATTATCGAATATTATTAAACCAAAACAATATAAAATATAAAAAATCAAAGTCCCCCCCTCCCCCCTCCAACGGGTTTATTTGCTTCAAAATTTGCTATTTTTTAATACCGATACTTTTACTTGCTTTTGCGCAAAAAGAATTTTTTAAGGTAACATTCAAAAAATTGTCTCTTAATAAATTTATATGGCCTCTTAACTGATCAAAATAAGACATTTTACTTAATATAAATTAAACTACTGAAAGTAAAAAATTTTAATTTTGCACAGCTATGTACTATTACTTCCTGCATCTATTTCCGCTAAACTTTGGTTAAGTCGCTATTCATGTTTTTTTTTAAATATTAATATCATAAATCGTAATTGATATTAATAATTTTCTAAAAAGTTATAACAATACAAAATTATGTTTGGGCAATTTAGGTCTAGCAGAAGGGGGGGGGATCAACTTTTTAAGATCATTATTAAATGAGAGATGAGCTAGAGTATGAAAAAATATTTAACATAGGAAAATTGGAATTTTTCTAAGCTCATGGCTCATTCCTTTTTAGCTCAAATGTTCTGAAAATCGGCATCCGGTATTAAAATGATCTAGATTTTTGAAATATGAAGTGAAATCTAGGTGCTGCCATTAGAAAAAGAAAGTTGGCGCGATTTAAATATTGAGATGGCCCCTCTTGCAAATTTTATGTACAGCAAATTAAAGTGTACGTTAATCGTAAACAATTTGTTGGTTTTCAAAACTACTCTAAATAGGAAAATTTCATTTATGGTGCAGTTTTTCATCATCATATAGCAATATCTTGCGGCTCATTACAGCAAAGAGTGAAGGCATGGTATCGGTGGTGAAGCTGAAAAAGTATTTCCATGAGCATCTGGACAGAGGCCTGTCGATCTATTGATTGGTTAACGTACTGAGTTATAGACCCCTCGGGATCTATTCCCGCTTATTGTTACGTACGCATTGACCCGCTTTCTGAAATGTAATCGAGATAAATTCCTATTGCTGAAAAGTGAATTCCATAGGCGTTGCTATAGAAAGGTTCAATATTTTACCAGTGCATTTTTCTATATTTTCGATGCTGTTGTTGAACTTGACAAATATTAGTTAATGGTTTAACAGCTTCAGCACCAAATGCTAGAACGAGGTTTCGCCATCTTATGAACCCAACTTTTCTAGCACTATGTTTTGGTAAAATGTTGCACCAAATTTATAGCAGGGCAATACTTAAGACTACAGACCTCATTGTGTTTTATTGATTTATGCTTGCTCATTGAAAAAGAAAAGTTTTGTTGATTTAACAAAATTTTGGTGGGCTCTACTTTAAAGAAAGATTTTTGTTGAATCAACAAAATTTTTGTAATTCAACAAAATATTTTATTATTTTAAGAAAATGCTGTTAAAACCAACAAATTTATTCGCTTGAAACAGCGCCAGCCAAATTTTCGTCGGATCAACAAAATTTTGTACAATTCATCAAAACATTCTTTTCCCGTGCTATTACATTCATTGATGAAAGACCAGAAAATATGTCTGGTCTGTAATTTTTCTTTCAAGAAAGGACGTTTAACCCTTTGAGGCGCAACCCTTTCCCAATGCTGAAAAAAGGGCAGCCGTTGCCATCGCTCGACTTAACTACCGGCAAGATGGCGGACGATCGAAACGTTCATCGCGTGCCACAGATCTAGCGACCCTTTTTGACGATAGCTGGCTGTGCCAGATCTGTGGCACGCGATGAACGTTTCGATCGTCCGCCATCTTGCTGGTAGTTAAGTCGAGCGATGGCAACGGCTGCCCTTTTTTCAGCATCGGGCAATCTATCCAGCTGTTCTCGCATTCTTCCATTTTTCAGCAGATGTCAGTGCTGTTAAAAATAATCGTGACCATTTTTTACGGGAAATGACGTGCTTTAAAAAGCAAAGGATTCTCGTGGAGCTTATGTCATCCACAACTATTTGTATAGAAATCAAATCTATTCTTCGTGACTGGCAACAGTCAAAACGTCAGAGGTTGGTGTTCCAAGAGCGGGAACTATGCACGTTAAAGGGTTAACAGTTTATGACTTACCGTTCCCGGTGAACCAGATGACCGAAGATCCCTCTTCGGGACAGACATGGCACTGGCTCCGTATGACAGGAGTGAGTTGATCGAATTTTGACATGTCTTCCTCCTTCTTCTTGCGTGTTCTGGGTGTTTCTGAACCGCTAGGGAAGGGTTCTCTGAAGAGACCGATACCTATATCGTTATCCTTACCCTAAAGGAAGAGTTTAAAGGGAAAATCAGCGTGTTAACAGTGAAAGAGAAATTACTGGTCGCTGTCTTACATACTGTATACATTTCGGTGCGTGTAGGGCTTACAGTTTTTTACAGGGCTACAAAAATTATTCTTGGTTTGGTTTGTGGATTAAGGCCGATTGACGGTACTAGGGTCCTAGGCCTATAAGGGGGAATGCCCTCCGTGAAAGACTTTCTAAGAGATCCTAGCCCGTAATTACGCTAGGTTTCAGAGAAAACTACGGAAAACTCCGAACAGTTAGGTCGACAGGCGCAACCAGGTTTTGAACCTGGCACTTCCCGCCTTGCAGTTTCAAGAGCCACTCAGCCACTGGGTAGGGCAACATAGTACTCTTATATATACTGCGGTCTATACACATTCAAATTATTTGAATCACAATTATTGAATCACAATTATTTGAGTCACAATATTATTGAATCAGTCACAATTGAGTCACATATTTGAGTCACAATATTATTGAATGAGTCACAATTATTGAATCACAATTATTGAATCAAATTATTTCAATCACAATTATTGCGGCACATTCACATTATTTGAAATGCATTAGCGTCCGAACACTACATCCGATTGAGTTGAATAAAATTTATTTAAATGCTTGATAAAGTGTTTAAAAAGTCGAGTGGATTCACTCCAGATATTTGTACGTAGCTGACAAGTAAGAAATTTATTCCCTTCGGCACATTTGGCGACTGCACTGCGTCGTGAACTTGCTTTGCCTAAGTAACGGTTGACGAGTATGTTTCCTCATTCCTAACTAAGACAAAATTAAAACATTTGCACATTCTTGTTCGTGGCAAGAGTTACTTTTAACAATTGTAGATGAAATTTTCTTCCAGTCAGATATTTCAATTTAACCACTATGTGGATGCATATGCTATCTAGTTCGAAACGTAAGAATTTCTTCAAAAAAATCCAAGGAACCGTATAAAAATTCAAACTTAATTAAAAATTGCATTTTAAAATTAGTAGCAAAATTGTGACTTTTCTAAATTAAAAGAAATATATATATACAGGGTGATCATTAAAACTAATTCTTCGATATATGGACCTCTAGCCTCCTTTCTGTTCAGCCAATAGAGATGAGATTTCAGTGATAGATATTCAGAGGTATGCGCTCAAAATTGGGATTGTTTAAAACAATACAGCTCTCCCAGTTACAGGGAAAAAAATTCGAAATTTTCAAATGACAACATCCATGCTTTCCCACGAAAGTTGATCAACGTATTGAAAAATCATAAATGGTGTTCGACCGATACACGTATGACCAAAATTGGTGGCGTAAAACATTTGCAAAGAAGAGCATTATAAAGAACCAAAGTCAACGCAGAGAGAAAATGCATTGACACAATTCGCATTAATTCACCAGAATAGACTATAAAAATGTTAAACAAACAGTAGTGCACCTGAAAACTCTTAATTCCAATTATAACAACTTCCGTCTCCTATCTCAAACTGTCATTGATTCATTACAATGCTCTTTTTTGCAAATGTTTTAAGCCGCCAATTTTCGTCATACAGGTGTCTCTCGTAGGCCTTTTATTATTTTTCAGTGCGCCGATCAACATTCGCAGACAAAAAAGTGGGTGTTGCCATTCGAAAATTAAAGGGAAGTTTTTTTATGAACACCCTGTATAATACATAAGTTTTACATGTTACGCTGAATGTGTTGAACATTCACGAAATAATAATAAAAAATTATGTTACGGAAGTTAATAATAATAATAAATGTTTGGAGTGCAAGTCCATTTAATGTTGCATAGTCTCTTAAAAGAACAACTATAAGCAGTGTGGTGGTTGACCACGGCTGCGCGATGGTTAATTACTGTTAACCCTTACCTGGATGTGCCACTCAAAGACGCTGCCCACTTGCCGAACTGGAAACCTGAAGTTGAGAGTGGCCCCTGATGGTACTGTTGCCACGACGACTTCGGGATCTTCAGGGTTGAGAAAATTGGTGGCGTAATTGCTGTCGGGTACGACGGCGCCGAAAGAGATCTGTGGAGGTAGAGATTTTATTTATTATATATGACATGCTTAAATTTGACAGGTTTTGAAATGCATACTATGGTCTACATTATTCAAGTCCAAAAGTATATTAACAAGAACAAAGTATGATAAAACAAAAAAGAAAGATAAAAAAACGACTTCCAATTATTTCACCATAACGATTTGACCGTGTGGCGTTTTATGTACTCATTAGAATTAAAGACTTTCATTACTGTGTCACAGATCGTACCATCAGAACGTTACCAAATTAATATGGAACCACCTGTAGGTATCTACTTTCCAATAGAATAAAGAATCATCGAAATTGGTTCAAGTGGTGAAAAAGGATCGTTGAATAAGTCTGTAAAATAACCCCACTTATTAAATATTCCCACTGAATAGCAGTGTTGTCTGGCAATTTCTCGCCAAATATAGATAATAGCGCCTAGAAGGGTTTAGTTTTGAAGACGTATATTCTGTGCTACACTTGACAATTTAACACCACACTTGGCAAATTAGCTTTAAAAAAAAAAAAAAAAAAAAAAAAAAAAAACAGTAAAATTTGGTGACTTTTGACACACTACTAAAACCACTACTTTTTGCAACCCTTTAGGCAATGGTTCAAAAACATGTTTTTTTTTTTCGATATTCTGAATGATAATAACATCAAAACTTGATCAAATCAATATGGGACCACAGCTAAACAAAATCCTTTCCAATTATAAGAAAGATTAATTTTTTGATCTCCTTTTTGAAGTCTGTTAAGAAATCACTACACAGCTGATATCTTGAGATGGAAAAAAAAAATTATGTTTATAGAGTAATGTTTTCAATGCAAATTATAGCTTCCCCAGGGCCATCCATATTATAGTTAACATTTATTTTATGAACGATAGAAAATTGTATTAATATCACACGGCTGAATTTGAAAATGAGGACAATAACAGAGTCTCAAAAACACTATTTTAAATTTCTTATTAACTATATAAGCTGATATTGTTAAAATTTGAAATCCAAACGGAACCAAAATTTATTTTCGAGGGTTTTGAACTAGATTTTTTATTCGCATGAAATAATCATCTATGTTCCTATTTATAATTTTCTAATACTTGATTTAACAATTCAGAAATAATATTTAAAAAATATAACCGAAAAAAGAGCTGTCGTTATTTTTTGTGTTTTGGCTTTTTTTAGTAGAAACGAAACATGCGAATGCTGAAACACATTCATTAGCTTAGTAGCAAATGAACTTTTTAACATGTCTATCGTAACATTGTATAAGCTTATTTTCCAATGCTTTGTAAGTCATTACGTTACTCAATGCTTTCTGCTGAAGTTTACAAGTTTTTTTTAAGGTTAAATTAGAATATTGAACGAAAAGTATAGAGTTATTTTTGAACTTCTTATCCTTGGGTTCTGTTTTAATGTATGGATGATCCTTAAGTTGAAATTTATACTGTGTCAGTTATAGAGAACATCTACCAAAGTTAAACAAAAGCCTTTCATTTGGTTGACGATCAGTTAGAACAGTGACTATTAGGCTGCCGTTTTTTTTTTTTTTTTTTAAATTTTACGATAGAGTTAGGTGTAGAAAATAGTAAATTTGTCCTACACTTGCTCTGTGTGGAGTCGCGGTGTAAGTTTAGAATAGTACCCCACACGCGAGAAACAAACAGAATTACCCCTGTCCTCATCTCTAGTAAACTTCTTGTTTTTACTTTACTTTTCCAAGAGATATATTTTTACTTACGAATTCTGAGCAGTTTGGATCTCCATTGCTGTCCACGCGGTTGCCGCCTAGGTACTGTGGGAGGATATCTGCGTCTATTTGCTTCAGCAATTCCTCCATGCCGTTCTCTGGAATTAAAAATATCATTTTAAGGAAAGTTTTTAGTACCAACACTCTAAACGGGAAAACTAATTAGTCACTTCTTATGGCAGTAAAATGGTACCCAAAAGCTAAGCCACTTACCAATTAAATGTGCCCATACATAATGCACTTCTTGATAGAGCAAAGGTTTAAATAAGTTTTAGAAGAGTCGATATTCATCAAGCAGTCAGCGATTCCCATAATCTATTCCCAGCTTCCGACTTCTTTCAGGCAATTTAATAATAATTTGATTGAAAATTAAATGGTGCATTACTGATTAAATGTTTTCGCATCTATTTCTCACTTTAAAGTAATTAAAAAACTTTGTAAAAAACACACATAAAAAGTAATAGGTAAGAGGATACGCACGTTTCGTTCAAAAATTGTTTTGAACTTCATCAGTCCAAGCCCTTCGTCGTAAAGAACACTTGCTTGTGTGTTCGTAAAGAACACTTGCTTCCCTGTGTTCTATTACTTCTTATGTGTGTTTTTTACAAAGTTTTTTAATTACTTTATCGTTTAACACCAGTATTTTGAGTGATTTTTCAGTATTTCTCACTTTATTTTGTATTATTTTGATTATTAAACAGAACTGAATTAAACCCTATCAGTGCCCTTAGTTTACAAATTTTTAAAGCCTCCCAAAGAAGTTTTTTCTTTTTTACTAATTTAAAAATTTTAAAAGGTCCTGGTAAGGTCTCAAATGGATTTTAACCTAAAAGGCTTCGACAATGTAATTGCACAATTTCCAGGACACACTGAAAGAAAAAACTTTGTTGCAAACAAAAATTTTGTTAAATCAATAAAATTATCCTGTTGAAATAGTAGCAACGAAATATTCTTTAAGTTAACAAAACAGTTTTGTTAAAATAATTTGGTTATTTCTACAAAACATTTTGTCGTTTTAACCAATTTAGTTAAAATCAACAAATGTTTTGTTAATTTAGCCAAACTTTTGATGATATTTGAATCAAATGCCAAAAAGGTGCAGAGTCTCCCTTATGCTAGACGAATATCCCATGAATGTATAATGTTGTAACCTGTATTTCTAATTTTATAAATATTCATTTCTACAATAAATTGCGAATATCTTTCTTATAATCCTACATTTATACAAATAATCTGCGACATAAATCTTATTTCCGCTACAAGTGTGATTACATGAGCCGCCATTATGTACATGATAGAAATAAAATTATATGCAATTCAGAGGTTTGGCTAATTCCGTAGCATTAGAATGGGTATTGATTCCAAACACACACACATAAGTAAAAAAAATCTATTTTTTAATTTTTTACAGTAACATTAAAACTTTCAATCAGAACTATCCTAAATCCATTAAAACTTTCTATCAGACATATTCTAATTTTTATAAGAGTAACATGGTGAAGTAAGTTGCTAAAGCGAGTTAAAACGGTTTCAATCTATTTATGTTCAAAATAGAAATTTTCCAAGAAACCGAAAATGATTTTGAAGAAAAATTTTAGAGCTTTTAAATTAAAATTAGCGATAATAAAATAAATATGAACATTTTTCTTCCAAGGTTTAAATTTAATCTTATTTTAAACAGAAATCGCCCGCAGAAAGAAACTCCTATTTAGAGTTAAATCTTGCTTCTCTTTACACTAATGAACAGATTATTTCATATGCATGAACTCTTAAAATTTTGAGGTACTTACCGTGGTCGAAAATCCTTATTTTCTGTTGCAAAGAATCTTTGATCACCGGTTTGAACAATTTGAAGATGGAGGAGAAGAAAGAAGGAGCTAAACATTAAAAGAATACATTGATTTTTTACTTTATAAACACCTTTTTAATTTAACCCTTTGAGTGGCTTGGAAAAACGCAAAAATGTAAAGTATGTTTGCCTAGAGAGGACAACTCACGTCACTGAAAGTGTCGTTTAGAACTACATGCGTCCTCCCAGGAGTTACTGACTAGAATTTGAATACCCATCAAAAGGGGTAGGGGGGTTCTGAATATCGACACGTCGCGGGATCTGTTAGCAACCTCCAAAGGGGACTTTCGGAACCCCAGATTTAAAGTGCACGCACACCATATATACACAGAAATCTTTAGTGGTTCTGCTTGACTACGTTTCGTGTGGAATATTGGCAAGCTGCCAATCAAGACGAATCGAAATGATCCAGACAAGGAGGGGAAGTGAGCAGAGGAATACGCGAATGCAATGCACATGTCCCGTCTTTTTCAGTGATTTTCCTAGCGCATGTCCGAATAAAACCCATCTACAAATAATGGACGTGTCCGTTTCCGATTCCAAACCGGGTGTTTACGTTTGTATCTAAATGAGGTCGAGCCTCACCATGGCACAGTGGTTATGCCACTGAAAATGGTAGACTGCCGAAGTGTGAAGGTCTCGGGTTCGGGCCACATCGCGCGGCTGTCGATCTAACGGTCTGGAGTTTTGGTAGGTTTTCTCCAGACGTAACGTGGATACGCGTTAGAACCCCTTAGAAAGTCCTCCTACCAAGGCACCCCCCCATCCTAGGCAGATACCCCTCGTGCAGGTTTGCCTTAAAAACACAACAACAACACAACTAAATGAGGTCGAACGGTACATCGGAATCGAACTTGCAGCCTTCCGGTTGCAAGTACAACGCCTAACCAGTGGGTTATCACGGCCCTAAAACGCACAGTGGTTTTCATTTCAGAATATGTAAAGGCCAGAGCCCCTAGAATTACAGGCCGGCATAAGCCTCCATTTTTGAATACCGAGAAATTCGACCTACACCCAACCTTGGCGTCTTCAGCTCTCACCCATTTTAGAATTTTTAGAGTAAGTTCAACGAAGTTTTCAAGGAAAATATTGCTTTGTTTGTAGTAAATTTTTTTTCCGTTTGTTTTTATATTTTCAAGAGAGCCATAAAATAAAAATTCTGCCCTACTTAAAACTGCAATCCTTCCAATTCTTAAGGCAAAACAAAACCAACGAAGTAGGGGAATTTCAAACAAACCGTCTCAGTTTATGGCCCGTAAGGTTACTTTAGCAATAACTGCAGGAGAACAGTTTAATACTGAAGAATCCCATACTTTATATTTAGTTAATTTGAAGAAGAAGAAATTATATTTTAACTTTAAAATAAAATAAAAAATATTCACACTATCACTTATGCTATATGAATATCGCGCTTTGTACGACTGGCATCACTTGGACACTAAAATGGCGGCTTGAGTCAATTTTTATACCCTCGAAGGTAGGCTGTACGAGTTGACACTCTCCGTAGATGATACCTGGGATTTTTGGTCCCCAAACTACCTTTCAAATATGTAAACACAGAAAATCGAGTGGCATGCAGCGATCCTAACGGTTAAAGAATAAAGCATTTCCCACACTGACAAATGTATAAAAAAGGGAAAATGTTCTATCTAGAGGTGATTAAAATAGCGAACTTATATTAGTTACGAATGTGCATATTTACGCCAAAAATTATCTTAGAGTTCATTATTGAGTTGTTTATGCAATATGAGATTAATATTTTAATATGAGGGTTGTAATTTCACTAAGAGTTTGAGTTTAGAGTTAATTTCAAAAGTGTAGTAGAACCTCAGTCAGTTGAGCACATAAGAGGGGCAGAGGGAGGTTTATATGGAAGCGAACCTCTAGGTTTTACCTGTTGACTTCCATCGTTGTGAGAACGGAATGGTGAAGATTTTGCCCCACTGGGGTCCAATGTATTGCTCACCGTTGCCCTCTTTCAACAATGAGAGAGATCAAGTTAAACTTGGATTCAATATTCAAATAGAAGGGCGGTGGAGGAAGAGGATGACTAAACTTTATGATCTAAGGCTTTGAAAAACTAAGGTCGAAAGCAATTTAACGCGATGGAAAATAGTAAATTCGGATAAAATGAATTGTAATTTAGGATAAAATCGTTTCTAAATAGTGCTTTCAAACTTTGAAGTTAAAAAATAAATCAATAAATAAAAATATGGTAGTCGTTTATTTTAGTTAGAAAAAACTGAAAGTGTAGTGCAGTGAAAACTGGAAGTTGTAAACGTAATTATGTACGTTTTAGTTGCTCAAAGGGTTAGGATACACATTATTTCTTTTAGTAACACCTTAGCTTATTGTTATTTTAAAAATACATTAAAAACGATCTCACCATTCATAAAATATACTGTCTTGAGGGCATCATGGTAATGATCCTGTAATAGTTTAAGAGCCTGCATGGCAGTATCGAAAGCTGTAACATAATAGTAAGACATATGTATTTTAAAAACCATGATGAGTTTACAATGAACAAACAGAAAGCATAATTAGTTCTTATTGTGCATTCTATTTAAATAGGGTATTTCTATTAATGTAGCTTTGTTTCGCCTGATAATGTATTTGCCTTGATTTTTATGGTAAATATATAAGTTTTTATGTATTTTAACCGATAAAAAGTGCGCGGAATTAACCAAGTATGCAGTTCTACTCCATGATTTTTTTTATGTGTTCCATTCCTATATAATATAATAATAATTATATTATAATAATATAATAATAATTATATTATATAGAACTCTGTCAACTTCATGGCTCTGTCATTAAGTTGACAAAAGGTTCAGTTTAACCTCAATTTAGAATCAAGTTAAGGAACATTAAATTGTCAGAAAATGGTGGTTTGCGAATGTGGATAAATTAGCCACATAACAAATTAAAGACATATTTAAATCGGAAATTAAGTTGAACATATAAGGAATATTTCATATTTTAAATGACACTTTCATAAAAAAGAATTAATAGCGATGTTAAGGTTTTATTTGAAGAACTTAGATCTTGATTTTGTTAAATACAAAATTTGTTATGAATTCATACAATATATACAAACTTATGCATTTTATTTCAACTTCGATACTGTTTTTCTTAGTTTTTTTGAAAATTTTCTTGAAACTAATGTCTCGAAAACACTAAGAGATTAAACGAAAAAAATAATCCAAGCGGCATTAGTGTTAGAAATCTATAAACAGTTTATGATACTTGAATTACATACAAATGTAAAAATTACGCTAATTAATTTCTTTGAATTAGTACTTGTTGAAATCGAATTATTAATGTTATATTAAAAAAAAGATATTTTTTCAAATTTATCTTTTTAAGGTTACATACGTTTATGATCATGATGACTGGAATATATAAAAAGATCTAAAACAGTAAATGTGTTTATTATTAATGTGCATTTATTATATTCCAAAATTAGTAATAAGGAATTTAATATTAATTAAAAGATAACGGAACTCATAAAAAATTAGTACTTCGTGATAATGGTATTCTACAAAATATTCGACTTAAGTTTTTTTACTTTTTAAGGTATAATTAATTTACGCAATGAAACTGCACTCTAAAAGGTTGGCCATGTAGTACTACTAATTATAGTTTGGTCAATTACAACACGAGATAAAAAATCGAAATAGTTACCAGGCTTATAAGAAATTTGGCTCATACTGAGGTCTTGTAAATTCAGAATGTAGACGAACTGTTTGCACTTTTTGCCATTCTATCAAAAACAAAAAAGGAAAGGGAATCGTTATACAATTGCAGATGAAAGAATGTGATCATAAAAATGTAGGGATAAACAGGGTAATACCCAAATAATGCAATAAACTTCAGGGAAAAACAGAATATTACAAAACAAATGCTTTATAACCAAGAAAGTACGGTTGCAAAATATATAGTATTTGTGTTACAAAAAAAGAGAAAAAAAATGATTAAAAAAAAAATAATACTTATGAACTTAAATGATAACTGAAATTGCACTTGTTAATTTTAAATCCATTGTTCATAAAAACCTGGTTAGAGTTTTTACAAACACTTCAGCACTTAAATTGTTAATCCATGCATGAAGACTACACCTACAACCCGTTTTATCGCTAAAATGTTTGTTCTGTTGTGTTCTGTCGCGTTTGATATTTTTCGTAGTAGTTTAGTCACCCAGCAAAATATGTTGGCTTATCTTGCAGCTTTGGTGAACACAGTCTTAGATTTTTTTGGCAAGTGATGCCCGAAGGAGAATAAGGAGAAAAACTTTACAAGTCAGTAACTTGTTTAGAGAACCCTCTTTTAGCTAACCTTTTTGAGTGGACATACCAGGTTTTGTACGAAACGGTTACCACTTCCTGTAGATCACCTACCAATGCAATGTGTAAGGCGATCAAGTTTTTGAAGATAGAATAGGGTTGAAATGAGCGCACCGAAATTGAGATCGAAAAATTGAAGGCATTTTATTAATTCAATAATTTTCTGATATAATTATAAGAAATGTACACCTTTTCAAAAAAAATTATCTAGTATAATGAAAGTTCCTATTTAGCTTTGCAAATAATGAATTAATTTTTGAAAAGCGTACAGTTCGACAGAAATGTGTAAAATCACAATTATACAGAATCTAATTAATATTCATTTTATTATAAATAATTTTTAATATACGAAACGAAAACAGGAAGTTTCACTTCTACTGGAATACTTTTTTGAGAGAGTGTATACCTTACCAGTAACTTTAGAAAATCTGTGTAAAATTATGTTCTATAATGACAAAAAGCTAACTATTATGACGTTAAAAGGGTTTTGAACTGTAAGGGTGATCTGCTTCTAGGATTATTGTCACCGACGAGTATTAAATAAAATAAACAATTTGAAAAACACATTTTTTTTTTTTACCTTTTTGTTTTCTTCCTCTTGGACTAGCCTATCCTGATTCACCATCCAGATCAAAATTTTCAATCCATCGATGGTCGAAATCATATTCATAAGGCCTGAAAGGCATAATAAAGTAAACTCACTCATTAAAATAAATTGAAGACAAATAAAAACATATATATACATTTAACGAGTGCATTCAAATCACAGTTACAAGATATTATAATTGTAATTTAATTATTTATTTCAACAGCCACACGTCATGTTTGGGAATTTCAGGCATTATTCCTATGCGTAATGTATCGTATGACCAGTAAAATAACAAAAGCAAAACATTTTTTGGATGCAGTGAACTTTCAGTGGCCCCCGGGGGACGCTTTATCTCATTCAAATTATCAGAAGTTTGTATAATTCGAGGCAAGCATTTCAATGGTATAGAAAAATATTGTTGAATTAATAGAATTCAGTTTTTAAAGATCAGTAAAATTTATTACAATATAGAATAATGAACTTTTTAGTCAATTCGATAACTACAGATTTAAAAACGTTTAAAGGATACTAATGCTAACTCTTTATATTACTCAAAACAAAGTTCTGTAGAATCTCTTAAACAGCCCTAAATGGGACTGAGGATAAAGCGATTGAGCGAAATTAAGGTAAAATCAGCGAATGAAAAAACGTTAAATAATAAATTTTATTATTCTAAATGCCCTATGATTTATGCCATTAGGAGGAAAGTTTTAAGAAAATCAGCCATTTTTTTTTGACAGCTGTAAGTTCAACTACTACATAGTTTTGCCATTTTTTAAAGCATCACAATCGATGGCGGAAGTCGATGCTTGCATTTTATGCATAAAATAAATATTAAATAATTTTTATCATTATCATTATTATTATTTTTGGGATTTTCTTTTTCTGGAATACATCGCATCCAACTTCTAACATGTACATAGTTGTTCTTGATATGCAAAATTTGCTTTTGTAGAGAAAATAAAGCACGGATGCAGTCTCTGTTAATGTTGGATAGATAATTTATGAAATTTTGTACTCACTATCCCAAGTGCAAACTAACTGCAAACAGAAAATGCCGCGAAAAACAAAATTGCCACCATAATAGATATATGTCTTAACTGGAGACGTTCTACCGAAAGTTCACTGCATAAGAAGATAAATCGTGATGACCGAAAAGTATTTTTTCTGCTTAAACGGAAATCAAAACCTATTGTTTTCTTTTAACCCTTCGAGGCGCAACCCTTTCCCAATGCTGAAAAAAGGGCAGCCGTTGCCATCGCTTGACTTAACTACCAGCAAGATGGCGGAAGATCGAAACGTTCATCGCGTGCCACAGATCTAGAGACCCTTTTTTGACGCAGCTGGCTGTGGGGAAATCTAGCCAGCTGTTGTCTCATTCTTCCATTTTTCAGCAGATGTCAGTGCTGTTAAAAATAATCGTGACAATTTTTTTACAGGAAATGGCGTGCTCAAAAGTAGAGGATTCTCGTGGAGCTATGTCACCCGCAACTATTTTTATAGAAATCAAATCTATTCTTCGTGACTGGCAACAGTCAATACGTCAGAGTTTGGTGTTCCGAGAGTGGGAACACTGCGCGTTAAAGGGTCAAAATACGTTGCTTCTTATTATTGTTATAGTATAATTTTCAGTACAGCACTTTGCGAAAATGTGATTCAAATACATTAAATAGTATTAATAAAGTCACAATCATATTTACAACGCAAGCCCAATATGAAACATTACATAATTTCATCACCCTTAGTGACATAAAATTAGAATAATTCTGTTTTGTTTTCCAGGATTGGAGTGTTAAATTTAAAAAGATTAAATAAAAATTAATTTACATTTATAAAACTCTTTTTTTGAAACTTCCAATAATTTAGCATGCTGAATAAGTCGAATAGCATCACTTTTCATGAAGAGAAACTTGAACAGCCCTTGAATTTTTCCCTATGACAAACTTATTGAACATTTCCTCGAGCTGGTGTGTGTTGATACGTAATGTAATTTTATGTTCGATTTCTGAAGAAGAAATTACAAATTGAAATGCATTTTTAGAGGAAAAACAAACTTTCACATTTCTACCAATAAAGACCACAGTGTATATGTGGTGTACGTGCACGTTAAATACATGGTTCCTAAAGTCCTCTTAGCGGTCCCTAGCAGTTTCCGAGGGTTGCCAATATTAAGAAGTCTGCCGCCTTTTGATGAAGGACGTACATAGCTTTAAACTACACATTGAGGGGAATGTTTCTTTTTTAAGTTGTGGTGATTATTGAAAATTTTATGATTAGATAGTTTTATGAAAGAGTAACGTTATTTTAAAAAGACAAATTTATTATTTATCTTTAGGCCAGTATCTGATATTAAATCTCTATGGTATTGGTCATCAGAAAGCACTCTAGAGCATAAGTATATTATGAATGACGTTGGCACTTTTATATTTGTCTTGTGTAAGACAACATTACAGTTGAGTGTTGTCTTAGCTTTTACCTACTATCCACCTACTATTACCTACTATCCTACTATCCACCTACTATCAACTCTAGCCTCTTAAAGTTAACTTCCTCAATTTGGCCTTATGAGGAGAATTTAATATTGCATTGTCTTAAAAAATAACAAATATGGGCTTTTCCTCGTGGGTTCTTACTTCATTTAAGCTGCCTATTTCACTGCGCATAGTTTAAGGTACGGTTGCCAGTAAAAATAAATACCTTCAAGGTTTATGGATCTAAAAGTTACAGTTCCTGGTTCATAGAAAATGATGTATATACAGGGGGAATCTAAACTCTTGGGCAAAACTTTAAGGAGTGATAGGGCACACAATGAGGAATCATAATCACATTGCAATCTGTTGTGAAAAACGCAGTTTTAACTTACCTGGTAATAATCACTTTTGGAAAAGCATTGAAGTGTTTGTCTAATTTCTTAACCAAGTTTCATAAACAATTGGCTAGTCTCCGAAAATTTCATCCATGAAGTAAAATAAACTTTTTAAACTATCCATTTTAGTGGAAAAAACACTCAAAATACTGGTGTTAAACGATAAAGTAAATGATAAACTTTGTAAAAAACACACATAAGATGTTACAGGTAAGTACATACGTACGTTTCGGCCAAAAATTGTTTTAGCATTTCTCAGTCAAAGTCGAAGGGCTTTGACTAAGGTAGGCCAAAACAATTTTTGGCCGAAACGTACGTATCTACTTACCTGTAACATCTTATGTGTGTTTTTTACAAAGTTTTTCATTTACTTTATCCATTTTAGTCTTCGGTTTTCGAGGAAAAGTACATTAGTTTCTGACGAACAATGGTCGGCAAGTGCACTGTTGTTTCAGCACTTTTCCTGAAGTGATTATTAACAGTTATACGAAGACGACGTTGCCGACCCCACATTGCTATGTGATTCTGATTCCTTATTATGTGCCCTAGTACCCCTTAAAGTTTTGTCCAAAAGTTTAGATTCACCCAGTATGTACCGAAATACCACAGAGTCATTATCACTCCTCAAAAACTACAAAAATCAGGAACTTGAAATGTAAACATCTCAGAATACGAAGATAAATATACGCTGACTTAAACCACGTTTCAATGGCTCTAGAAAGGAATAAAAGTCTCGTCGGATGATCACGTTTCAAAGACGTGGAGAAATTACGAAAGAAAATCATTTTTTGCACTCTAGTTTTAAATTTTCATACTCAAATTCATATATAGTCCATGATCATCTCTTTCTAAAGATATATGATACGTTTAATGTTGAGAGGCTGTAATTTTGTACATCCCACACTGATGTGAGGAGAGAGCTGAATTTGAACCCAGGGGCTTATGGGTGGTAGAATGAGGCGCAATCCGGCTCAGCCAAAAGGTACCCCGTTTAGCCGGCCTTCAATTGCCGGGTTTTGTGTGCGCGGAGATGGTGCTGCCAAACTGCGCAGCACCATCAGCACCTGCGCAGCACCATCTGCATCAGCACCATCTGCATCAGCACCTGCATCAGCATCTGCGCAGCACCAAAAAAATTACAGCTGAGAGGCTGTAATTTTGTACATCCCACACTGATGTGAGGAGAGAGCTGAATTTGAACCCAGGGGCTTATGGGTGGTAGAATGAGGCGCAATCCGGCTCAGCCAAAAGGTACCCCGTTTAGCCGGCCTTCAATTGCCGGGTTTTGTGTGCGCGGAGATGGTGCTGCCACACTCCTCCCCCCCCCCCCCCCTAGAAAGTCAGTCGGAAGCTGACGAACGATGTTCCAAGCGTTATGGAACGCTGCCAGTCGTTGTGGACTTTTTGTGAGGTCGCTGCCGCTCGTTGCGGACTTTGATGAGGTCGCTGCCGCTCGTTGCGGACTTTGAAAGAGCCGAGCGAGAGATGGAAGAGGGCGGTGCTGGCGCCATCTGTCGCTGTAGGCGAGAAGGAGAATGCGTGTTCGTTGTCCTGGTCATCAATGTGGGGAGAGCGTGTGGTGAGAGCTGAGTTTGAACCCAGGGACTTATGGGTGGTAGAATGAGGCGCAATCCGGCTCGGCCAAAAGGAACCCCGTTTTGCCGGCCTTCAATTGCCGGGTCTTGTGTGCGCGGAGATGGTGCCGCCACAAATGTATGGTGCACATTTTTCTTGCTGAGAATTTTTTTGTACGGGAGTTGTATGAAAATTAAAAAAAATCTTCACTGTTTGAATATTTCTTTCTTTCCAAAGGGCGGCCAATGGACACAAGCCTTTGCCACAACTAATGCCGGAACTACTGGCTATTTTATTATGGGGACACCCAACGGAGTTACCTCTTATGAAGGGACGGACAATTTAACACCCAAGCCCAAAATCGAACCCAGGCCCAAGGCATGATACAATGACTCTTAATCCACAACACCACCCGGGCGGTACTGCTTGGAAATTAACGAGAGGATTTTTCCTTAAGGCAATCTTTTTTACAATGCACACGCATCTTTACTATAGATAAAGAATTATCGTATATTACCACCTTTTTGGGACATCCTGTATACAAAATTAAGGTGAACGCTTTTATTCAAAATTTAATTAGAAATAAAACATAAACCAGGCTTTGTTATCGATGGGGAAAAAACCAGTTACATTAACGATAAATAGTAAAATTAATAGGGTCAAGTGGTGGAAAATGATGGTATGGGGGAAATGGGGCTACATTGAAAAATACATTTTTCACCATAAAAATATAGATGTTCAATTATTTTTTTCTATGGAGATCTATTTTAAGAACATGACAAGTCTTTCAACGACATTGATGTGTGTAAAACTTCTTGTTTTTGCTTTAACATACCACCTGTTAAGAAATGATACTGAAAACTTTCTTCTAAATTCCTTATAATTAAATAAAGCATTTATATTTTGATGTATATTATTAAAGATATTTCAAGAGAACTGGGTTATACAAAAAGGCTAAGAATAAAATTATAATTTCTATCTTTTTTTTCTGAGGTGGTGTAAAATGGTATTATGGTTAGACTATGCGAAGTTCTATATGATACTGACATTTCTATTTCTCCTTTAGTAAATATTCCTGAAACAATAGTTATAATCAATCAAATTGTCATTTTAATTTACTGTTTACTGTAATAAATTAATTTGGTGGAACGAAGTAACATTTTCCACGTACTGAGTGAAGTTGAATTTGATAATCGTGGACGTTATTTCTTCAGCTAAATATTTTGAGAAATAATCTTTTTCTGTGCAATTTATTCTTTCAATATATTTAAGAATATATTGAATTGAATTCATTTTATTTCATTCATAGCATCAAAGTGACTTTTAATAAAAATATACAGTTACATTTGTACTAACCCCAAATTAAAAAAATGTTGCCTAATTAAAAATGACGCTGGAGAAAGGTATTTTGATTACACGCTATATTTTCAATCTATATAAGTCAAATGAATATAATATACATCAATATTTTAACTAACATAAATTTTACAGCTTGATTTTAGGACCTTAATAAAAAAAAATACATGATTTTCCAACCAATTCCCCCCTCACCCGACCTAACTCATTTTGTAGTTTAAAAAATTTTACCTTTGGAATCAGCTCCTCCGACATTGATCACTCGAACTAAACATCCTTCTTTGTCACATCCAATGATACCCGAAAACCTATATTTTAGCATTTCCTAGAATTGAAAAAAACCATCGCTTTAGTTGAAAATAAAATAATTATTTGTATTTGTAAATTCCAAACAATCTATAATGAAACAAATATCCCTCTATTAAAGTGAGTAAAATTTAGTAAGCTTGAATATTTGCAGTACACGACTATCTGACGATTATTGTGTTAGAGTATTTTTAGTAAGCAAGTTGTTGAGATTTTTGAATTAGAGGGAAAGAATTTAGGATTGAATAAAATGTTTGTATTTTTAAAGTAATGAGATTAAAAAGCTTATTGAAAAATTTAAAAAACAAGTATGCGCAACCAAAAGATATCTTTTAAAAAAAAATCCAAGCACTTCTTTTATTATGCAGGGTTACCAATTTAGCCACTTTGTGACTAGTTCTGGTCATTTTTGTGGCTAGATCTGCCAATTTAGCCACTTTGTGGCTAGATTTTGTACAACTGGCAGTACCGAAGTATTTTGTAAATCGGAAATGAAGTCCAAATGACTCCAAAAACACTTGCAGACAAGCATGTTTCAGCAGAAAAAGCACTTGGAAGAAAACGCCAATGAATAATTTATTTTTTTCTCAGCTTGAAAAAATTTTAGCAATTTCTGCCCACTTTTAACTTTGATTTCAGCCACTTTTTCCCCCTTACAGAATTGGTAAAACTGTTTTCAATGCGTATCTCTATATCATATATTTACGCCTGAAAAAAATATACATTCTATGATTTACATCCACGACACATTTTATGATATTCCATGATATAACAATTCAGTTATTACGGAAAAAACACTCAAAATAAATAAGAACTTGGTGAAAAAACACACATAACACGATACGATCATTTCGACCAAAAATTCTTTCGGTCTTCATCAGTCAAGACTAGGTCCGTGTTTTTGGGACACTCTATACACTTCAACTAAAATGTACGCATAAGTGTACGTTCGCAGAAACGAACAATAGAAGAACTTTCGGGAAAATCACGCGGTTTTTCAAACGATAGAGTCAATTGAAATAATCGATCTGTAAAGAGTAAGAGAATACTGTGACTAAGTATTGCACCGAGAAAGAAAAAATACTGCTCTCATCTAGAACAAATAAATGGCTGTTTTCTGTGTCCCAAAACTAGAAGAATAGATCGTAGAATTATGCGTGTAGGTGATACACAAAACTGGTTTAGGCGAAATGGCCAAGAATTTTTAGTCCGTAGTATTCTGGCTAATCACAGCAGAATGACCAGTTTGTGTAACGAGAAATTAACCTTTGGTTTTTCGATCTCTAGAATGACCGTTTGTGAGTCTACCCGTTAGAGTGCGCAGCGATTTATAGACATTTTCATCTGGGCACAAGCACCAGATTATAGAGGAAAGATCGGAAAATTGGATAATTGAGTTCAGAAGTGATCTATGTTCAGAAGTGTTCTATGATCTAGTATTCATAGGGCGTACATAGACTCATAAATTCTAGATCCACTTATTATTTTCTAGATGCCAGTGGCCAGTGGTGCAGCGAGACATTTTTCATGATGTGGGGCTAAGACTAATACAACTCATATATATGTATACGTGTATGTGATTAGAAAGTGAAGAAAACACATTTCAGTGAAAATGCCTCATGGGGAAGGGGGTTTCTAACCCCCGCGGTGATTTATTTTAAAGAAGTTTCTGAAGGGCACAGGAAACAGTGAATACTATAGTCTTATTTACCTCAGTCGGTTCAAACTCATTAGTGCGAAGTATTCTGTGAATACACTCGTCCTGAAAAAAATAAATAAAATTATGCATAACATACTAACATTTTATATTCATTTTATATGTGTAAAACACCTAAAAAAACATAATAACGTTTTATCCTTATTTTACACTAGCTGAAGTACCCGTCCTTGACGGGTTAGTGAATGCAAATTTCCAAAAAGCAAGAACTTTCGTCAGCATTGTAGGAGTACATAGAACGGATGTAGTATGTTGCCAAAGTAAAGAAAGCGAAGTTATAATTTTTATGTATTCTTAAAATATTACAGGTTAGAGAGTCACTAAGTAATATCATTTCATTCGCTTTAGTCGTAATTATGGGATGCGCGAACGAATATTTACGCATATTGAAATAATTTTCGCAAAATCTCAAAATCTAATCAACATTTTTGAAAAATTGGAAGCCTAGAATTTAAGTTGAGTGACAACCTATCATGTCACCCAATTTCGTTTCATTCCCTGCAGTCTTTATTTCGTGATGCTGGAACAAAATTTCAGCATTTTAAAACGATTTTCGCAAAATCTCAAAATGTAATCAAAATATTTTAAAAATTATCTCTCTCTCTCAACGCCTATAAATTAAGATTAGCAACTACCTATCATATCACTAAATTTCGTATCATTCGTATTAGTCGTTATTACGTGATGTTTGAAGAAATATAAACGTATTTTGAGAGAATTTTCACAAAATCTCAAAATCTAATAAAAATGTTTAAAAAATTGGACACCTATAGTTTATGTTGAACAACCATCTATCATGTGACCAAATTTCATAGCATTCGCTTTAGTCGTTATTACGTAATGCGGGAACAAAGATTACTCAGTTTTAAACGATTTTCACAAAATTTCGAAATCTGATCGATTTTTTTTAATTAGATGCTTATAGTTTAAGGTCAGTGACCACCTATCATTTCACCAAATATCATGTTTTCACCTTTGCAGTTATTACGTGATGTGCGAACACAAATTTACGCAGTTTGAAATGAATTTCGCAAAATCTCAAAATCTAATCAAGATTTTTTAAAAATTCGACGCCTATGTTTTAAGTTGAGTAACCACCTATCATGTCACCCAATTTCATATCATTCGCTTCAGTCGTTTTTACGTGATGCTTGAACACAAATTTACGCAGTTTGAAACGATTTTCGCAAAATCTGAAAATCTAATCAAGATTTTTTAAAAATTCGACGCCTATGTTTTAAGTTGAGTGACCACCTATCATGACACCCAATTTCATATCATTCGCTTCTGTCGTTTTTACGTGATGCTTAAACAAAAAAAGCGTCACGGACAGAATGACAGAACGACAGAAGGACAGAACGACAGAACGACAGAAGGACAGAATGGCAGACAGACAAACTTTTTTTGAGGGTCGCATCGGATTCCCGGGTGCTTGAAACGGATAGAAATCGCAAAATGTTTGAATTCCAAGAAATGTACAGACAAAAGTCTAATTTTATTTATATACATGTGTAAAAGACCTAAAAACATGCTAACATTTCAGAATTTCAGACTCATTTTATATGTGTAAAACACAAATAAAAGTAATCAATTTGTCCTGAAGAATGTGATACAAAGAATATTTTTGTAAGCTTTCGTGAAAACAGTATGAAAGTGAAAGTTATAAAACATGACATTCTGGTACCAGTTTCGAAACTTTGATAAATCTTGCCAATGATACATGTTTTTTAGGAATAGTTAAAGCAACTCTTCAAAGAGTTTCTTTACTACAGGGTGCCCCACCCCTAAAGGATTGGGACAAAATTTAAGGGATATAAGGCACATGATAAGGAATCAAAATCACATTGCAATGTGCGAAAACGTCGTTTACACTGACCTATTAATAATCACTTTGGGATTAAAGTTGAAGTCTTCGTCTAATTTCTTGTCCAAGTTTCATAAACAATGTGCTCGTCTCCGAAAATTTGATCAATGAAATGAAATAGAATTTTTTAACAAATAATTTTAGTCGCTGCTGCAGGACTGCTACGAAGGCCTTAGATGCTGGTCATTTCACTATGCAGACCAGCGCTACGCCCTGTAAGTGGTCTCCTAACTTTGATACAATTCCAGATGACAGACCTAGCACCTGGATTGGCACCCTCAGAGGTATCGTTCGAGCATGGAGGGCATTGGACCCACGGCAGATTTTACGTGCACCAACTCCCTTCAGCGTACATGGTTCCACAACAATTCAGCCGACAAAGATGTTTTTCACTTTCCCAAGCACTATCCAAGACAAATGAGTTCAGGCTAATTTTTTAAATCCCGAGCCCATGAGCTTTTAATTCGAGCCCACGCGGCATTATTTAAGCCGCCTGGAATTTCCGCTTATAGATAAATAAAAGTCAATTACTTCATTCACAGAATATCAAATTCTGACGTTTGTGCAAATGAAAGACAAATATAACAGCAAACTCTTAATGCACTCTCTAATTCTTTATGTATTCAAGTTCGTCAAATAATCATAATTAGCTTGTTTCTCCCATGAATCACTTTTTAAAATGTGTTTACAAGGAGTATGTTCAATAAAGGAGAAATTTCTTAGGAGCCCGAGCCCGAAAGCAATCGTGAATTACAAAACCCGAGCCCGGTTTGGACCCGGGCTCGTGCTCGGGGTGAGCTTGTCTCATCTCTACTAGCCAAGCAAGCCAATGCTACATCACTTTCGTGTTCTCATGGAAACTTAGCTTAACGACCAGGCCACTGCAGGATCCTCCCCGTAAGGTTTATCCTGATCATTATGGGACATCCTGTATATTCCTACTAGCAATTTTGCTCGGGTTACCATCGGCCACGTAGCCAGCCGATGATGGCCCGAGCAAAATTTCTAGTAGGGATGTTGTTGTTAGACTAAGGCAAATTATCTACCCGAGGGATCCAGACCTGTGGGTGGGGTGCCCTCCGAGGAGACCCTGTATACGTAGATTTACTTCATTCGAAACTAATTATAAATGAAGTGTTTCTTTTTGCAATGTATGAGGGCCATATAAAAATTTAGCCATTGAACTATTTGGGAATTCAGATTTAGAAGATCGTCTAAATTGGATGAATGTTCTGGCGGATGAGAATATGAACATGAGATCGAGCAAATGACAGCTCAGGTTGTATTCATACGGATTTTCCTTTGAACTCAAGGTGATCATTGGTCTTTTCCCACGTTAAAGGTCAATTGTTAAGGAATATGGAAGGAAAAGTGATCAAGAGTTATCACAGATTAATTACAGATTGTTTCCCACCATGCTTTAATTTTTCTTTTTAATCGTAATCGTAGAGAAAGAATGAAATGTAGCATAAAATTATTTTTTAGTCAAAAAGACTGTCCACATAGTCACGCCCAGCTAGCCTTCATAAATGTGAAATTTGAATTAAAATAAACAATCCAAATGCCTATGACTTGTAACGTCTTATAGTACATATTTGTTACTGTGAAGGTCCGAAATCTGTTTCTGACGTTCTCAACTGTAGGTTAATGGATATCTTCATAGAATACTGATATCGTTTTTGTGATATTTTAGTAAAAATCCACAAAAAAAGTCGTTTTTTGGTTTTCAGCTTTCAAGCATGTTTATCGACGAGTCTCGTTGCTAATGAGTAAGGAAAATTTTACCATTATTGCCATAACTGACGAAAGAAACGCATAGTCTTCGTATAAGTCGGTTTTGTAGTGAATCTTACAAATTATGGTAATAACTGAAATAAAAAATTGTTTGAAGAAAGTTGAGACTGGGTGGAGCTATCAAGAGAACAGGCGAGTAATACAAAGTACATCCATCCATTAAATCTACCATTTCTTCAACTACAAATGGATGAATCCATAAAATGTTTGAAGAGTTGTAAAAACATTCTTTAATTATTCACATTTTATTTTTTTAAAGTGCGCAATTCTTGCTCATACTCTTCTTTCCGTCTTTTTATGTATTCGTTTACTTCTTCAAGGAAGTGTTCCCTAATGAACAATACTTGGATATTCATTCTCGCCGGGAATGTCCAACTGAGACAGCATTGTATGAATTCGTCGACAAGTCTAATGGCTGCTGATTGACCCCAAGGTGAGCGCTTGTCCGCTTTCTTTTCTTTAAATGAAGGTCAACTTCTTATTGTGTTTTTTTACGAGAGAAGGAAAGAGGAAAGCCTGAAATCCTAATTCAATATTTTAAAAATGTTTCTCCAAAGTGTTTCACGATTACGTTACAATGCGATTTTTTTGCGAATTACAGAAATGTTTCCCAAAGAACTGAAAAACAGAAGTATAAACACACGAGCATTACAGTTCATATCTGAATGTAGCCAACGTTTAGGTATAATGGACGTAATTACATACATTGGAACGTAAATTACATACGTTGGAAATGTGTATAGTTTTTAGCAGGTACTCTGGAATTCAGGATGGCATAAACTATTTTATGTTTTCAAGGAAATGCGGGTGTAGGAAATGGTTATGCTATTAGTTTGTAATGCGGGGAAGTTTTTTTGAATAGGTTGTCAACGGTCAAGAAAAACTGAAAAAAACTGGAATAGAAAGGAAATTTTACTTTAACAGAAGAAGTAAAAAACAAAAATTGCAAATTTTGCTATAAACCTGGGAAATCTTTAGGTGTGAAGTGGAAAATTATCATGTCTTGCAAAACTACATGTCTTTGTACTACATGTCTTGCAAAATAAATAAATAAATAAATAAATAAATAAAAATAAAAATAAAAACGACTTGACAAAGGTACACAAAAGTGGAGGATACGATTTTTTTTTTGGTTGGGGGGGGGGGGTAGGGGGAGAACCTAGCTTTTAAAAAAAAGAAGTATAGGCTTATTCAATCTAAACAGAATGTGCAATAAAGCAAAATGTTACTCTAAAGTACAATTTTATTTTTCTTTTTAACTAGGCATTCTAAAAAAACAAATTCTGCATCTACCACGCCAGTCTTGCGTATTGTTATCAAGTCACGTTTAGAGCAATTTAAAACCATGAATATGCCAAAAATCCTCCCAGCAATCCGAACTAATAGCATGATCATTACCCACGCATGCTCATCGCATATCCATGAAAACATTACATAGGTTTTCTGGAGCACAATTAAACTGTCAACATCATTACTGACTGCCCCAAAGAAATACAACTTTTCTTTTGCCGGTATTGTAAGTGCGATTAAGCGATAAAAAATCGTGTCTTCGTCACACGAAATATTTACCAAAACATAGGAAAGTAGGAAAAGTTTACACTTGACGAAGAAAGAATTCTAACACTTCTTGAACGTATTTAAGGTTTTATTATTAGATTTCTTTAATGGCTTATCTTGCTATTCCCTTTGTTCCATACAAAGCTATTTATCTCTAAATATACTTCCACGAAAAGAAGAAAAGGTTATCGAACGCAACAGAAATTTAAATAATATTATTTTAACTAGAAAAATTAATTGGATCAGCAAAATATTAAAAAAAAATAAATAACAAAATTATTGCTGATTCAGTGACGTATTACAGAAAATTTCGTTGAGAATTCAATTAAACTTTTATTTTTTCACTGTTTCGTGAACATACATTAATTTAAAATACCTAACATAGAAAAAATGTTTTAAAATTAAACTAGCGTTCCACAAGACTTGTTGCCAAGTGACTTTTTAAACATAGGATGGATGTTAAAATGCTAGTCGGTTTTTAAAAATTAGTATCAATCAACTGAAATTGAAACATAAAACTAATAAAAGACAAATGAATAGTTATTAAAAATATTCTTGTGTGATGTCTGGATTTTTTAAAATCACATTAATATGCTTGTACAAAAGTTTACCTACAGGTGGCGATGCGGCTACAGCATTCAGCAGCAATGATTGGCAATTACACTTTTAAAAATTTCGTGCAACATTTCACCAAAACATGGTATTAAGAAGTTGGCTCCATAAGATGGTGAAACCCTCTCCCAACAGGTTCTAAGCTTAACCATACTTTGGCGAAGCACCAAATGTTGGAACAAAGTTTCACCATCTTATGGAGCCAACATTTTTTGTACCATGTTTTGGTAAAGTGTTGCATCAAATTTTTAAGAGTGAACATTTCATGTTCTCAAAATGTCCTCCGTTCATTACTAAATCCGTATGATATTTTTTTCTGTTGGCTATTTGAAGGATGTGGTTTACTGCCAAATTCATACCCCTAGCGGAGCTCTAGCGATTAATCTGTGAGGAGTGTGCAGTCATTCCGTTAGAGACGTTACCAGGGTTGCCAGATCAAAATTTCTGAAAATAGCCAAATGGCTTATGAAAATTAGCCAAAAATAGCTAAACCGGCGATTGCAGCGCCATCTTTTGGAGTTTTAATTAAACTTTTAAAAGCAGACGTATAAGTATGGACACGTTTTCTTACATGGGGGGGGGCGTCATTCTCACAAAATCTTTTAAAGCATTTGTTTAAAAATTCAAAGAGAAACTTCTATTTTCTGCTCATGAATTCCGTACATGTTCAGCCCCCAAAGAAAAACAAAATCGGCCATAAGGCAAATGAACAAATAAGTACAAAATAATTTAATGAACAATCTCTCATACTGTAGAATAAATAAGAATGGACTGAGAAATTCTGTTTATATTAGTAACAGGATTTTATTTTGAAGGTGGGCTCTTCAGCCCCTCCCAGTGGCATAGCTAAGGGGGGCTCTCACCCAGGCACTGATTATTCCAGGGGCAAGAGGGGCATGTGCCCCATGGCCCCGATTAAAAGGGGCCCCTAAATTATTACAGTATAAGATTTTAGTTTAAGGAGGTTTTTTCCAATGTAGTAAATGCCTAATTTTTTTTACACACAAATTACAAAAATCGTTTTTTCCCTTGATTCCACCTCTCCATATAAATAATATCAGCAGATTAACGATTTCTGCAAAAAGAAGTGGTAACTAGAATGCTTGCTAGATTTTAAGTGATTACGCGGTAAGTTGCAGGACCCACTGAAGTTTTATAAGTGAATGGGGCACCCATAAATAGAAATTTGCCGATTATGATTAATTATTAATATAATGAAAAAGTCAGGCTTTTAGTTGTATTTTTTAAGTCTTCATTTTTAGTAAAGCTTATTTCATTATGCTGATGTTTCATATGCGAGCACAGAAAATATACGAGTACATAAAGTAGTTGTCAGAAACAGTAACAACATGTAGGGGACCCCCATTCAGACTTCTGCCCCAGGCCACGGTTTTATCATAATCGGGACCTGCTCCCTCCCGAAACTAGAGAGAACAGGGGTCGATGAATTCGAAAATTGGGTCCGTTTTACAACCCCTTCACAAAAATGTAATGGATTAAAACGACCCTTCATTGGCATTTTACCCTACATTTTAATGTGTTTCATCAATTATTTTAACAAAAAAAAAGTGACTTTCATTAAAAATTGGTATGAAATTTCACAAAAATAAGTGTTGAAATTCACAAAAATGGGACCTTAGAAATCATTCCTGGATCGACCTCTGGAGACAGACACGGGGAAGGGCATTTTTTTCACTTATTTTATTGCAATTGATACATAAATGAGAAAATTTTGGACCCCCCTCCCCCAAAAAGAAATCCTGGCTACGCCACTCTGGCCCCTTGCTTTTTTTGGTGAACTAAATTAACCTATTGTTCTTGAATACTCTTACTTAGCTTAAAATTTATTACTCATCCCCCTTCGAAATAAAATCCTGGCTACGCTACTGGCTAAGTAATGCAGTGCCGCTCAAACGATTGCGTATATAAACGCCTGGCGGTAGGCTACTCTGCCTTCTTTAAAAACAAAGAATTCGAACGCGTATGGTTCCCAGTCTACTTGCTTTTATAGCTTCCTTGCATCCCGCTTCAATACTTTCACCATCCTTTCAAAAGCTCTGGCCCCAAGTCCCTCTCTCAGTCTCAGTGCTTCAGTGCTAGAGTTAGTTGAGGTAACTGAATTTTCTTTCCTGCTAAGGCTAAAAAAGTTAGACAGTTTCTTCAAAAAACTTACAGAGTCAAATATGCTTAAAAAAAAAAAAGAAGAAGAAGACCAAATTAGTTAATATTGGCCGGTTTCTAGAAACCTCAATAAAAATAGCCAAGAATTAGCCAAAATCAGGTTGGCTATTTTCTTTATAAATTTTATAGCCAAGCGTGATCAAAAATAGCCAAATTGGCTAATATTAGCCAAATCTGGCAACCCTGGACGTTACAGAAAGTTTGTGATAATTTCAGACTCCGGCATCTAATGGTGATGAATGGAGAACATTTTGATGATACTGTCATGTAATTGCAAACCACTGCTACTGAATGCAGTAATGGCAGCGGTTACATGTCGGTAAGATTTTATACTAATGTAATAGAAATGTTAAAAAGTCAGACATCACAGATTCGTTTACAGCAAGAACTGTTTTTATAATTCAATTTCTTTGTCATTTATTCATTTTTTTTTTAAACAGGTAGTTCTTTTAGGGACATTTGGAACCTCCAAATTTACTCAATGCCTTGTCACAACGTTTAACTAGCTTCAAAAATGTTTCTTTTTAACTCTAATAATTTGTTGTAATTCGATGAAAAATACTTCAATAAGTTCACCCAAAAAACTTTTGAATTCTAAATTACCTTCATAATTCATAGTAGAAATGAAAAACGTAACACAAAGTTAATACTCACCAACTTCAGAAGTTTCTCAGCTTCTTTAACGTTCAAAGATCTAGCTGTTGGAAAACAGAGGAAATGGAAGTTAGAACAAAGTGTCCAGATTATTATATCACACACTAAAAATTATAATCGGCATTCTTTTATGACTGAAAAAATAAACATTGTAAAAGTCCGTTCAGACGGCAAGACTTTTTGGCTTTGAAAGTCATGCGAGCTTAACCTGGGAAATATCTCATGTTCAGACTGGGTTAGAATCGAGGAGTAGAACTAATATTTGTATAAATAGTTTCCTTTTAACCGCCATTTTATTCAATGTTTAATATTATTCTTTCAAAATAGGGAGAAAAATGATTTTTCTCTGGAGTAATGTAGTATAAAAGTTAAATAGAAAATTTTATTTGGTCTTACCTCTAAGAAAGCCAAGTAGATCCAAATCAGTATAGAACAGCGGCAATTCGTCTCCCACATTTTCTTTCAACTACAAAAGAAAAAAATTCTCATTGCAAAGTGAAAGGCACACTGTAGTTCAGTGTTATACAAGTAAATTATACGAGGATCATTTTAAAAGAAATGCATATCTTCATATAATTAAAAAAAATTATTTACAAGTTTATTTGATTGGCAATCTCTGTTTACAAGACTTCAAAGTTGTCTTCTTTCTTCACAATGACGGAATCCCAGCGGGTTCGAGACTATTCAATTGAATCCAAACCGCCATCTTTGTTCAGCTGCCGAATGGCAAAGACGGTATGCGGTAGTTCATACGAGGATCGAGCAGACATAGAAAACGTCATCTTCGCACAGGGATTCTTTCAATTTCGGGAATAAGTCAATGACTGGTAGACTGATACAAGTACTGTAGGATGCCTGAGTTAACAATTTTAAAACCTGTAGTAACATGTGGCTAAGCATTTTTATGGAGAGTAAGAAACAGCATCGAGCAACTGCCATCGAGTTCTGTACATTCCCTTGTCCAGTTTTTGGATGAAAGCATTAGTACATTCGTGTGACACTAACTTCGTTTTTCATCTCAAGATTAGGCTGACATTTCTGACGTCTTCACTCAAGTCATTCAACAAATGAACATAGACGAAGCATTTTAAAAGTTTCCAAAACGCCGGAAACCTTTCATTGTGAAGAAAGACTACTACATTAAAAACTTGCTAAGATATATTGCTAGTGAAATAACCATGCAGTAAGAAAAACAAATTGTGTGCATTATGTTGTGGTTATCTCTGAGAAAACCAAACGTGGATCGTCCAAATGATTGTAATAGTAGCTTTGTGTGCCACTAAAACCTCTTCCAAGCATTATTCCTAGAAATTTCCGAATATCGAAGCTTAAAATTATTGTAAGAACAGCTGAAATCTAGTTACGTTGTATTTACATTTTTATTTACTCATTAACCCCTTAATCTTAGCTCCCGTCAAAATCACGGGCTAAGCTTTCTCCCTCTATTTCTCGTGCCCGTCAAATTTCCGGGCAATACTGTTCAAAAAAATTCGCCAGAAAGATAAAAGCGTTCCAATTCTGATGCACGGATTTTTTTGTAATATATAATTTTACACAACAGAGGACAATACCAGAGTATTTTTAACTTAATTCGGAGATAGTTTATTTTTAAATACATGGTAGCAGTACTCAAACACACGTGTATTTGTGATATGCATTATGCAATCTTAGCTTACTTTTTTTTTATTTATTTATCTTCAAAGAAAATTTTAGAAATGTTTACTTATTTTACGTAGTAAGTATAATAAAACTTTCTAGTGTTTAAAACATATATTTTTAATGATTCCCTGCTTACTACAAAACACACATTCAGTCACAATGACCCTGAATGTTGGCTTTTCCTAAAAATTATTTTTTTTTCTCTAGTGCTTAAAATGTCCAAAACCTTAAATGAATAAATATACAATATATGCACTTGTTTTATACAATTTTCTGGAATAAAAGAAATAAGCACTTTTATGACCGTTTTCTTGAAAATAATACGAGGTTAAGGGGTTAATTCAGAAAGGTAAAATCTTGCATTTTGTAAATTAAAAAAAATTCTTACATCTTGATCTTTTTATCACCACACATTACTTTCTGAATGACCCTCTCTAACCAACTTCCCTTTCTTACATACTTCTTACAAGAATGCATGAACGTCTCGGAACGTCATGATAGTAACTGCGTGAAGGTGAAAGGGACAACGCTAAATTTTGTCCTTTACAGTACGCTTGCAATCTTAAAAATGTTTATTTTTTAGCTTCATTTATACTTGCTATCAGTAAAATCGATATCTGCTTTTCAGCGGATTGATTTTCCAACAAATAGCAGCATCATTAATCTAAAATTTAATTACTCGAATGAAACGACAAACATCTCGAATGAACTCCACAAACGGCCTGCAATCAATCATTTGTTCAGCTGAAACTTAAAAACAGCTATCGAATAGTGTTTTGAAAGGATCCCCACAATTAACCTTAAGCACTTTTCCTTCTTGCTAGTTTATGCTGCACATGCAGGGAAGTTAACTTAAACAAACTTGAATATGAAGGTCAATCGGCTCTCTGTAGTTATTGAAAGCATGTTAGAAAGGAGCTTTATTTTAACCTTGTTATTATATTAGGTTGTAACGAAAGTTTCCCGCCACCGCAAACATCGGAAGCACTCAGTTTGCGTTAGCGTATTTGCTCATATTTTGTCAAATGATTTTTGGCATTTGAAAGAAAGAGACTTGCTTTATGACACTGTGTTGTGAAATCTGTAAAAAATATAGTTATCATTAAGAACAAGGTGTCTCAAATGGAACTATCACTCTAGAGGATTAGAACCATCATTTACTTCCAGTTCTGTTTCAAAAAGTCAGCTACAGAATATCAACGAATTATGAGTACAGCTTTAAGTACTATTGTTGTATCATGTGACACGGTACAGGTTTGGTACCGAAAGTTCAAAAACAGGTATCTAAGGAGTTAGAAGTTAGTTTTTCAGGCAGATATGGCGGAAAACTTTTGTTACAACCTGATACATCTTTGGGACCCAATTATTAAATTTTTTTAAAAGTAAATCGTTAAGTGGGATATTAGTAGTCCTGGAGAAAAGTGCATTGACGTGATCGAAGAATTACATACCTACAAAAATGAAGCTAAACAATCAGTGCAATTTTTTAATTTTTAAAAATATTTCGCAATTCATGGTTCTGATCAACCACTAAAAATATAAGTTGCTTCCCCTATTTTAATACGCACGTTAAGCCACTGAATATCTATTTCAATACACACTTTTACACACCTGCACAAATTTTATGACATATGTGATGTTTTAAGCCTTACTTTTCGCAAATTTTAACAGAACTGTGATAGTTCTTATAATTATATTTTCAAAAGTTTTACAACAATGCAGATATTTATTTAACTTTTTCACATGAGAGCTTTACGACAAAAAATTGACACATTTTATATTCGTTTTATCTAACATAACGTGAAAATAATATTTGAGTTATATTTTTATAACATTGTGGCTTAATTGCTTTTCTAAATTTTTTCATATTCTTTTCCATAAAATATCTTGAATTTTCAGCAGATTGATTGATGTAAAATATTATGCAGTGAAACAAGAAATATAGATCATGATAAACGTATAAATTATAAAACACTCTCTAATACAGGAGACTTTTTGCACGAAAATTCGGCGATATATTGTCGTCAAACTTATTTATTTTTGATATTTTAGTGGAGATTTAGGGGATAACCTGAAAAAAAGCTGTATATCTTTGCTAATGTAATTTTGAGACCCTGTAGAAGAACTTGTTAGTGTTTTATGACTTTGTTAACTTTGTAAATGTTATTTCCATCCTTTAAATGAAGAGTAAGCTGTTATAAACCTTTAGATATTAATTGTGTTATAAATGATTTAATGTCTCTAAACTGCCATAGACCGTAATGTAATGGGATTCTTTTGAGTGCTCCTGGGGAGAAACGTTACTTGCATTATTTTGAAGAGCATTATTTTGCAATTCTTGATAACATGTTGTTTTGCTAGCATGTTATTGATAACATGCATTAATTTTGTTTTGTTCGAAATAGATGGATATATCTAAAATAAACTTCAAACAATGAGTATCCTAGAGCGTAATGTAGTGGAACTCTTTTGGGTGCTTCTGTAAAAAAACTATACATGCAACATACACTATTTTCAATAGAGTACATTGGTATAGTAACTAGGAATGACATATATAAATTTTGTAGTAATTGATGCATATTTACGACAGTTAGAACACGAATGAACATACAGACGGACAAACCGAAATCATAAACTCAGTTTCAGGGACAGACATGTACACAATTATATAACAGATTAATTACTTTACATTCTACGATAAGAGAATTTGTTTAATGATACTTTTATAGATGCAAGTCATATCCTTTCTAACTTTAAAATTCATTACAAACTACATTATTAAAGTTAAAAATAACAAAGTACTTTAAATCACTGTCTTAAATTTTTATTTTGATGATAATCAAAAGTGACGATTAACATATGTTACAACTAATTTCTTTTTGCCTTCACTGTAAAATATATTAAGTGAATTGCCGCTCCTATGGAGTGTTATGGTACTAAACCTCCAACTTCCAAAGGAGTAAACACTCAATAGAGTCTTATATGAAACAAGAAGTTTGTAATTAACACGTTAAAAAAAGTAAATATTGACTCTTTTTAAAATCATTTAGTAAAAAATAGTCACTTTTTTATCGGGCTTCGAAAAGGAGAAAGCTATCAAGTGATAAGAAACTTTTTTTCAATGTTCATTAATAAATTTTTAGCACGTGAACCGATTTAGATGATTCCCTTTTTATTGGAAAGAGGGTGCCTTACGGTAGTCCAATATTAAATTTGGTCAAGTTCTGATGATAAGAAATTCCGGAAAACCATGTTTTTAAACAATTGCTTAAAGGGTTGCCGGTAGCGGCAGTAATAACGATATGTCAAAAGCCACCAAAGTTGGCCACTTTTATTAATTTATCGCCTGAAAATAAGCTCCCTAAACAGAAGAAAGCTTGGTGATATCTTCCATTCTATCCTAGCAAGAATTTGTCAAACCCTACTGCTAAACAATAGAAATATTAATTATCGTATTGGCCGAATAAAACGCGGTATTTTTTGACTGATCATTTCCCGTCAAAAACCTGACTCGCGCTAAAGTAGAGGCCTAAATACAGAATTTTTCTAATTATCTCTATGAAAAATTCGGGGTCGCTTATTAGAGACCGCGTTATATTCGGGCTAATGAGGGAGTGTCTTTTACTGATTTCTTATGCATGTTCAGTGATAATTTTTTACCACGAAGACCGATTTCGATGACTCTTTTTTATTGGAAAGAGAGTTCTTTCGGTGTGGTCTCATATTAATTCGGTCGAGTTCTGATTATATGATAAGTGACAAAATAACGGAACTCTTTAATTCTTATGAGGGTGTAATACGGTACTCGGGCAAATCTCTTAGGCTATCGGGATATTTGAGTTACCATGATGCCGGTATGGCAAAGTAATTTGAAGTTGGTTTCTAAAAAAAATCACACTTATACATTCTCAGGTATTCAGTATAACCACACTTCCAGAATTTAAATCCCTTTTGGTTTCACTTTTCAAGTAGGACACTTCACTCTTTTTGTTGTACGATTAAGAACCTAACCTTAACGATAAATAAACCTAAATGCTGATTTATGGCTGTTAGTGCTATCGAATCTCTTTCGGATCACGTGGAATGAGATGGTAGGGTGTCATTTGGTGACCTTCTGCCAAAGATTTGAGAGAAAAACATGCAAAGGACATTATGTCAACTACTGCACTCCGTAATATTAGTATTCCAGTCTGTCAAATTAATTGCAATTGTGCACATTACGAGATGCAGATTACGAGATTAAAATAAAACGAAGAAAAAACCTTGTAAGCAGGGAAAAAGTCAAAACTTCAAGGACCTCCAGTTGTTGTCAGACGAAACTGAACTTTTATGAATGTATGACACGTTTTGGTATGGGCAAAATCACATAAAATTAAAATTTAGATCGCATCTCATTCTAAAGGAGTTTAGTTTGTAGATTTAAATATTTAAGTATTGTGTTTATGCTTTAAATTTTTTTTTTTTTTTTTTTTGGTTCACCGGTTTTAAATGTTGCATATCAGTCAGCAAAGACCACTATGCACTTCAATGATGATAGAGCAATGACACTAGCTAAAAAGGATAGCATTAAACTGTTCTTTGTTTTTCTCCTTTAAGCTCCTTTAGAAAATCAAATTAAATTAAAATGAAAAAAAAACTTTAAATGAATTACGTAATTTATATTCATTAAATCAAAGAGATTTTAAGAATGACATCAGATAATTTTATAGACTTTTTTTTTTTTTAGTTTGTTTGGTAAAGAGCCATGTTGAATGTGTTTTTGAAGTTTTTTAGAAGATATATTTATTTTTGATGTACTTTAACTATATTTCAAGCCTACCATGGTCAAGTGGATAAGACACTGAAAATAGTAAACGGCTGAGGTGAGAGGGTTCCACGATCGGGCCGACAGCGAGACTGCCTATCTAACGGTCCAAAGTTTTGGTCGGTTTTCTTCAGATGTAACGTGAATACGCGTTAGAACTCCTTAAAAGGTCATACGACCATGGCAACCCCCTCGTAGGCAAATGCTCATTGTGTAGGCTTGCCAACAAACATTATAATAAACATTATAATTAAGCGTTTCATTTGAAAGAGAGATACGGTACTTCATAACATTAAGGTTTGGCGATTTCTCGCCAAATATAGGAGATTTCCACAAGATGGGCTCAGTTTTGGATACTTATTCTTGTCACCGAATTGGGCAGTAATTTGTGAAAAGTCATCAAGCTTGGCTTCAGGCAGAGACATTCTGGGCATGGCCTGAACAATGAATGTTCGTACATTTTTAACATATTGAAGATTTCAAGAAGCCGTAAAGTTTTGAAAGTCTTTTGGGTGACCCAGTAAATAAACTGTCAAGTCGATTGAAATGAAAAGGTGGATACGCAACCAGATGTTACAACAGTTCTTTCAGAGACGTAGCCGAAAAAAAAAAAAATTGGGGGTGTCCAAGAGGTAAAACAGTTAGAATTTCTCACAAAAATGCTTGATTTATTGACATCCATTTAAGAAAAATTCAAAATTTCCGGGATTGCCTTGGTGCCCCACGGCATCCCCCCCCCTCTCCTCCAGGATACGTCCTTGTATTCTATATACGAAATTTTAACATTTTGCAGCTCATTGTTATTGTGCCATGTAAGATGTATGCATTTGCATAAATACCTAGAGGTGTAATGCAGAAACTTGGTTGGTAAATTTAGGGATTTGTCAAAGTCGATTATTTCGTCAAAATTTGATTACAGCAATACTTTTTGATTATAGAACTTTCTTTACTTCATAAAGGAAGTAAAAATCAGTCGTTTTTAATTTTATAAAAATAATAATGGAGTGATGCCCGAAACATAGTACACTGCTTGGAGTAATTTACCTCGAAGAGTTTTGCCAATTCCTCTTCTTCGGCTTCTTTGGCTGCATTAGCCCTTGGAGCAGGGTCTACGCTTTTCTTTCGTCCTATATGAAGAAAATAAAGGCGTAAAAAAAAATATCCGAAACAGTCCTACATATTAAATGCGCACTAAAGTATTACATATTAAAAGCGTTTCAAGACATGTTACCTTTTAGCCCTAATTTGTTGTAAGTCGATGAAAAATGCCAGGATATTTTTAGTATAAAAAATGTGTTGCAACAGTCGCCGACAGATGGTGCTTTTGAATGTATAATGTGTAACGCAAGAACAAATAATAATACAAACGAAAAACCAAATGGCATACCTTTTTTATTGAAAAAAGGTTACAGATAATGGGATTACGCTTGCGCATGGCGGTACCGATCAAGTTTAGGTTCCACATGGCCACTGAGCTGAAAGACACAATCCTGGGAAGGGATCGACTGTGGAATATAAGAATTTAAGCTGTTAACGTAGCTGTTAACCCTTTAACGCGCAGTGATCCCGCTCTGGGAACACCCAACTCTGACGTTTTGACTGCTGCCATTCAAGAAGAATAGATTTGATTTCAATAAAAATAGTTGCGAGTGACAGAGCTCCACGAGAATCCTTTACTTTTTAGCACGTTCATTTCCCAGTTAAAACAATTCAGTAAAATACAGTTAAAACAATTCATAAAATGTACCGGCTGTGCCGGCACAGCCAGCTGCGTCAAAAAAGGGTCTCTAGATCTGTGGCACGCGATGAACGTTTCGATCGTCCGCCATCTTGCTGGTAGTTAAGTCGAGCGATGGCAACGGCTGCCCTTTTTTCAGCATTGGGCAATCTATCCGGATGTTCTCGCATTCTTCCTGATGTCAGTGCTGTTAAAAAGAATCGTGACCATTTTTTAACAGGAAATGACGTGCTAAAAAGTAAAGGATTCTCGTGGAGCTATGTCACCGATGGCAACGGCTGCCCTTTTTTCAGCATTGGGAAAGGGTTGCGCCTCAAAGGGTTAACGTAACTGATGAATACAATGTCGTTTGCACTGTCAGCGCCATCTGTCGGCGATTTTTGCAACAATTTTTTTTATTCCATTCTTCTCCCCCCTTTCTCGATTAATACGTGCATCGATTTTGGTTTCATTCGGATTATTCCTTCAAGATAAAGGCATGTCAAAATAGAGATACTTATTTTATAACCACCCAGTACTTTAATAAGTTTACCGAAAACACTTAAATTCTAAATAAGTAGTATTTATTCCGAACAGCAATTGATAAAGTCAGCTAGGTTGAAAAAAATTTCATGCTTAGAACTCCTGGTTCTATGCATAGAGATAAAAATAAACAATTTTAGATAAACACTCATTGTAAGAGTAATAAAATCCGCACATACGTTTCAAGAGATACAAAAGTCCTCCCTCATGAACAGCAAAACATTTTTCACCCGAGGTGCGAAAGCAAGTATAAAAATAGGTGACTCTACATTTAATATAGATTAAATGAAACTATTAGAAGCAAAGAAAAGCTAATGAAATAAACTCTTTTGATTTCTTTTATTAATCTACATTTTCTTTCCTACGTGAGGATTTAAATATTTTAAAAAATATTATCGCCCTTGATTGAATTAAATCTTTTAGTTTTTGATGAAGAGAGAATCTTTTTTTATATCTCTTAAAATGTACTTTCAGTTTTATTATTCATAACATATGTTTTATGGAATTTTATATCATACAGGGTGCTCCAAAAATATGGTAACATACTTTAATTCTGTATCCATTTGAGATAAGCAGGCAATGTAAATTGAAAAAGATGTTCATAATAAGGTAGGAAAAAAAAAAAAAAACTTATGTTAAGAAGAAAATTCTCTCTTTGTTTTTTTTCTTTTCAAAAGGAGTTACACTTTTCAAATTTGTATAGATCCTAGTACAAAAAAAAAAAATATCTCCATATACTAATGAAGTGATTCACAAAATTTGAAAATTAAATCCTAAAAAGTTTCAGAAATATGAAGATAAATTAATGCTGAAACTACTTTTTGTGAGAATCAAGCCACGTTGGATGATTACGTTTCGGGGTTCGCGCAGAAAATAAGAAATATCATTTATTTTTATTTTTTTGCAGTTTAGGAATAAACGTTTACCGTAAAATTCATATATAGTCCCTGATCATTTTTGTTTAAGGATGCAGCTGAGACGCTTTACGATGAAAGGCTGAACTTTTGTATATTGCCTCAATAGTGTGTAGGGCACATTCTACTAACTGGGAATTATTTTCGAGCAGGGATCATGGATAAATTAAAAAGTAGCTTTTCAAAAATTATCGAGAACTTGATGTAATCATTTTTCCTTCCTTATTTGAACATCTTTTAATTTACAAATGTTTTGGTGAGTCTACGGTTTTTAGATGGCATGGTGATTTCAAGAAAGGCCGTTTCTTTAGGCCTTTCTTGAAAAAAAAAAAACTTTAGACTACTTGAGTTAAAACAGCAGTCTAGGTATAATTGTTGCTATGCCTTCTATCATTTGAAATGATTGTAAAGATTATGCAAGTAATAAATAATTTATTTTAAATAGAATATCTTTTGGTTTATTACAAGGATTTTTTAAATATTTCAGTGATTCACGTGAGGGGCTAACGGCTCATTTACATTTACCACTTTGGATGTTGTTGTATTTAGAACATCTGTTTTCGGACTTATGTGCTTTTTTTCAAGAACCGCTTATAAGCCCACGTCGAGTAAAGTGGACCACACAACGAAATTTTTAATAACGCAGAGAAAGGAAACTTCTTACAGCAAGGGTATGAGTGGGAATCAAACCCATGACCGTACTCTTAGGCGATTGGCGTGGAGAAGGACAGGCTCTTAACCTGCAAGCTGCAGTCCCTACTTTGGATGTAAGTGATTGCTTTTCATTCTTGTTTCATCCAAAGAGTACATTGAAGATGAACGCTGAAACTATTTGACCCCCTGATCAACATTTTAACGAACAGAATTTTCACAGCATTAGCAGAATTTTAACGAACGCTTGTTTCATCAAGAGTGAACCCTCTGTGAAAAATGTAAACAAACAATCCTTTCATTTTCTCTGTTCCATTCAGTAAATAATCTGGAGCCCCATGAAAGAAAAGCAGAAAGAAAAAACAATCATGACGTTTACTTTTCGATTAAAAACTATTTTTAATATAAACTCTAATATAAACTATTTCTTCAACAATAAGTAGTTGCAAAATTTCATTTTTTTTTAAATTTCCATAATAGTTCAAAATCTTAGATCACTTTAGATTCATTCAGATTATTATTTTTAAAATTACAAAATAACATAATTAACCTTTTATCTACTGACGGTACTTAGAAGTACCGTTAAATTAAAATTGTTTAAAAAAAAGAAAAATCTATTCATTGTAACCATTCCTTTGAAAAATCACTACCAAATACTTCATTTAATCAGCTTACATCAAGAGTGCATATTCTGTTAGAGTAGATATTACTGAATTTTCAGACGTCTGTTTTATGATTAAAGGATTAGATATTCTAAAAGTGTGTCGATCAAAGTATTACTTGACTCCTTCAGATTGGTTGGTCCTATACTCTTTTGAAAGTGACTCTTTAACTGCTTGCGAAACCAGTCATCCAACGTATAGCTTATGTTTATTAATTTTTTCGCAATTTTCTTGTCTATTCCATAAATCAGTACTTATCATTCATTGCCTAACTAGCACAAGAGAAAGCGAATAGATTTCAAGGTGATATTCTTGGCGATTCTTAATTCGGTAGATAAAGGGCTAGAACAATGGTTTATGTAATAAGTAAACCCTTTGAGGCGCAACCCTTTCCCAATGCTGAAAAAAGGGCAGCCGTTGCCATCGCTCGACTTAACAACCAGCACGTTCATTTCCCAGTTAAAACAATTCAGTAAAATACAGTTAAAACAATTCATAAAATGTACCGGCTGTGCCGGCACAGCCAGCTGCGTCAAAAAAGGGACTCTAGATCTGTGGCACGCGATAAACGTTTCGATCGTCCGCCATCTTGCTGGTAGTTAAGTCGAGCGATGGCAACGGCTGCCCTTTTTTCAGCATTGGGCAATCTATCCCGATGTTCTCGTATTCTTCCATTTTTCAGCAGATGTCACTGCTGTTAAAAAGAATCGTGACCATTTTTTAACAGGAAATGACGTGCTAAAAAGTAAAGGATTCTCGTGGAGCTATGTCACCTACAACTATTTTTTATAGAAATCAAATCTGGTCTTCGTGACTGGCAACAGTCAAAACGTCAGAGTTTGGTGCTCCCAGAGCGGGATCACTGCGCCTTAAAGGGTTAAAAAAATATAGTGGTTTTCACTTTTATCAAAATTTTGAGCGAAACCTTTAATTATCAGTAGGGTTTTTCTTTGGAAAGAGTCTGTCTACCAAAGCGATTAGCCATAACCTTTGACGTCTATCTGCAACACGTCGTGCTTGATTGGGGAAAAAGTTTAAAAAAACTCCGCGCAATATGTTATTTATATGCACATTTCAAGCAACTATTACCTGCGTTTATGGGAAACCCCAGCAAAGGACAAAACTGTTTAAGAGTATTTCCCTTATTTTCCAAGCTGGAATGTAAAATAGCCAACAGAAACATGGATGGGGGGAATAATTGAAAAGAAGAAAATGGGGGGATAAACAAAATAAGAAAGAACTTTGACCAGTCCAGTCAAGATGCCACAAACGTTTAACAAGATCTTGTAACCCAGTGAAAAACCTCAATAACAAAGGGAATTAGCCTACAGCGATTTCTTTCATTTGAATGCAGCGTGCATAAACATTCACTAAAAGTATTACGTAATAAGAAAAGATCTAGAATATTTTTAGTTCGCCCTTGCGTGTTTGAAAGGAACGGGTTTCTATCGAGCAAAATGATCGAGTGAATATTTATCCAAAATTCCGAGGATTATTCAGTCTCATTTAGAAAGTGAGAGGTAGTTTTTATGTGTAAGAATCTGCTCCAGTCTTGCGCTCTGTGCAAAGGAGTTTTGTGGATTACGCCAAATGCATCTCTTATGAAAAGTAAGAATTTATTCTTCATGATGCACAGTAATTTTCTTGATCGATTTCTATGCTTGAAACTTTGAATTCTATTGATCTAATATGGACAATACGGTTGTTTGAATATAAAGGTAGTTGATGATTATGCAGATGAAAAAAAAAAATGTTTCTTTGAATTGAAAAAAATTTCGTTAATTCAACGAAAATTAGGTTGGGGCTATTCCAACCGAACAATTTTGTTGGCTTAACAATATTTTGTTAAATTAATAAAATATTTCGTTGAATCAGCAAAAGTTTTGTTGATTCAATAATATTTCTTTGAAATAGAGCCAACCAAAATTTTGTTGAATGAACAAAATATTTTTTTCAGTGTACTTGATGAATTATGATCAAATATGTTGATGAATAAAGTATAAACATGATTATTCTAATTTCAGATTCAAACCATAATTTATAAACAAACAAATACGTAAAATAATTTTTTCAGCTAAAATTTAAAAGTAAACTAAACAAAGGTTTATGTATTTGAAATCACCTCATTACAGCGTATTCAAGCATTTAATAAATTCAAAATTTTCTGTTTGTATATTAAAAAAAATTCTGTAGTAAATAGCTAGAATTAAACTGAATAATTCTAAAAAAATGTGTGCAGGAAATAAAGGAGAATTATTTTATTCTAAGGAAGAGAAGTAGGAATTTTCAGTTTTATAAATATGAATAAATGATTATAAAAACTAACTGAAACATTATACCAACTTCAAGCTTTATGTTACTACGTTGATCTAGATCTAGAGAAATAAAAAATTAAAATATTTTCCCTGTTATGAAATTCATATTATACTCTATTATTAAACTGAATAATTAATAAAAATTATATCTTTTTTAACAAAAGCTATTATGGTTGGTTTTTATTCTCCACAAGCCATTTAGGAAAGAACTTTTAGCAAAAACGTGACTATTCGCAGTCTTTTTACGGATAGTTAAAACTATGTGGTTTTATTACTGAATAACTAATTTAATTTAATGTAAAGAGTAGTTTTTAGTACTATGTAGCTAATGTGCAATTTGAAGTATATGAAGAATTACACCATAAAAGAACTTTGGATGCATGCATACAAAAGATAAATATGTGTGTTGTGTTATGGCAAGCCTGCACGAGGGCCATCTGCCTACGGCGATTCCTTGGGCGAAAGACTTTTTAAGGGATTCTAGCGCGTATTCACATTACACTTGAAGAAAACCGACCAAACTCCCGACCGTTAGGATCCACAGTCGCGAGCTAGACCCCGAAATCGGAACCTTCGTACTTAAGCCATCTACCATGTTCAATGTCTTATCCACTCGGACATGGTGGGGCAGAAAATTTAAATAAAATAAATAATGTACAACTGAGTAACAAAGCGTAACTAATCCCACATTTTAAGACACAAAATTAAAAAAAAAAAACTTTGCTTGCATTTACTTATTGTTTTTTGGCAAAGTGATTACTTTCCACTCTTAATTTTACTACGGAATAATGTCATTATTTAATATACCAGAAATAATAACTGTGTTGGTATTTTGAAAACTAACGATTAAATTTGTTAATTACAAACATGTACACTAACATTGAAGGCCATTCTTAAACTTACAAGGAAAGTATACGTATAATTTAATAATATGATTAATTGTATAACTGGAATCAGCATCATATGTAAAGCAATTGAAATAAAAGTACAGCATGCAGCCAAATTTTCAACTGACTAATTTTTTTTTTTTTTTTTAGTGGATTGATTAGTGGCTAATGTGATATTTCTAAACCGAGAAAAGACAAAATTGTTTTGAAGTTTTTCCTTTCAGAATTTTCAAGGAATTTAAGGAAATCCTTCTTTTTTTTGAGGAAAATCGTACAACTCTTTTACAGTCTGTCTGTTTTACAGTCTGTTTGTACAGAAAATAACGTTACCTAGATATTTCATGCAAGTTATTAATTTAATTTTAACAAGAAATTTATAAGATAAATTTTGACTTATGGTTGAAATACACAAGAGGCAAATAAGATGCCTTGATGGAGGAATATAAGGCAGAAAATATTTGATATTTTGCATTTTATTTATGTAAAACTACTGAAATTGTAGACGGACAGCAAAGTATCCAACAGAAATTTGGTGGAGAAAATAAAAAACTTTGTAAAAAACACACATAAGATGTTACAGGTAAGTTGATACGTACGTTTCGGCCAAAAATTGTTTTGGCCTTCCTCAGTCAAAGCCCTTCGCGAAACGTACGTATCAACTTACCTGTAACATCTTATGTGCGTTTTTTACAAAGTTTTTTATTTACTTTATCGTTTAACACCAGTATTTTGAGTGTTTTTTCAAAATTTGGTGGGTTAAATCTAGCTCATCGGCATAATTGAAATAGCGTTATAGCGTAAAAATACCTTTGCACTTTCAAATGATAAAATTTAAAAAGAAATTATCATATTTCTTAATAAAAATAATTCAGACTCTGAGGCAGATTTTAAAGAAACTGCGATGAAACTGAAATTTAACTCTGGAGCAATAAAAACAATGTAAATAACAGTATAACTTTCCCTTTAAAAATCGAATCCCCCAGTTCTGTATAACTTTGCCTTTAAAAATCAAATCTCCCAGTTCAGTAATTTTTCCTTTAAAAATCGAATCTACCAGTTCCGTTTTCACGTTTTCAAATTCCTTCACATTGTTATGAATATTGAGACACGATATTTCCTATTTTTGTTTATTTGTTTGTGAATGCTTTACTGATAATTGTTTAGATAGTACATGTAAAAAATGGACAGAAAGCCAATATACTTTCATAAATAATGCTCTTTGTGAAATGTATAGTAACTTCAAAGTTATATCCTTGATTACGATATACATTGAAATGCTTTGGTTCTACTAGCATTTTTGAAGATTGGCTAGATAAAGATCTTCAAGTCGAATATTTTATTCAATAGGTAAATAAATAAATAAGGCATTCTTCTACGTGTTACGAAAATATTAGAAAATTAAATGAAATGAAAATCAGAATATAAACAAATTTTGATTGCATTCAATGTAGTTTCTTTTAAAATATCCTTTACATTTTGATTCATAAAAAAATTTTTTTTAAAGGTGCTAAAACACTATAACTTCTTGAGCAGGGCCATGACTATAAAAAAAATTGAGAGGGTCCAAACTGTGGAACAGACAGAGTTTTTCACAAAGAAACTTATTCATCATCGTCTTGTTTATACAAATCAAAATTCGGAAGGGGAAGTGGTGTCTGGTCCCCTGAACCACCCTGTGGCTAGAGTCTTGTTCTCAAATTAAAGTATACGACAATTTCGATAGGACGAAAGCCGCCCAGCCACAGAGGAGGAAAAATATTAGTAATATAAAATTGTTTATAAAAACTAATCATTAACTTATTTCTTAAAAATTGATGTAAAATAGTATTTTACGAAAAAAAAAAGACACAATTATTTTTCCCGAAAATTTTCGTAAATAACTCATTTTGAATAAATTATATTTTAGAGAAAGCATGATTATAATTTATAAAACCTTAAAATACGAAGGCAAAATCTGGTGACTTGCACAATTACATGATTCTAATTTGTCTTTAGATACATTTTTTCCCTATATAAAAGTTCGGTCCATATTTTAAATTACTTAGTATGTAAGTTTATTCATTTTTATGTATTAAGTTTTTCGTTTTCAGCTCACTTTGCAAGCCACATTTCTTTTAAAATATTCTTGTAAGACGTAAAAACGAGCTCATAAACTGCACAAGCTTATATAAAATACCCATGCTCCTCAAGAACAATAAGATGCTTATTTTATTAAGATTATTAAATATTGTGGATTTTCAAAACATGGAAAAAACCCACGATTTTAAATCAAGTGGCATTGTTTTTCATTAGTCTTTGAGGTAAAAAAAATTCCCAGACTTCCGGTTATACCGTGTTTGCCGACCACGTAGTCCTAGTTTTATCTGTTACAATGGAAATTAACAGTATTGGAACTTATTACAAATAATTACTGCTCTGATTTTAAACCTCTCCGGTAAGATTTATTGAAAAATTGTGCATGAAATAACATTTAGATTAATAAAAAATGTCTTATTTAATAATTAATATATAGCTAGTTATTAAAATGTTCATTTCACAACATGCCTTTCTGTCAGTATAAAATACCTATCGTCCGGACCACTGTGCATGCTATAAAATGTTTATAAGAAATAAATCCCAATAACAACAATTTGGTCGTGACTTGTACCAAGAAATTTTAACCGTAAACAATATGTGAAAGTGATCTATAATACCAACATAAGTGCTGCCAAATTCAGTACAAGAATTCATTCAAGAATGCTGAATTCATTCAAGAAGTTTAAACCAAATTTACTATCATATTCAACAGTAACTTATGTCACTCGAGAAGCATAACTCGTCATTGTGCTTTATGACATGAAAAACCCATAAAGAGCTGTACTCATTATTGCGCAGTGCAGCATGAAAAATCAATGACGAGCTACACTCGTCGTCTAATCGGAAGAGGTTAAGGAAGAGTCTGATGAAAAATTCATCAGGGAGTCTCGTTATATGTCATTGTGTCTTGAAATTAAAAATGCATGAACATTTACATGCGATTTTCAGTTATATAAATGAATAGCTTATGATGAAAATAAAATGCCATAATGTTTGGTTATTTTGTAATATGCAAGCCTACACGAAGGGCATCTGCCTCGGGAAAAGGCTGCCTTGGTCGGAAGACTTATTAAGTTAATCTAACAAGTATTTACGTTATATGTAGAGAAAACCAACAAAAACTCCAGATCGTTAGATCAATAGTCCCGAGATGGGCCCGAGCCCAGGACCTCATATTTCAACCGTCCACCCATGCACCCCACCACTCGGCCATGGTGGGGGTCCATAATGCTTGTATATATGATTTAGTAAAAATTAAATTTCAATTAAAAATATCAAGCAGAGTGCATTATTATCCTGTGAACATTATGAATCTCTGGACATGAAAATCCTTATGCATGTTCTATAGAACTTAATTCAAAACATTTATTATTTTGAAATACTATCAAAATAATATGACTATGTTTTGAATAATGAATATGACTATGTTTTGAATAATGTAACTATTACTAAGCGATATAGAACAATAGCCAAAACATTCTTTTTAAGCTGTTAAAACATATTCAACTACAAATTCTTTAGCAGAACAACATAACGTACGTTGAAAAGAGAGATTAATTATGCAAAAACACGAGAATTTTTTAAGACATATCTCAATCCAAAAATTTTATATACATACACATAAAATATGTACTACATGCGAATAAAAAATGCTGATAAGCAACTTAACCCAAACATTTTATTAATTTACTGTCCACAGAGAGTAAACAATGAGAATCGTTAAGTAATCCCTAGTAGCAGAGCTTTAATTGTCATGCATAATCTTAACAATAGGCAGCTTTTGGCTGTAAAAGTTAAATAATAAATTTGCCTTGCGCCATATTCTGTGCACAAATACGGAAACTGGAAATCAATGTACAGAAATGCAGACGAAAGTTTTTTGTTTTTGTTTTTGTTATTTTGAAAACTTTAACAAAGTAATTCATTTTTCACTTGTAGTATATTGTTATTACTGTGTACTTTGAACAGTTATCTCCTAAAAATCGCAATGCGTTTCTTTTGCGGCCCAAAATAACTGCTAAACACAGTGTTTCCAATATAAAGTATGAAATGGTTAGTATTGCGATAGCGTATATTCATAGCAGTTAGTAGATGAACAGACAGACAAATAAATCAAAATGACAAACATACTTCAACTATTGAAAAGTATGAAAAATAGACGATAACTGCATAGCATAAATTGCATATTTTCAAGTAATATATCATTGCCAAGAAGAATGCTCTTTACCCTATTTTTCTTAAAGCATATTCTCTATGGCAGCCTGCTTGTATAGCGTATAAACACGAATCATGCAGAATTTTTTGGCACAAAAAGACTATAAAAAACCAAATAGCATTTTAGGCCACAGTTCTTCAAATAGTAAATCGGTTTTGAGATTTTTCCCTAGATCAATATTTAAGACACCAACAAAAATATTAATACGTACTGAAACTAGCTCTAAATTCCTTCATCAGAGACTTAGCTGTCTGTGGTGCCATAGCTGGAATGTGTTTATCGAACTCCTGGAGGCTGTAGGATCAACTAAGACGTACGTTTACGAGGGAGCACTTGGTACCAAAATATCAATAACAATGACGTGGCTGAAACAATGTTTGAATTTATATTCTGAAAATTTCCCAACAAATCTCCTCCCATCGTTAAAATTTTGGTTTTATTGGTTGCCATTAAAGAGCAACCCGTGATGCATTCCATAATTTTCCTGCTTTTTTTTTTTTTTTGCGAAGATGGACCACTTAACTCGTTGCCACCTGTGGGCAGCCTGTTCGATTGTTCCCCGGTAATGGGAGTTCACGTGACATAATTGGACGTTTCATGTGACAGTCGGCCTTGCATCCGCGTGTGTTGACCGCTGGTACTCACTCGAATATGACTTATGGGATTGAGAGACGGGAATTTTTTATTTTTTATTTCACGGTTCGACGAAGTTATTGTTGTGGTCTTGGAAAAAAGAGTTTGCTTTTGTTTCTCATCCAGTCAGCAACTCCGGAGAGATTTGTTTGGTTTTCTAGAATTTGGCGAAGACAATGGCAACTCGTGACCGTACTGCTGATATCATTAATCGCGTTTAAATCTGTTTTATTTAGAATTTAAAATAAAGCCACATCCCGAGTTTTAATTGCTGCAGAAAAAGTTATTTAGACCCGTGTCTATACTTCAATGGATTCTATTTTTCTGTTAGAGGGGTCATCTGCATTATTTTTCACTTATCTTTTAAATTTCCAGAAGAAACCATTATTTTTTTTATTTGCTTAATCTGATTTTTCAAGGACTATCTTAGATTTAAAATTTACATCCTTTATGGTTCTACGAGTACTAGGAAGTAAAGAGACATTTTCACTATGGGACTGGGGTCATCTCAGACTTACACATTACTTTAATAATTAAGAAAGATTTTGTTTTTTGTAAAAAAATAAGTAAAAATGTTCATGGTCTGGAGAAGGATATCTTGGTTTTGTGTCACCATTTACCATTTTGTATGAGGTCCAATGCAGCGATCCCCTATATCTCAACACATGTTCCCTGCATTTGTCCATAAATGGGGGATTGTAAAGATTTATTTTTTATTCGACCTCTTAGTCTCCAATATAAACTATTAATTTCATTTACTGAATCAATTTCTCGACCTTCTTTCTTGTGAAAATTGAGTGAATTAGCTGTTGGAAACTGCATCATTATTTAGCTTTGCTTCTGGAAGCTGAATATGGCAAGCTAAAAGCTAACATACGGTCCTTTAACTTGATCAAAAATATTTTCATAAGTACTGGTCCGGAAGAAATCAAAATACAGTTAGATGCCGCCTAATTTAATCGCGGTTAACCCTTTAACGCTCAGTGTTCCCGCTCTGGGAACACCAAACTCTGACGCTTTGACTGTTGCCAGTCACGAAGAATCTACATATTATTTTGAAACGTGTTTTTCTTTCGACAACCGAATTGAGAGAACGGCTGGGTGTAAAAACTCGGTTGAGGTGTCTGAAGAAAGGTCTCGGCCCGTAGATGTGCCATCAAACGAGAAAATCAGAAAAAGTCGAACGTTTTAGGCGTGGCCGAGCGGCAAAGGTGCAAATTTTCGCCTTAGAAATAACATTGTGGTTTATTAACGCAGACGTTTGATGACGCAGACGATTGTCTTAGCTCCGTAAGGTTTGATTTATTTGGAAAAATATTTGTTAGAAATTGCATCCGTTTGTAAATTTTGTGTGGCAACAGTGTGTAGTGATAATAAATGTGTTGTTCTAAATTCTGATTAGAATAAGAGCGATTTAAAAAAAATAAATGAAAACCGACTTCGAATTACTTTACCATAAATAAAAATTAATCGCATTCTAAATTAAAAGGCTTTGGCCAAATTTTCACGAAGTATAAGAGATATTGCCAAATTGAGTTTAGAAAGAATTTAGAAATAGGGACGGCGCATGGATTATGATACGCTTTTAATATACAGCACTTTAGTGAGTATTTAAAAGATGAAAGTGTTTCAGATTTTTTTCAAACTTCTCTCCATACAAATACATTGTGGTTCGTTAACGACATTGACTGCAGTTATAAACTCCTTCTTTAGTTAGCGATTTATCTTTTATTTCTTTAATAGATTTGATTTCTATAAAATAGTTGCGGGTGACAGAGCTCCACGAGAATCCTTTACTTTTCAGCACGTCATTTCCCGTAAAATAATTGTCACGATTATTTTTTTAATAGCACTGACATTGGAGAACAGCTGGATAGATTGCCCAAAGCTGAAAAAAGGGCAGCCGTTGTCATCGCTCGACTTAACTACCAGCAAGATGGCGGACGATCGAAACGTTCATCGCGTGCCACAGATCTAGAGACCCTTTTTTGACGCAGCTTGTCGTCAAAATGGAAAAATGGCGCAAAAATGGAAGAAAATGATGATGTTTGTTGAATCCTGGGAAGATGGAAGTTCGAAATTTTCAAAGATAGACAAATTTAGAATTCCTCTATTAGAAATTACCGACAAAATAATGAGTGTGCTAAAATCTCGTTTTCAGGCTCTCGAAATGATAAGTGATAACTTTGGAATCCTGAATGGGATAAAATCCACCAGATGAATATAGAACTGAAATCCGAAGCTCAAAAGTAAGCACTTCTATATAAAAAAATGACCTAAATACAGAAGAGTTTTTAGAAGTAAGTTTTAAAAATCACTCTCTATTGATTGACGGCGCTATGGAAACAGCACCTGCATCAATCCTTTAGAGTCTCATTCATAAGTATAACCTGGCTATCCAAAGAAGGCTATCCAAATTTGACCACAGCCTTAAAATTATTAATTCTTCTAGTCACCCTTTCATCAGGTGAGAGAAGCTTTAACAAGCTGAAAATTATAAAAAATTAAAAAAACTCTATGGGGCAAAATAGACTTTCCAATTTGAGTATTATCTGAATCGAACAGAAAAAAAGAGTCATTGATTTCTTAGCATGACATTGTTAGACCTTTTGTTGCAAAGAAAGCTCAAAAGCCAACTTTTCGGGGGGAAAATGTCATTTCTTTATGTAAAAAAATCTGGAGTGTCTCCACTCGGCTTTCGGAACACTTACGATTAAGATCATTGCCAAGCGTTTAAATTAATTTTAATCGATGAATAATTCAAACATATATACCAAATTGAAGCTCAATCGAATACGCCATTTAAACGCTAGCACACTTTCAAGAATTTTTCCCCATATGCAATAAAGAAATCTTGTAGAAAAACTGTAAGTCCTATACGCATCAAAATCAATACCGGTCTTACGATGGTGGTTTCTAGCATATATACCCAATTTGAGCACAATCGAATGTAGTGTTTAAAATGCTAGCGCACTTTTAAGAATTTCCCCCCATAGGCCATAAAAGAAATCTTTGTCGTAGCCCTGTAGAAAAATATAAGTCAATTTAAAAACACAATTGTATGTAAAGCTATTTCGATCTGAAATTAAATAGATATAAAGTTTCACCGACTTCCGAAATGGTAATAAAGTGATATCTTCTTGATGTTTCAATTGTCAAAAAGCTAAGTCCTGACTTTATCTCTTTCTAACAGCATTTATTGAATGTCTTTCCGTTTAAAAAATTTTTTCGAACTTCTCTCTCGCCTTTTTTTTTTGTGTGTGTGTTGGGAAAGGGGGGCGCCATAATTAAAATTTGCCCTGGGTGTCATAAACTTTAGTTGCGGCCCTGTTCCTGGACCAGACAGCGATGGTCTGGAGAGCGATTCAGGGCGTCTGCTGATCTGGAGAGAACAACGCATCAGATACCATCAATTCAACACTGTTGAAAGACGCAAATATAGAAACTGTTGAACAACTGTTGAAAGACACAAATATAGAAACTGTTGAAAGACACAAATATAGAAATGGTTGAATCATGCTAAGGGCAGGGATCTCCATCGGTGATCACACTGACCTGCATGTATTCCATGTAGAATTCTGACTAGTGTGAGATATCGGGATGAGATCCTTTATTCATAATTTTGCAAATGCCGGTGCTATTTGCAATGATCTTGCAGGGATTTCATTCTGATGGATGATAATGCTCGATCTCACCGTACTGTGGCTTTTGAGGACTATTTTGAGGGTCATTGTGAAACCTACCTTTGTTTCACAGGTGGTTCGTGGTTAGAGAGACTCCGGAACAGTGCAGCAAATTAAATATGAAATTTATTTAATACAGAGACTCTTGATTATCTATTTACAAATATATATAGAATCATGTTGAAAAAAATAATCGAAAATACATCCGTAGCGGGACCCGAGGAACAGACAACCTCCTCACTCGCCGGTCCCCTTCCAAGTCCCAGTCAGTCCTCTCTCTTCCTCCCACGTCCAGGAGCGGAGAGAGAGGACGGAAGAAATCAAAATAAAAACAAGAAATGACCCATGCAGGGGCTTCACCCCTCGACCTTGGGTAGAGGAGTTCAGTCTCACCGGAGGAGAACTTCACAGTCATGGTTTGGAACGAATAGAATGGGCAGATCAATCTACATTTCTGAATCCGATAGAACATATTTGGGACTATATTTTCAGATATGTTGGTTATTTAAGTCCTCCTTCAAATTCGTTTGATGACCTACACCAAACCTTAATCCGTGCTTGGTCTTCGCTTCCCATTTCGGTGTCCAACTTTAAGATATCGAAACATAAATAACGAGCTAATTTTAATTGCATGCAAATCCACTTATTGGAAATTATGCACAAATATTACAAAAGAACTTTTCATGTTTTTAAACTCGCAGATTTTGAAATTACCTTGCAATAATCTAATTTTTGAGAATAAACGTTTTCAATCGAGAGAAAAGCCACAGTGCTTAGTCATTTTGAAAGACACTGACCTCCAAAAGTTCGACAGCATGAAAATCGATGCTGCCAATGCATTCAAGTTAAGGGTGGGCACATTCCTTATTAGAACTCATTATTTAATGTTTGTATGATATTTTACCACATAAAACTCTGACGTACAGTTTTTTTTTCCAAGAATGGATTTTTCCACTAAAATTGTTTTTGTTTTTTTTTAAACTGTAAATCAATTTTACTTTTAACGTCTCTAGAAGAAGTTAAAAGCAATTTATGAATGATGCAAAGCAATTTAGAATGTAAATTTCTGTGTCACATTCAATAAATAACTGTTTAGTGCATATTCTTTTTTCGAAACTGAGATCAATTTTGTTTTTTCTACATTCATTCATTTGCAAATTACACGCAGAAAATCGGTTGTACCCTAACTTTTGGAGGTCAGTGTCTTTCAAAAATGACTAAGCACTGTGGCTTTTCTCTCGATTGAAAACGTTTATTCTCAAAAATTAGATTATTGCAAGGTAATTTCAAAATCTGCGAGTTTAAAAACATGAAAAGTTCTTTTGTAATATTTGTGCATAATTTCCAATAAGTGGATTTGCATGCAATTAAAATTAGCTCGTTATTTATGTTTCGATATCTTAAAGTATAACGCTACTAATGTTTACGTATTGGTTTGCGAGTAATAAGTCGAGGGCTGTTGTGAAGAGGGGGGGGGGGTGCCAGAATTTAATTTCGCGCAGTCATGAAAATGGTCTAAATTGTTGGTATGGTGTAAATTCCGATGGGAAACATTTTCAACTCGAGAAAGTCGCCAATTTATTGTATTCTGCGGTATAGTGGAAGTAAGCAATAACCCGGAACTCCATGCCGATAAAGAGTTGTACTATATTTTATTGACATTATCAATAATTACAAATTATATACGGTTAGTGCAGTGGCTGGCAAAATAGTGACATGAAACGTGACCTTACAGGGCAGAGAACAAAGCGTGAAGTGTGTGTGAAAAAGGTCTGAGAACCGAAAGCCAGCCTGGCGATGGAGCTGAGCGCTAAAAGGAACTGTCGCCAAATAAATCGCCAAATTGTCAAAATGAAAAGAAACGTTGCACTTTATATGTGTATGCTAAAATTTAAATGTGAGATGCCACAAGGGGGATCAATAGAGATAAAATGTAACCTATGCAAAATTATTAAAAACCCCGTGGGAACGAAGAAAATTAAATGAATTCTCAGTCTAAAGGCACCAGCAAACTGTATTGTAAATGCTAAAACCAAAATAATTTAAGAAACAGTTAAATAGCATTATAGATAGATGAGGGATTTAAAAATGGTAAAGAGTATTAAATTTAGAATAGGTAAAGGGAAAACAGTAGTAATTGTAAATGTATGAATCAACTGAATGAAAATTATTTATAAATATGTGATTAACTGCATCACAGTTGGCTTCGCGTCTTTGCAACGAGAGGAGCGAACATGAGCAAGTTGACAAGCCGCTGTAGTACACGCGCAGATATCATAGTGTTGGAAAGTGTTTCATAATTGTTTAGCGAGATTTAATGTTTTTTGTTGATGTTGTCGTTAAACTTAAACGTTCCAGACATTACTCTTTTCCTTGATAATGAAAGTAAATTGAATTCTATTAAAATATCAGAAATGAAATATGCTAATCGACGTATTAGCAAACAACATTTTTATAGTGTCAAAAGTGCTGTTTGTCTAGTGAAAGGAGCAATGTCTAGTAGGATGTAAATATCAATTATTATTTTAAATGTTGAAGGAAACAAAAGAGTGTTTTGGGGCGTTGAAGGTGACCATGTGTGGAAACATCGTGTTTATCGGTATGAAATAAAAATTACTGTTCGAGTGGAGAAATATGTCTGTATATTTCTCAGGCGCACTTTATACTGTAAATAAAACTGCCTTCATCTGCTTGCATCATCACTCAGCATCTTAGAGCACGTGTGGAAATTTCTCATGATGTTAGAAGCTCTTATTACTTATCACATTAACTTATATATTTAATTCAAAACACCAACATTTTGGGTTCTAATTGATGTAAGAGGAAAGTAAGGTGTTAAATTCGATAAATGCTCTCTGTTATTGAATTTACTCAATTTTTGTCATAGAGACTCATGCAATAATAGAATAGAACTTGTTTTGACAGTTCAGCGTGTATTCCTTCGTTTTATTTGATATTTAAAATAAAAAAGAGAAAATGCAATTTTTTAAATATTTTTTTAAGAAATTGTGTTTCAGTTGCAAAGTACAGAAAAATCCCCCATCTAATACTAAAGACTTTTAAACTTTGGGCCATAATGTTTCTAAAATATTGGATGCATAATACTACGAAATAATTAAAATTTTGTAAAATAACGCACATAACAGGTACTTCCCAAGCAACACAACAATGTTGTTTCAATAAGGTTTAAATGTGAAATGCTAACATAGAAAATGCTGTTTCAATGCGAACTTTCAATATTGTTTCCACATGATTTTGTTCAGTTTTCTCCACATTGTTTCAGCATGGACATTGATATAATATTGAAACAACATTGTGAAATCACAAGAGGAAAGCAAATAAAAAAACAAGATTTTATTTCTTTCGTGAAAAATTATTAAAATCATTCGGAAATTTACGAAAAATAAAATTGTTGATGATTATCTACTTGAAAACATCATTTTAATTTGTATTAAAATATAGCATTGTCATAATACATTTTTATAGCAGTAAATACGAATAAAAATGATTTTTAAAAGTAAATAATTATCAACAATTTTATATTTCGTAAACTTCTGTACGATTTTAATAATTTTGCATGAAAGAAATAAAATCTTGTTTTTTTATTTGTTTTCCTCTTGTGATTTCACAATGTTGTTTCAATATTCTATCAATGTCCATGCTGAAACAATGTGGAGAAAACTGATCAAAATCATGTGGAAACGACATTGAAAGTTCACATTGAAACAACATTGTTGTGTTGCTTGGGTTATCAGACTTTCTACTATGTTTCAAAAAGTAATTAGTGGTAAATCACCGTGTTTACTCGCGTAATAGTCGCACTTTTTTGCCAATTTTTTCATGGTTTAAGTCTAGATGCGACTATTATGCGGGGAAATTTTACTACATAATATTGTAACTCTAAAGTCTTTTTTTTTTTTTTTTTTTGGCTTCAAAACGGGGGGAACGACTATTGCGCGATTAAATACGGTATTGTTTTTCATCACATTGTGGTTTTAACTTCAATACTACAGTTGAGTTCCGTTAATACGAGTAATCTAAATCCGAAGTAGCGCTTAACTTTCTGCTTAAAAATAAACAACTTTTGGATCGTTTTTAAACATTAAAGGAAGTAAGCGTGATGCTGTTTAAAATATATTTTTTATATTTGCAAATATGTGTGCTCATTATTTTTCCGCTATTTGATATCTCTGCTCTCACTCAACATAGAACTGCAAATTTCGCTTCAGCTTTATGGCGTAATTCGCATAATCCGAATCGATTAGAGGTAAAATTCCATTCTGTTTATCCGCATTCCTTGAAACTTACGAAATTTACTTTTTTTTTGTCTGGGATGATTTTGAAAATAAGTCTTAAATATCGCTTTTCAGCACTGCGACGCAGCGAAGTTCATGACAAGAGAACAATGCTGGACTCTTTATCTCAGACAGGCTGTCTAAAATTTAAAAAATGATCATATAATATAAAAGCGGGTGCTGAAAATTAAAGACCCATTGTAAGTAAAATAATATTTAAAAAAACTGTCATTTTGATGGAGTGCAATTTAATTCTATTTTCAAGTAACGTGTGACATTTTAATATACGGTAAAGACTTGCAGCTTGTAGTAATAGATTCAATTATACATATTTTTGAGGAAACTCGAATGAGAAAGAGCAGGCTATTTTGAATATTTTTTAAAGGCATTGGTGTGTCATACTCAGTTTTTAAAAGGTGATAGGAATCTGCTGTTTTCCATCTGAAAACTTTTAATTTATTGTAATTTTACATAATTATGTCCAAGCCACCACAGATGCCATGAGCGTCCATGTGATTGTTTATAGGGGAGGAGGATCAAGAGTCTAGTAAGATACTACATTTTAGTGTTAAACCACTCCTACGTTATAGCAGTATCCTACCATAAAGTTACGCAGATCCCTGACTCACTGACTCTCTAACAATTCCGGACAACCACTCGAAGATAAAACTTTTACCACCACTATTCCCAAAGTATTAAGAAGTTCCAAAAAGTGCAGTAACATTTACACCGTTTGCACGAACCGCTTGAAAATGTTCATAATTATGTACGAAAATATAGAAAAAAATCTGCGCTCCTTAAAAAATCTGAAAATCCACCCGTTCCCTAATTTTCAAGAGATTTTTCACTCTTTTCAGCTCTATTTTATTTCCAAGAGTAAAAAAAAAGTGAATCATTTCCTTGATAAAATCTCACGTAATTATGATCAATTAGGTATCTCACGTGATAATGACGTCATACTGAAGTCACGGCTATCAGGTTTGAAGGAAAAATTGCGATTCCAATCCGTTTAAAATAGTTTTTCAAGATTAGCCAGTCAATTTATTTCCCAAATAAAATAATTTCATCTGCTTTTGAAGCATTGATATAAGAGGGGATGTTCCGAGCGAAAAGAAATGTTTGGACTGCGAAAAGTTTTCGCACATCTATCGAAGTAAATGCAATTCCGATTTGGGTATGTAATAACGTTGAATATGGATTTATTTATTTTAAGAGGACAAAGATTAATTATATTGAGTGTAGAGATATTTTTGTCGAGTATTTTTTCCAGTGTCCAATGTAATTGTCCTCACAACGGACTTTGATTTCTAGTGTAAATCATAACGGTAGTATACGAGGGTTGTAAATTAAGTAATAGCAACATAGGTATAAATCACTTTTCAATGAACTTACAACTACAATTGCATTACATTCTTTCAATGTAATCACCAGCAAAATTTATAACCTGTTGCCAATAGTCGGGAAGGCATTGGAGATCGCTGGCAAGGTGATGGTTGTTGATGTCAGGGAAGGCATCTGTGTACTCCGGAGTATACAGATGCAGCGTCATGTAATCGGCGGCCTCGGACGGGTTCAGCCAACTTCGGAAACAGATCGAAGTCACAAAGACTCACGTCAGATGAGTAGGGAGGGTGTTTCCACTGCCACCATTGCAAAAGGAGAGTGACATTGTTTGCGGCATAACGACCGGCGTTGTCAAGCAACACAAAAAGGAGATTGTTTTGCAATGAACGTGGACGTTTGTGCAGCATAGCCGGAAGCAGATGGTGTTGTAGAAATCGGCAATAGTAGTCTGCGTTGACAGTTTTTCCTGCAGGCACAGCATGCTTAAGAATCACAGCCTCCCCACATCCATCGTGCAACCGTCCTATACGGTAACAGCACTTTCGCCACATTCTTCCAGTAATTCTCGATGACATTCTGTTTCATTTTTTCCTCGGGCTACCTCTATTTTAAGTCTCGATTGCTGATCACTTTTTGGAAACATGCTTTAGAGCGATGGAAATAAAGCTCTTCACTTTCACGCCATACAACAACTACCCTTCTAACTAGTTCGACGGTTTTTTGCTCTCTAAACATCGACAACAGCGCCACTTCACCGCTACCATGTTTTACTTGCGCATGCCCGCTCTTCTGCGAGTTTCTAGGTGAAGCTGCCATTATTTAATTTGCAACCCTTGTATAAAGTGACCAACAGTCCCTTATTATACGGGACAGTTCCATATTCTGAAATTTTGTCCCGTATTTAGAAGCAGTCCCGTACTGTCACATTTTTCATCCCTGTGATCACAAACAGAAAATTCGTTCTTATAAATCTTTGTTAAATTCCACCGTTCTTTGAAAAAAAAAATCACAATTTTATGTGTCCATTTTTTATTTTTTTATTTTTTTTATCTGCAAAGAAGAGCGAAAAATCAAATCTGTACAAGTAATTATGTGTCTGTGTGATTAGCAATGGCATAATATACTGACTATAGATTTGCATTAAAAATTAATTCGAAATTTAAACACTGTAGTTTTCATACATTTTAAGCCTTACCCCATTAGCTTATGTAGGTGTCCTGTATTAGAACTTAAAAAAGTCAGCAACTAGGGGAGAGGGCTTGCCCCCCCTCGCCCTGCCTATAGGTATGGACACACACAATTGATGTAGTACATACACATTGTAAATATGAGCTGCTTTGTGCCTCCAACTATATCATCTTTTCTTTTATTCTTCACAGATTAATTGCCAATTGCCATTTCCTAAATATTATTTTACTGTTATTTTATAATTATACTTTTTGCGCTCTCTATTATCGTAATTAAAATCAACAAAAGATTTCATAACTCACATGCATATTCAACATAAGTATGTGCAACAAAAACCAATTAACAACGACAAAACATACTAACTTTTTGGCAGGTAAACATTAGACTGCCTACAAGGCCCGACTAAGACATTCAGAGGTCTAAGACATACCATTTTCTGGGTGCCTCTGAACGGTCATACCACTTCTAGTGATAGGGTACAACTATTTCTTCACAATAGCATACATAAGGTGATTTAGCTTCAAACTCTCCCTTTTCCGAAAAAGGTTAACACGGAAATTTATTTTGTAGAAGTTATGTGCCAAAATCAGATGACGTCACGCCGATGAATACTCCATGGCTGCATGATTGGGATCTTAACATGACATTTCTTTTTAATGAATATAGTGTAAACAAACTCTTTTGCTGAGCGGTACGTGTTGTCAAAGTGTATCTTTTATATATTTTCAGTTCTGTTAAAAATTTAGCAGCACGCAATCTTTTTAACAATAGAACTTCAACTATTTTAATCATTTTGGGGGCCTTAGGCCGAGGCCTAGTTGGCCTGTGCGGTAATCAGGGCCTGATTATATACGAAGAGCAGTTAAAATGGCGCATGACGTTGTCATGGGATAAGCAATATCAGGAAATCACGTCTAATTAATTCCCTCACGCTTCCTATTTACGATGAAACATGAAAGTGAATTATTCTTCCGTGCTATGCTATCAAAAGCATTACTAATGATGCTAGTTGAAATAATTCCAAAACATGAAAAGAAATTTTTTTTGTTCTTCCCCGAAAGAAAGTTACATTACTTGACAATGAATGACATCACGCCATTTTAAATAGTCAGTGAAACAATATAATGGTGCTTGGAGACGTAAAGAGTCAGTGTGGAAAAATTTAATAAAAACTGGATTTAGTCACTTTTTTCTTCAAAGCCATGATCTACTTATTGTACCATACTTATAGCACAGTTATTTATAGAAAGTTATCAATTAAATGCAGGCAGGGCCCGATCATCACAATATTGGACCCAGAGCAAATAAAATTTTTTGGACCTTTGCATTTAGGAGAAATTTCATATTGCGCATTCAAGTTGTTTTGGCACATATAGCTACAGAAATATATTAAATACTAAGTTTAAATACTAAATGTGTAAAAACATTGCAATAAAGAATATTAAAGGATTTTTGCATACACGAATAACATTTATTTTCACAAATAATAAATATCTATACACATACTACATAAATAAACCTTTTTAAAATACAAATGGAAACAATTGTGAAACTTAGTGTACGTAAACTTAGTGTATACTAAAACCGATGAGATATTTTTTATAATAAATCTTACAAGGAGGGGCTCAGACGTTGGGCTTACGGATTTTGACCGAATGCTGATGGGTTTTAGAGGACCCTTGGTGGAGTAAAATGGCAGAGAATTAGCCGCCAATTCTTGAGTATTTTCGAGAAAATTGCAATTAATTTTTTTATTAAATTAATTTCAATTTCATTTTGATTAATTTCAATTTCAATTAAATTTTTGATGCAAAGTTTTTTAAGAATTTAATTTTTTAAATAAAACTTTGTTGAAAAATACGAAATTTTAAATTTTTTGAACCCTTGAAATCGATGGACTCAGGACAAGTGCTCCAGCTGCCCTGCCGATAAATTAGTTTGGAATACAGGGCGGAAAATTGAGTTATGGATAAGGGAATAAATGGGCACAGGCCCACGGTGCAAAAATCAGTTATACTTCCATGGCAGAGAAGCGTCTTAATTTAGTTTTTAAACTTTAATTTAGGCGCTGATTCCATGCTTGGGTGTCAGCAAGTATGGGAAAGGTTGTGCTTTTCGTGTGGTAATCACTCAAAATTGTAAATAGATATAAAAAAAATTTAAATTTGGTCGACTTTTTAAAAATTTCATGTTAAACCAGTAATTTTACTTTAATACATTATAGAATAAAAATGTACAGAATTTTTAATGTACAGAATTTTTAATGTTCAGATAATTTTTTTGTAAGTTATCTTAGAGAAATGAATTGAAAAGGAATAGAATAGAAAATGTCAAGTATACCTAGCAGAATGAAAATTGTAGCTTACGTTATTGTAATGAAAACTAGTCCAAAACTAACAGGCATAGTTTTACCTGAACGGATCGTGGCTGCACTGTGAAATAATCAATAATTTTGTCTTTTTGGGATCATCCACTAATTACGTCACAATTGAAGAGAAGGAGTATCAAAGTATAACAGAGAGTGACATACTAAATTGTGTGGATTAGCACATTGTAAAAACACATCTAAAATAGGATAATAATTAGTTAGACATTGTTTCCAAGTAGCAAATAATATGAATAAAAAAATATATACTTTAACTAAAATAGTACATGACACATGTTTCTTTTTATACACTCCCTTAGTATTTGGAGACAAATACTAAAATTTTAGAAGATTTTTTCTGTTTTCCTTCATATAGGTAAACTAAGTGAAGTACCCGGCTGTTGACGGCTTAGTATAAAATGGAAGTTTCCAAAAACCAGAATTTTCGTGAGCATTGCAGGAATATAAAGAATGGAATTAGTATAGTATTGGCAATAGTACAGAAAGCGAAATTATAATTCATGCGTATTATTAAAAGATTACAGGTTACAGAATAACAAAGTGATGGGTAAAATTGACAACAGAAAATTTCTTTTTATTTCAAAAATTAAAGTTTTATTCTGTTTGAATGAGCTGTTCAAGTCAAGAGATCATTCCTAACCTGTAACTAAATTTTGTTTGATTTACGGTAGATATTTTAACAATATGCCTAAAAAAAATTGTACAATTTTCTCTAAATCTAAAATAAATAAATCAGTAAATAAATAAATAAACAATTTTTTTTCAAGTCGTGTGCCGCATTAAAAGCCCACTGTTTTTTCTTACCCATACTCTATTTAGGACGTGATTTAACCTGCAAATATGGGAGATAATTATGGTATCTACATTATAAGTACAAAATAAACTTTATTTATGAAATTATGTTACTTAAATTAACAAAATGACACGAGTTAAGTACCATATGAATATGTTCAGTTTCATACTAAAGGAGTAAAACTTTAGGGTTGCTATTAATGGTTACGCTTGACATCCTATTTAAAACAAAACCTTATACATAATAAAATTACTATACAGTTACGGGCCCCCCTAAATCTCGGTCCCGGGGGCAATTGCCCTTCCTGTCCCTCTTTCTCGGCTGGCCTGGCAGGAAGAAAGGATTTAGATGATACGCACTCAAGTTCACACAACTCACGCAATGACAATTTTACTAACCTTCTATGATAAACGGTTTATCATAAATATGTTATTTTAAATTTTGTTACAATTACCTGTAGTCTTCAAAAATTTCTTTGGATAAAAAATATGTTCAAATTATCTTTTCTAGTTTGTGTTTGTTATAGTCATTAAAAAATGAAACTACGTCAGGATGACTTGAGGCCCCTCTAGGGCAGGGGTCCACCCAGCCCCACCCTTGTGGGGTCCATGTCTGCCTCACTCTCCGCTGACAGCGGTCGAAAGCACCAGAATAGTTTTAGCTTAACCCATTGAGGCGCAACCCTTTCACAATGCTGAAAAAGGGGCAGCCGTTGCCATCGCTCGACTTAACTATCAGCAAGATGGCGGACGATCGAAACGTTCATCGCATGCCACAGATCAAGAGACCCTTTTTTGAAGCAGTTGACTGTGCGGCACAGCCAGCTGCTTCAAAAAAGGGTCTCTCGCACTGTGGCACGCGATGAACGTTTCGTCCGCCATCTTGCTGGTAGTTAAGTCGAGCGATGGCAACGGCTGCCCTTTTTTCAGTATTGGGCAATCTATTCCAGCTGTTCTCGCATTCTTCCATTTTTCAGCAGATGTCAGTGCTGTTAAAAATAATCTTGACAATTGTTTTACGGGAAATGACGTGCTAAAAATTAAAGGATTCTCCTGGAGCTATGTCACCCGCAACTATTTTTATAGAAATCAAATCTATTCTTCGTCAAATCTATTCTTCTTGGCAACAGTCAAAACGTCAGAGTTCGGTGTTCCCAGAGCGGGAACACTGCGGGTTAATGCGTTACGCTTCACGTAAGAAACAACCGAAATTACTCGAACGTTTCCGGAAAGATCGGTGAATGCTCTCCGAAAGTTAAGGTACTCGACCGCGTTGAAAAGATGAAATTCGCCCAAAAGTCTTTTATCTTTTTATTGGATACATAATTTAATTAGCTTCCAAAGCAGGTTCGTGTTTTACTCTACGTTGATTAGAAACTGAGTTATTAAGGATTTTCGGAAACGAGGCAACTGGAATCGCGTAATTGTTTATACTTTAAATGTGCGTTTTTCTCACATCTGGTTTTTTGCTCAAAAAGTACTCATTTTAAAAAGGATAACGTAAAATATTGCCATCAGATATTTATGCTATTTTGTGGGGTTTATCTATATAATGTTATCTAGGGCATGAATTATCAGAATTTTTATTATAATAATATTTTTTATTTATGACCAGTTATATAAAAAATCACAGTATAAAATCATCGAAAATTCCATAATAAGTTTTTCACTATAATTCTTATTAATCTACAATATACTTGAGGTTATAGGTCATTCCCTAGATAAAAGCATGAAGTTCATTTTTGTGTTACTTTTATTAAGTGAAATGTTTTTCTTTATTTTTTCTTTGAATTATTTTTAAGTGATTAAATTTCAGCATATATTTTATATTTTCAAAAAATAATACTGAAATATACCAAATTTTTAATAGTCTTTTATTAATGTTTATCAAAATTGAATTTTAAAAAATGGTTATAATATATTTATATTATGTTTTTCAAAAATAAATGCTTCGAACATGTGCGGATACCTGAGAGGTACGAAGTAGAAAAGAATGTAAACTTGAAAGAATCACTAAACGTACCATGGAAATCAAAGATATGGGACCATCTGTTGGTTGTCATACATCTTAAAACGACTGAGGTATGAGAAGAATTCGGTGCAAGTCTCTCCTGTTTCAGTATTAAATCTCTCGCATCTTGGTGCGTTAGTGAAGTGCACACTCCGATGTTGCGACCTCTCAGTTCTGCCAGTGGGTCGTAACCTGCAAAGAAAAAAAATTAAGGCTGGGATGTAGACCGTATATTGACCGTGATTATGAACCAGTTTTATTGACGATTCCAGTTTTTAAACCAATAATAAAACTGAAATCTATCAATAAACTTGTTTATAAGGACAGTCAATATAATCTGCATCCCTGTATAAATCAGTTATCATTCATCGCAAGTGATTTAAAGCGTTCCACGAGCCAAGTATTTGGCATTATTACTTTCCGAACACGTACCATGTAAGGAAAGTATTGTTATCAAGAAAAAAAATTGATTTTGCGATTTTGGTGTATTTACACGTTTTGAGGCCTTCTCAAAACGTGTAAATACACATTTTATATTATTGCTATTCATTTCATTTTATGCTATTTTTTCGAGATGTATGTATGTATTTATGTGTGTGTTTATGTTTGTGTGTAATGTGAGTGAATATGATAGCTCATAAACGGTGCATTCGATTGAGAGCAAATTTGGTATACACGTTATAAACCACCATCGCAAAACTAGTATTGATTTTGGTACCTATAGGACTTATAGTTTTTTTACAGGGCTACCATAAAATAATTCTTTTACGTTATGGCCTATGGACGGAAATTCTTGAAAGTCCGCTAGCGTCTAAACGGTGCTTTCGATTGACATCAAATCAGGTAGTCATGCTATAGGTCACTGTCTTACATACTGCATAAATTTTAGCCGTACGCCCTACAGCTTCTTACCGGGTTACAAAAGTGATCTTATATACTGCGAACTATACACTCTAATAATTTTAAATGCACTAGTGCCTGAGCACTAGATCCAATTCAGTTGAATGAAGGATATTAATAAATTGAAGCACTCTCATGTACTAATTAATATGATAATTGGTTTTCCTATTTTGTATCATGTCTAGGATGTCCTCCTATTTTGTGTAATGTCTATAAAGATCTAGCCATTAAGTGGCTAAATTGGCAACCATTAGGAGGTAATTTAGCCATTTAGTGGCTAAATTGCAGTGAGTGGGAGGCGCCGTATACTCACTGAAACATAAACAACTGTGCTAGAAATTTCTTTTATAAACGGTGAGTTTGGCGTGCTTTTGCTTTCTTTCCTCGAACACCCATAATTACATTTACATGCGATTCTCACATAGTTTTTAAGCTTGGATTTCTTTTTTTCCTATTAACACGATAGCGACCTTGGCAAGATCGTTGACGCTTTGCGAGGAGGTGCTCTACCGCACTCAGAAACAACCAACATCACATGAAAATCAGCCCACTCTTTTCCATTGTCATTTGCTTTCCGCGCATCGACGGTTGCGACATTGTTTACCAAATTCAACTGTGAACATTAAGGCCACATGATCCCGTGATGTAATGGTTTTGATGACCGGTTGAGCTATCTATAATTATCTAAACGATGTGTCTCTTTTAAAACAAAAATACATATTTCGTGTTTTAAGAATTGTTTTCACGCATGATTTTTTTTTTTTCACACAATTGAAATCTGAGACAAAAACATAAATTATTTTATTTGATTCTTTACATTAGATTTTTTTCATTCAGATTCCTGTGATTATTTAAAAGATGATTATGCAAATAGGCATGGGTCACGGGATGCAAAGAAGGGGATTTGTTACCTGCGGGAAATGTTATTAGTTTCTTATCAGTGTAGTCAAATGGTGGGGTAATAATTATGATTTTGCCTTAAATAATTGTTTACCATAGTCCTCAAAATCCAGATCTGAACGTACATTAATGTAACTGCAAGAAACATATAATTTAAGGCTGTTTTCTGTTGTTTGTAGGCCCGTAACTTTTAACCCTTTGAGGCGCAACCCTTTCCCAATGCTGAAAAAATCTGATGTGTCCAACACATGACTTCCTTGCACGTCCATTAGATCAAAAATATTTTCGATGCACTTCCTCTAAATTTATTTGTTTGAAAGAGATAAAATATCAATAATAGTAAGGTTTAGCGATTTCTAGCCAAATATTTCGATATCGCCAAGCTGAGTTCAATTTGAAAGATTTCTTTCTGACACTTTATTTGGCGATATTTCACCAAAAGCCGACAAACTTGAGATAGTCAGCGAGATTTTGGGGATAGCCAAAGTAGTCATTGACCACAGACTTTCTATGAATTGAATGCATCTATACACCTCAATGTATTCAAAGTCATTTGGCTCACCATGTAAATAAATTCTCAGTCGATTGCTGTCAAAAAAGATATTGAAAACAGTTAGAATATTACAATAGTTCTAAATACAAAGTTAAAAAATCTACGGGTTAAAGTTTTAGAGTTATACAAAATAGGAAATAATTTTTGGCGCCAAATTTGGCGATATTTCGGCGAAACTCGTCAATGTCGACGACATTTGGCGAGATTTTAAGCATGAACCAAACAATGACAGATTATCGCCAAATTTGGCGATATTCCGCCAAAACTCGCCAAGAACGATAACAAATGGCGATACTTTGGGCATGGACCAAATGACTGACTATCGCCAAATTTGGCGATATTTCGCCAAAACTCGCCAAGGTCGAGGACAGACGGCGAGATTTTGGGCATGTACCAAACAATGACTGTCTACAGTTGTATTATATTGAAGATGTCCATAGACATTAAGGTACTGAAATTCTTTTCGGTGGTCCTGTAAATAAACTCTCCAGTAGATTGGAACCAAAAATCGAGATGCACAACTAGATGTTACAACATTCTTATATATGAAATTTCATAATAGTTTTTGAGATTTGAGAGTTAAATATGCACACACATACACCAAAAGTCGCCAAGCTTGGCGACTTTTGGCATAGTTCTTGAGGGAGGCACGTGACCGTGGTCGGACCATTACCTAACTTATGTGGTAGGACGGTATTGTGCTTGAAATGGATGAATGCCCCTAAAATTGCTATTGACCGTAATGTATTGGAAATCTTTTGAGTGTTCCTGTAGCAGAACTATAAATGAAAAAGACACTTTTTTTAATGGAGAAATTCATTTTCTAACTCTTTAGAGAATATATCACTTCTGAGTCGTTTGAAATAGCCCAATACCTCTAAAAAACGCTTTGATGAATTTCGGCCCATAGAGCGTAATGTATTTCGAATCTTTTGGGCGGTCCTGTAGATAAACTATTCAGTCGAATGGAACCGAAAGGGAAGGTGCACAACTAGATGTTACAACAATCCTAAATATAAAGTTTCAACATTCAACGCCTAACAGTTTTTGAGATATGCGAGTTTAATGAATTTCGGCCCATTGAGTGTAATGTATTTCGAATGTTTTGGGCAGTCCTGTAGATAAACTATCCAGTCGAATGGAACCAAAAGGGGAGGTGCACAACTAGATGTTACAACTATCCAAAATATGAAGTCTCGACATTCTACGCCTAATAGCTTTTGAGTTAGGCGAGTTTAATGAATTTCGGCCCATAGAGCGTAATGTATTTCGAATCTTTTGGGCGGTCCTGTACATAAACTATCCATTCGATTGCCACCAAAAGGGGAGGTGCACAACTAGATCATAGAACAATCCTAAATATCAAATCTCAACATTCTACGACCATTAGTTTTTGAGATATGCGAGTTACATACATACGTACGTACGTACGTACAGACGGCATGGAAAAACTGGCCACAGTAGACTCGCCACTGGTCAAAATGAGTTGCAGACGCGTTAATATGATCGTGCATGCTAGCCTACGATGAGATGCATCGAAAAAAAATTTTTAATTAAATTTAGAGGTAGTCAAAATCGGTTTTTTCGTCGAAATTTGGCCCCCAAAATTTTTCGGGATCACATTACTTCCTTATACTACGTACAAGGAAGTAAAAAGGGCAGCCGTTGCCATCGCTCGACTTAACTACCAGCAAGATGACGGACGATCGAAACGTTCATCACGTGCCACAGATCTAGAGACCTTTTTTGACGACAGCTGGCTGTGCCGAACAGCCAGCTGTCGTCAAAAAAGGTCTCTAGATCTGTGGCACGTGATGAACGTTTCGGTACATCCAAATGCCTCCTTTGTGCCATAACTATGCGGTTTTTGCACTGAAAGGCTTTCACAGCGCTTGTGAACAATTTTACTTCTTTGCCACCATTCCTTATATACCCCTCTCTTACACTCTCGTCATTGTGACGTACCATCCACGCGCCATCTGGTGGTTTCCTGTAATTTGCATATTCTTCTTCAAGATGTGTGTGATCATTCCACAGGTGAAATTTTTATTTTAGAGATCAATTTCTGTGTGATTCTGAATTATCCTTAATTTATGGACATGAGTGTAGTATTCGATGATCCTCCATCAAAGCCAGTGCAGTTAGATCTCAAGATCAATGGTCGTTCGTGTCAGACTCTCACAAATATCCCGTGAAATTGTCTCAGCCTTACAACTAGATGGTGACACATTGTCATAGTATTTTCAACCAGGTTCCAATATCAGCGAGATATGTTTATCTTGGGAAGCCCTAAAATGCAATTTTCCGTCAGCAGATTTTTCCATGCATGTTTTGTCGTCCTTCCTCCTATCTAAATACAATACATAATCTAAATACAATCCTATCTAAATGAAAATCTCCTGCCTCCCTCTCATTCTGTAATTCACTGGTCATCTAATTATATTTCTGTTGAGAATTATTTGTGAAAGTTTGTGTGCACAAGATGGTTGCAGGATTTTTACATCGGCATCGCCTTCAAACCGATTGCCCAACAACCTTACCGCGCTTTCTATTTATTCCTTATGCCGGTATCTCACTAAAGGGAAAATCCGAGCAACTCCGAGCTGGACCAAACTTTCCCGACGGACTTGAAGGCGTGGTAATCTTTAAGGGTTGCAAAAGTAAACAAACTGTCTCCGACGCCAAATAGTCATCGCACGTGCGTGATTGCGATTCTATTCTGATATCGAGCCAAGCTGCCAAGCTTCGAACACAGAAGTGGTCGCCATTACTCGCCATTGCTTATGACGTAGCAGGAAGAAGTACTCTGATTGGCCGCAATTTCGGCCGACTCTGATTTTTTCGTTCCGAAAGGGAAAAGTTGGTCGGACGGATCTTAGTGTGATGCCCCTATTAGTAAACCAACATTTGTAGGGGTATAGCCAAGACGGGTCAGGGAGGCTACGTCCCACTCCTTAAATTTGAAAGGTTTTTAAAAAAAATGATTACAATCAAGTCTTTTGCGAGACATTCTACACTTTCCACATTTTGGGCAACACCATCCCCGCTTTTTTTTTCTAGCTACGTGCTTAAAGTATTGCAATCGGTTATTGTGGTGATTCTAGTAAAGATCTAAGAGCCTTACGTTTCTGAATCGATTTAAATATATTTTAAAAGGATTAAATTATTTTTGAAATAAAACTTCTTTAGTGGCGACTAGGGAGTAACTCAGATTTTTTTTTTCTGACGGAAGTAACGCTCAGTAAAGGGAGGGACGTATATGTCATACTCCACGCCAAGCCCGTCCTGAAAAAGAGGAACCACTGAAAAACATACCTTTTCGACCTGATTTCGCCGTTCCCGAATTCATCGTATAAAAATAAGCGGAACCTATTAGGGCAGCAGTTCTCAACCTTTTTAAAGTCGTGCCCTCCAACAAAGGCTAACTTACGGTGGCACCCCCCCTTCACATTTTTCAGCATACATTCAGTTTTTTAATCTTTAACAATGAACATTTAATCGACTTTCCTACAAAATAACATTATCAGTAAAGTTTGAATGAACATTTTAAGCGAAAATGCATATATTGTTGAGTAAAAATGAAATAAATAAGATGATTTTTTTAAAAACATGCATCACTACTTGCCCTTTGGTTTTTCTCCCCCCCCCCTGCAACCGCTCTACGCCCCCCTTGGGAGTCGCACACCACAGGTTGAGAAACGCTGTGTTAGGGAAAGAAAAGGCGAGAAAAACAGTCAAGAGCCCTATCTTTGAGACATCAATCTTTATTTATATATCAATAAGCGTTTGAAGGTACATCCAACATAATATTTTACATGTAATCTCAACCTCACAGGACGTTCTCGATAATCCTTATTTTTAGATGAATAGTATGCAATACATGGTTTTGGAAAATCACAAAGAAATTGGAACCAGCCTGCAATCGAAGCGGAACAGTAGATGGAAACGTCAGTTTAAGAACACTTTTCCTGGATTCTAACCCAACTTCCAGACAGAACAAGGAGCTGGAACACCAGTGGCGTACCCAGGGGGGTGCAAAGGGACATATGCGCCTCCCAAGATTTCTCAAAATTGAAATATTTCAGGTTGGGGGGGGGACCCCCAGCTTGTACCGAGCTGGAAGTATCCGAGGAACTTGGAATCGCCCAGAGTGTCATCTCCAGGCTTTGGCAACGATTTCAAGATGATGGTAATGTGAGTAGACGTTACAGCACAGGTCGCCCCCGAGTTACAACGCCGAATGAGGACCGCTATTTGGCAGTTACTGCCAAAAGAAACAGACGGAGTACAGCATCAGACCTGTCTCGTCAGCTCTCTTCAGCAACCAGTACGACAGTTTCAAGGCAGACCGTGTACAGACGCTTAGAGCACATTGGTCTATATGCTCGTAGGCCTGTCAGATGTGTTCCACTTACCACAACTCACTGTCGCCTGCGATTAACCTGGAGTAGAGAGCATGCATTGTGGACAGCGCAACAGTGGTCTTGTGTGATGTTTTCCGACGAGTTCAGGTTTAGTTTGGAGTCTGATTCTCGCCGGACATTCATCTGGAGAGCGCCAGGTACCCGTTACCACCAAGAGAACACCATTGAAAGACACCGTTACGGTGGTGCAGGATGGCTCGTTTGGGGAGGAATTATTCTTGGTTCCAGAACTGACCTGCATGTTCAGAGTGTAACGATGACAGGCCACATCTATCGGGATGTCATTCTGGAACAACATGTACGTTTGTTTCGGGGCGCCATGGGTGCTGAATTTGTGTTTATGGATGACAACGCCCGTCCTCACCGTACAAACATTGTAGACGAATGCCTTCAATCGGAGGATATCACCCGTATGCATTGGCCAGCATACTCACCGGACTTGAATCCAATAGAGCATGTGTGGGATATGCTTGGCCGACGAATTGCAGCCCGTCAACCCCCTCCCACCTGTCTACCGGAACTTCGGAGTGCATTGCTTGATGAGTGGTGTAATATTCCCCAAGATCAGATTGATCATTTGATACTCAGCATGCCTAGGCGTTGTCAGGCCTGTATTGCATCGTCCGGGAGACATACTCCGTATTAACCATCCTACTAACCATGTTATACTGTTTTTTGTAAATAGGTTCTTTTTTGAAATTTGGTCAAGGGAGTAAAACTTGCAATTTTTATTAATTATGTCAAACATATAGCATCTTTTTTGCTCTTTACTTTTTTTTTAATAAATAGACTTTACAAATAAGTCAAATTTGTTTTGCTTCTTTCTCTTTCTTTGCCTGAACTTCATTATCCTTTATTTATGGACATGAGTGTAGAAAGTACAAAGGTGTCATCAGAAATCTAGGCACTAAATTGGACCGTCTGTTTAATAACGCATTTTTTTTGTGTGTGTGTGTGTGGTCAGCATGTTTACCTTTTAGTGTCCTATCCCATTTCATACTTCGCCTATACTTTAATAAATGCTTAATATAATCTTTATGCTTTATTTAAAAGTATCGGATCACAAATAATTTTGCATCCCGAAAAAATGATTACCTTATTCTACCAATTTCTATTACAAATGAGATAATTACGCTGAATGAGAACTAAATAAGATAAATACGCTGCTGTCCAAACTCTGAATTACTGACAAAGGTACTCAAATGCTGACAGCATTTGAGCACCTTTTAAAACCTAATTAATTTTTTTTAACAGAATAAAATAAGGACACGTGGGTTGCTATTTACAGGGTTGTCCAATTTAAACTTCCCCAACTCAGACGCCTGTGCAGGATGTCTTATAGGTCATAATGTAATGAAATTTGGAAAACAGACACTTCAGATCACGCGCTCGTGATTTATTAAAAAAAAATATTAGTACAAGAAGTTGCCGATGGGTGGCGCTGTAACACTACTATATTTGCATATTGCAACAACGTATTTGCAGAAATAAAGCTTCTGCGCCACGTATCCAAAAGATGTGCCCTACAAAAGTGGAAGATAGGCGCTGCACAGGCAGTTGTTTCCAGCTCACTGCTGCACAATGGCGACTTAGAAAGACAAAGCTCTGTTAGTGAAACTTTTCTACCAGAATGACGAGAACTCCTGTGTTGCGATAAAATCATTACATCGGCTGAAGAACCTTCGCCGAGGACCAATGAAACCACGCGCTTTACGAGACATGATGAAGGAGTTTGGAAGAACGGGACAGCTGGTAATTTTACCAAGTAGAGGACGACATGTTGTGGATTCTACACGCGTACAAGACGTTGCTTTGGCGGTCGTGGACGCCACTAACCAATCGCCACATGGTGTTGTCAGTGTGCCAACTGTTTCTCGTGCTGTTGATATGCCCTATTCGACCGTCTGGCGTGTAATGCGTCGAATCCTGGGTTATTTTCCTTACAAAATCCATAGTTTTCATCAGCTGTCCGACGGGGACCCTGCAGTTCGGGAAAAATTCGCGCTGCAGTTCCTTCCCAGAATGGAAGTCGATTCTGCTTGGACGTGGAACATCCTTTGGATAGATGAAGCCCGTTTCACCTGGATGGTCAAGTGATTACGCACAACTGCCGCATTTTGGCAAGTGAAAACCCGCGCGCAATCCATCAAGTTTCCCTTGCACCCTGAAAGGTCACGGTATGGTGCGGTTTCACCACAACATTCGCCATTGGGCCGTATTTTGGTGGTGAGTTGTGACTCCAAGAGGGTTCGAAACCTGCTCTGTCACAGGAAAACAGTATCAGAACATGTTGCAAACATTTGGGATTCCTGAACTCAGCAAAATGGCCGCCTCCAGGGCACGATATTTATGCAGGATGGTGCACCCCCTCATATTGCTCGTGGCGTTCAACAGGTGTTACGGGCAACTTTCACCGATGCACGTGAAATCAGCCGCTGTTTCCCAACAGCTTGGCCTCCTCGCTTGCCTGATCTCACACCGTGCGAGTTTTGGTTATGGGCATTCTTAAAGGATCAGGTGTACCGAGAACACCCAGCAACCTTGGCACATCTGAAAGACGCAATTATTCGGAATGTTCGTGGTATTAATGTGGACTTACTGCGTTCCGCTGTGGAACACACTGCTTTACGAATGGAAAGAGTTATGGAGAACCACGGCACACATATAGAACATCTGTAGAACGTCTTGTTGATCTGCAGCGCCACCTATCGGCAACTTCTTGTACTAATAATTTATTAAAAATAAATCACGAGCGCGTGATCTGAAGTATCTGTTTTCCAAATTTCATCACATTTATGACCCATACAACATCCTGCACAGGCCTCTGAGTTGGGGAAGTTTAATTTGGACAACCCTTTATATTTCTGGCCTAATAATGAAACAACAAATATTTAGGATTAAAATTGGTTTTATTGTTTTTCAATATATTCTCCATGATGATCAATGCACTTTTGCACGTGTTTGAACCAATTTTCGAAGCACTTTTCCCACTCCGATTGAGGTAACTGCAAAATATGCGTTTTGAATGCATCAACCGCTTCTTCAGGTGTCGAAAATCGTTGTCCAAGTAATTTATTTTTGATGTACGGGGATAAAAAAAGTCATTGTGTGCTAAATCAGGGCTGCACGGCGGATGACCCATCAATTCGATGTTTTGACATTTCAGAAAATCCTTTGTTTGAGCCTTCTTGCTCGAACAATTTTTGTTGGATTTTGCTCGTCTTGGAAGACCCATACAGTCGATTGCTGTTTAGTTTCCGGCTCATATGCATGGATACGTGATTCGTCACGTGTGTAGATGTTATACACAGCCTTTGATGCCCCTTGATAGTATTTTGTCAGCATTTCCTTGCACCAATCGATACGAGCCTTCTTTTGAGCGTTTTTCAGATTATGCGGGGTCCAACGCGAACAAATCTTTTTACAGTCAAATGTCCATGCAATGTCTTATTGATGCTTGTCATACTAATGTCCAAAGACACCTCAATCTCACGGTATGTCACATGACGATCTTGCAAAATCAGTTCTTGCACAAAATCGATATTTTTTGGCACCAAACTGATTTTGGACGACCTGCACGGAATTCGTTCTGGATCGAACACCGACGGCGATTAAATTCATTATACCAGCTTTTTACAGTGCTGTAGGATGGTGCTTCATCGCTGTATAAAAATTTAAGTTCATCGAAGCACTCTTGTCTTGACAATCCACGTCGAAAGTTATGAAAAATAATTGCACGAAAATGTTCACGAGACAACTCCATTTTTTAACGAGATGAATTTTTAAATTTCCTGTAAACAACACAAATCAAGCTGAAATGGCAAATCGTTCTGAAGAATTTATGTTTACAAATATAAAATTTTCGATTTAAATTGTCTGCGATCACCTAGCTACGCTTTCTGTTGCCAAAACCAGAAATATAAATAGCAACCTACGTAAATTCTGAAAAAAGAATTGTAATGAAAGCTAAAAGTTGTCAAAATATTGTTCTGTATTTAATTTTTAATTTTTATTAAAAGGGAAAAATTAGTACAAAAAAGCCAAAAAGTGTCCTACTGTGCCGCCTTTCTGCCCTGCTAAATTATATTCCCTACATACTTAAAATAAAAGATTCGTTTTCTTTTGCTAATAATACTTTTTATCAGATCTTCACATCTCATTTTACTTTAATTATTATTCTGCTCTATTTTTTTTTATAAAATTCTAAACCCTATAAATGAACTATATTAGTACTTAATCATATTCTGTCTCTCTAACGCCCTCTGTTACAGCTATCTCGCACGCAAACAACGAACAGGCTGCCACACTCTTCTGAATCACCTTTTCTCCCCGCGACTTAAATATTTATCTGGTTACTAAGAGAGTTAAAAAAAAAAAAAAAAAAAAAAAAACGGAATTTCCGTCTGGCAAATTAATACTCTTTGACTACAGAACTATATCATATTAAAATGACAGTCATACTTAAATGATTTGAAAATTATCAGTTTTAAGACTTTCTAACAAGGTTGAAAAGTGTTTATGATTTCGGTTTGTCTGTCCGTCCGTGCTCTAACTCCCATAAATATGCATCGATTTCTAGGAAATCAATATATGTTTCTGTACCACACTGCAGAAAAAGTCTGTCAAATTTACAGAAAAAAATTGTCAGCCAGGACGCCAGTTTATTTCCGTTTTTTTTTTTTTTTTTTTTTACAGAATTCTCCCATAAATTTTACAGATTCTCAGTTCATTTTACAGAAATTTTCCATATAAGGAAAAAAATACGGAAGATTTCTGTAAAATATACGGAAATAAACTGGCGTCCTGGCTGACAGTTTTTTTCTGTCAGTTTAACAGACTGTTTTTTGCAGTGCATGTACCCTATTGAAAATGGTGTATGTTATATTTATAGTTGTTCTACAGGAGCACTCAAAAGATTTCCAATATATTACGCTCTATGGGCAGCTATTCTTTAAAGCATATTTTAGAGATATTCTGCGATTTGAAATGAAACAAAATTGGTATATGTTATTAAGGATTAGAAGATAAAGCTGTCCATCGAAAAGAATGTCTGTATATCCTTAATAGCTCTTCTACAAGAAGACGAAAAATAATTCCAATACGGACAGGGGCAGTTTAGAGACAGGCATCTTTTTAACACTTTCTAACGAAGTTGAAAAGTGTTTAAAGCAATTTCGGTTTGTCTGTCGGTTTGTCCGTCTGTTCGTCTGCCCCTCCGTCCGTGCCCTAACTCGCGAAAATATGCATCGATTTCTACGAAATCGATATATGTTGCTCCTAGGAACTGTACCATGTACCCTATTGAAAATGGTGTATGTAGCATTTATAGTTCTTCTACAGGAGAGCTCAAAAGATTTCCAATGCATTACACTGTATGGGCCGTCATTCTTTAAAGTTTCCTTAAGAGATATTAGGCTATTTCAAATGAAACAAAATTGATATATGTTATCAATGATTTGATAAAGCTCTCCACTGAAAATAGTGTCTGTACATTAATAGTTCTTGTACAGGTTTAGTTTCTGTGATTATGGCAACGCTACTCTAGGGCGATCTGCCAAGGATGGGAGATGGCTTGGCAGCAGGACTTTCTAAGGGGTTCTAATGCGTATTCACGTTACATCTGGAGAAAACCTACTAAAACTCCATACCGTTAGATCGACAGCCGCGAGATGGGACCAGAACCAGGGACCTTCACACTTCTTACCATTTTCAGTGACATAACCACTGTGCCATGGTGAGGTCTTATACAAGAGCACTCAAAATAATTCCAATGCATTACGTTCAATGGCAGTTTAGAGACAGGCATCTATTTAAAGCACAATAGTATCCTACTATATGTAATTAGTTAATGATCTAACGACGATTGCTCGTTCCTTCAAAAGTTGCGCCAATTGACGACTTTTGCGATAAATCGCCAAACAGGGTGCACATTTTTTTTTCAAAAAATGAACCTTAGTTTGGCGATTTTTTCATTATTTGGCGATAAATCAAATGGAAATGGGGTTACGACCAATTATCTACGCAAACGATCTAGGCCGGGTGTGATATTGCCTTCTGTGGGGGACTTTCTAAGGGGTCCTGACCCGTATTTACGCAAAGTTTCGCAGAAAACTACAGAAAACTCCGAAAGGTCGGCGAACGCGACCTGGTTTTGAACCAGGCACCTTTCGTCTCCCAGTTCAAAGCGCTATGCCACTGGTTGGGCTGGAGGGAAATAAAAATTATACGCAATGTGATAATGTTAAGCTCAGACTATTTTAATGGGAATTTTGAAAATCCGTTATTTGTACTCGAATGAAGTGACTTAGTGTGTTGTGTTGTGTTGCGTTAAGACAAAGCTAGGGAAGCAAGGGCTATCTGCTTAGCAGGGGGGGTTGCGTTGGTCGGAGGAATTTTTAAGGGTTTCTAATGCATTAACCAATTTACATGCAACAAAATTGCAAACATTAAATTTTTAGACTCTGGAACATTAATTTTAGACTACTAATAATTTAGTGCGAAAATTATACATGCTTTTTCTATGTACAGTGCCATATACGTATAGAAAATGATGTATGTAGTGTTTATGGTTCTTTTATAAGAGTCCAAAAGAAAAAAAATCCAATACATCACGCTCTATAGTCAGTCATTCTTAAAAGCGTTCTTTAGAGATATTTGGTTTGTTTTCAACGAAAATGTTATCCATTGAAGATAGTGTCTGTGTAATAAATAGTTCTTCTACAGGGACACCCAAAAGAATTCCAAAACATTATGATTTATAGCAGGTGAAAGATATTAATCTATTTCAAGCGCAGTGCAATAGGCATAAAATGTTTATAACAGTATCTCTAAAGTCTCGCCAGATTTAAGGACAATAAATCGCCAAATTTCGCTCAAAAATACTGTTGTGTTGGAAAATTGTTTTATAATCGGTGCATTTGGCATGGTTTATTTATTTATTTATTTATTTTTGTTTTTGTTTTAAACTAGTATTTAGAGTAGATCTGGCACAATGTTAGCAACGACAAAACCGTCTGGCAACTATCAATTTATAATACTAAAATGGCATAGAAAATTATAAAGAAGATTCGAATGTCTTAAAATGATTTTAAAATTTCCACTTTTTACCTGTACAGACCAGATGCGCACAAGTAAACGCAACCGCTCCCAGGTGCCAGACGTACCGCATCTCTACCTAACTTCAATGAGAAAGAAAACATGAAAAAGAAAAAGCCGATCTAAAATAAACTTCTACGTGACGTTGCTAGCTGTTGTACTATAAGGAGGATTAACACTCGCTTATGAAACAGTTGGAAACTGATCAAGTCTCTTTTAAAGAACGTATGCAGCAGTAAAATTCTGAAGAGAGTGTGTTTTCTTCTATTGATCAAGCAGGAGCGGTCCTAGAGTATGTGGCTCCCTCCTGCAAACGTAGAAAACGCGCCCTCTTTCGTACTCTAGATCTAGATTTTCTCAGTTTATGAGTGTTAGTTCGAAATGGCTCCCTTTCGAAGATGGCGCTCCGATGCGATGCTTACCGAGTCAGGCCAACCCTTTGAACAAGCTTAACCCATTTGTGCCTGGATATTTTTGCGACTTTATTCAATTTTTACTGATAACAGAAATAATAGATAAATTTCTGATGTCAATTTCTTGAACAAGGGATGATTTCTTTTAAAATCATTACGCATAAAAATCGAAATATCAACATCCTACTTGGTCATGTTAAAATATTTTGTAGAGTTGAGGCTCAATACTCATGAATAAAGGCTAGGAAAAATAAATAACGTTTTCGACTAATAGCGAAAATGCCGTCCCAAAAAAGGGACACTAGGCATAAATGGGTTAAATTCAATTAGATGAGCTACTTTTTCTCAAAATTTTCACGTTGGAGATAAGACCGCAACTTCTTTTTTTTTAAATTAAAACTTCTACAGTAATTTCGAATTTTCAGGAAACATAGAAACTGAAGAGTTAAGTTTTAAATACTATGCAAAGCAATTTTTTTAGTTATAGCTTCTACAGTAATTTCACAATTAGGAAACATAGAAACTGCAGAGTTAAATTTTAAATACTGTGCAAAGCGACTTTTTTAGTTATAATTTCTACTGTAATTTCACATTTTCAGGAAACATAGAAACTGCTGAGTTAGGTGTTAAATACTATACAAAGTGATTTTTTTAGTCATAACTTCTACCGTAATTTCACATTTACGGGAAACATAGAGACTGCAGAGTTAAATTTTAAATACTATGCAAAGGGATTATTTTTTTTCAATTTTCTATAACGTTCAATTGTTTATTTCAGGGACGAAGCAAGAGAAAAACCCCAGAGGTTGCAGCCCCCCCCCCCGCCCTGAAATTCGGATTATTGTTAAATAATCAGTCCTTTAAGTATAACAATGAATCTTTTAATTATATCAATGAAGCTTTTCTAAAGAGTATCCAGAAACAGTGGAAACGGGCTTTAATTATTATCTATTAGAGATACGTGGGCAGTGTCAATTAAAAAAATGTTCAAAATTAGGTAGGAAAAAAGATTGCATTAAGAAAAATTTCCTCTACGTAATTTTCATAAAGTTATACTTTTTAAATTTGTATACGACCCTCATATAAAAAAAATCCTCAGTTAGTAAAGTGTACCCCATGCATTAACGACTTGATTGTACAAAATTTGATAATTATATATTAAAAGTGTCAAGGACATGAAGATAAATATATGATGACTTAAACCACTTTTCAACGGCTCTCGAAGGGGAAAAACTAACGTCGGATCAGTGCGTTTTATGGGTCGTACAGAAATGACGAAAGAGAATATCTTTTTTTTTTTTTTCACTCTAGCACTAAACGTTTACGTTCAAATTCGTGTATAGCCTGTCTCCATCTATGTTTAAAGATATCTCTAGAGACTTTTTATGATGAAAGCTTGAAATTTTGTAAATTCCCTTATTAGTGTATGACGCACATTTTACTAACTGAGAATTTTTTTTACTGGGATCGTCTACAAATTTAAAACGTTTAGCTTTTTAAACACTAACGAGGGGATTTTTTTAAATGTAGTATTTTTACCTACTTTAATATGAATATTTTTTTCATCATTTGCTCCTTTTCTCCAAAATTTCGTCTTGACTATATGTTTGGTTCTTCATCCGTATGATATTTTGGCTTAGTCATTCAGTGATTTGTTCCACAGAAATTTGTTTTTTGATTTAATTATTTGTCAACTGATTTAATGATTAATTCAATTTCTCGCTTTTATTATAAAAAAAAGCGAAAACATTTCAACTTTCCTTTAAAATAAAGCATGCTTGCATTCATGCCATTTTTTTGTAAATAAAGTATTTACGAATCTTTCGATGCATTATTTACATAGCATCCACTTAACAAGAGTAATGGTAGTTCAGAAAATACGTCACAAAAGTTGATAAAGAATGACGTAAGGAAGTTTTTCTAAAAACCTAAAGCACGTCTTCTAATTATTTCGAGAACTTATCTTCTACGTGAGTTAAAGTTATGAGTTAGGTTTCCTTAAAAACCTACGAAAATACTGTTTATACATCAGGTACTACGACTTTGACGTAAACAAAAATTTTCTGTGTCAACCCTTTCCTGAATTAGGATGATTTGGTTTCATTAATAATCTCAGACTATCGTGTTTTGAAATGCTACTTTATTATCAAAAAAGCGAGCTTAATTAAACCTTGACTAAAAATCAATACAGTAAGACCCATTCACTGTTAGCCAGTCATTATACAGGGTGTCCGAATAATGAGGTTACACACTTTAATTTTTTATCTATTAGAGATGGGTAAGCAATGTAAAGTGAAAAAATATATTCAAAATAAGATGTGAAAAAAAGACTACATTATGTGAAAATTCCTCTCGTTAGTTTTAAAAGAGTTATATATTTTAAATTCGTATACGACGCCTGAACAAAAAATACCCAGTTAGTGAAGTGCGTCATATACACTAAAAATGTCATGTACAAAATTTCAGTCTTACATCATAAAATGCCTCAAAGATATCTTTAAACAAAGACGATCGGGGGGAGGGATATATATATGAATTTGAATGTAAACGTTCATTGGTATTGCATTTTAAAAAGTTATACTTTTTAAATTTGTATACGAATCCAGAACAAAAAGATTCCCAGTTAGTAAAATGTGTCCCATATACAAAAGACGTGATGACAAAATTTCAGCCTTTCATCACAAAATGTCTAAAGAGATATCTTTAAACAAAGGTGATCTGTAGATACACATGAATTTGAATATAAACTTTCATAGCTAGAGAGGAATTTTTTTTTCTTCTTTCGTAATTTTCGTACAACTCCTGAATTGTGATCATCTGAAATGATTTTATCCCTTCGAGAGCTACTGAAATGTGGTGTAAGTCAGCGCATACTTTCCTTTATACCTCTGACACATTTCGCGATATAATTTTCAAATTTTGTACATCACCTCATTAGTGTATGAGACACATTTTACTAACTGGGAGTTTCCTTGTACTTTGGTCGTATACAAATTTAAAAAGTGTAACTTTTGGAAATTAACAAGAGGAATTTTTTCTTGGCGTAGTCTTTTTTCCTACCTTATTTTGGCATTGCTTCTGTTTACATTGCACGCCACCATGGCCGAGTGGATAAGACACTGATCATGGGAGATAGCCGAAATGTGAAAATCCGATTCGGGCCTATCGCGCTGCTGTCGATCTAACGATTTGGAGTTTTGGACGGTTTTCTCCAAATGTAACGTAAATACGCGTTAGAACCCCTCAAAATGTCATCCGCCTAAGGCATTATGCGGTCATCTGAAATGATTTAGCTCCCTTGGCAGATGCCCCCGTATAGACTTGCCATAATACAAAAACAGACAATCTATTTTTATGCCCATTTATCTCTGATAGATAATGAACTGAAGAGCGTTACAATTTTTTTGGGGACACATTGTACTCTTGATTATGGTTCTGAATGAAATTAAAAAATAAATAAATAAATAAATAAATGTTTATATTTATTTATTTATATATAATATTCAAAATTTAATGATTTTAAAAGAATATATTTAATATTCTTTTAAAATCTTTTAAGCATGATTTTTTGGTTTCTCGCTTACAATAAAGATGGTTTATAGGATATTCTGCAGCTTTCAAGTTTATTCTTTGGGGAAAAAACTGTTCTACATTTGATCGTAGTCCAATTGATTGTAGTAGTTGGGCACAGCCAGCTGTCGTCAAAAAAGGGTCTCTAGATCTGTGGCACGCGATGAACGTTTCGATCGTCCGCCATCTTGCTGGTAGTTAAGTCGAGCGATGGCAACGGCTGCCATTTTTTCGGCATTGGGCAATCTATCCAGCTGTTCTCGCATTCTTCCATTTTTCGTCAGATGTCAGTGCTGTTAAAAATAATCGTGACAATTTTTTTATGGGAAAGGACGTGCTAGTAAGTAAAGGATGCTCGTGGAGCTGTGTCACCCGCAACTATTTTTATAGAAATCCAATCTATCCTTCGTGACTGGCAACAGTCAAAACGTCAGAGTTTGGTGTTCCCAGAGCGGGAACACTGCGCGGTAAAGGGTTAAGCAAATAAAACAGAATAATTTGTATCAAAAGTTTCAAAGAGAAGTAAATAATAATTATGTAGAAAGCTAAAACTTTTACAAGGGTAGAAATTTTTAAGCTATAACTATTGTTGCAAAGCACTTACTTTTTGCGGCAATTAGAACTCGAGACATTCGCTTTGGTTCGAATATTTTTTGTTTAAGTAGTGCAGCAGTTCCCGACTTTTTAACATTGCCCCCCCCCCCCGCTCAACAAAGGATAACTTATGATGGTGCCCTCCCCGCATTCTACAGCATACATAGTCTTTTATTCTTCAGCAGTAGAAATTCAGTCACCTTCTCTATAAAATAATGTTATCACTACAGTTTGAATAAACATTTTAAGAGAAAATAGATATGTTTTGGAGTAAAAATAAGAATAAATAAGATGATTTTTTTAAAACATGCATTATCACTTACTCTTTGCCTGTTTTATTTTCGTAAAACCCCTCCTGCAAACACCTTGCATCCCCCAAGAGTGGCGCACTTCATTACTGGGAACCGTTGGAGCGGTGTACAGCTGCGGAAAAAAAGGCCCATTTGTACTTTATACAGCCGTCGTTCGTCGTACACTAAAGTTACATATACCAATCGTTTATGATTGAAGTACACTTTAATTTGCTATGCATAAAAATTGCATAAGGGGCCGTATCCATATTAAAATTCGCACCAGCTTTTTTTTTCCAATAGCAACCCCTAGATTTCACTTCATATTTCAAAAATTTAGCTCATTTTAACCCCGCATACCCATTTTCAATAAATTTGAACTGAAAGTGAGTGACCCAAAATCACCCTCCCCCTATGTTAAAATACTTTTTCATACTTTATTTCATATCTCATATAATATTGATAATAAGAAGCTACTTTTATTCGTACACTTAGAACTAAACGACGCAAACATAATTTATTAGTATTATAATTTTTAATAAAATATTAATGTGAATTATATGAATTATTAAATTAATATTCAAGAAAATCTGAAATTCTTCCAGATTTTATCTACGCACTTGAGAGTGCTTTTACTCTCTCTCACACACACGAAACCACGAAGATTTTATATGTCGGTTCCAAGTATGAAGTATGGTTCAACATGGCACAGTGGTTATGTCCTTGGAAAAACCAGGCAGGCGAAGCGTGAAGCGGGTCTCATCGCGCGTCTGTCAACCTAACTGAAGCCACCGCCACTATCAGACTATCGCCAAAACTCGCCCAGAACGATGACAAATGGCGATATTTTGGGCATGGACCAAATGACTGACTATCGAAAAATTTGCGGATATTTTGGAAAACCTCGCTAAGGTCGACGACAGACAGCGAGATTTTGGGCATGGACCAAACAATGACTGTCTAAAGTTAAATTATATCCAAGATGTCCATAGACATTAAAGTATTGAAATTCTTTTAGGTGGTCCTGTAAATAAACTCTCCAGTAAATTGGAACCAAAAATCTAGATGCACAACTACATGTTACAACAATCTTATGTATGAAATTTCAACATTCTACGACTAAAATTTTTTGAGATTTGAGAGTTAAATACATACACACGTACAACAAAAGTCGCCAAGCTTGGCGACTTTTGGGGTAGTTCTTGAGGGAGGCACGTGTCCGTGGTCGGATCATTACCTAACTTATATGGTAGGACGGTATTGTGCTTGAAATGGATAAATGCCCCTAAACTTGCCATTGACCGTAATGTATTGGAAATCTTTTGAATGTTCCTGTAGCAGAACTATAAATGATAAAGACACTTCTTTTATTGGAGAAATTCATTTTGTAACTCTTAACAGCATATATCACAGTTTGAAATAGCCCAATACCTCTAAAATACGCTTTGATGAATTTCGGCCCATAGAGCGTAATGTATTTCGAATCTTTTGGGCGGTCCTGCAGATAAACTATCCAGTCGAATGGAACCGAAAGGGGAGGTGCACAACTAGATGTTACAACAATCCTAAATATAAAGTTTCGATATTCTACGCCTAATAGGTTTTGAGATATGCGAGTTTAATGAATTTCGGCCCATAGAGCGTAATGTATTTCGAATCTTTTGGGCGGTCCTGTAGATAAACTATCCATTCGATTGAGGCCAAAAGAGGAGGTGCACAACTAAAACCACACAAAATGCAAGAATATAGATTGAAAACTAAAGAAAACCCTACCCAAGTCCCTAAAATCAACAAAAATTGAAAAGTGATAAGGCGCGTAGAAAAACTCGCGTAGACAAAAAACCCGTGATTGAAAGAAATAGCACTCTCAAGTGCTAAAAATTATGAATAGCAACCGACCCAAATTTCGATGGAAATAGATTCAAAAAGGGATTTTACATGGCTGTGCAAAATTTCAAATTTTTACGTTCAGTAGTTTAATTTATATTAAATAAAATGTGTTATTTTTCTGAGTTAAGGAACCATATATAAATTTATTAAGGGACAATTTTTTGAAAGTTGCGTAAAATAAACGTAAATTAGATTTCTTTTGTGCAAAAACAGTAAAAGATAGCGGCATTTTAAAATATCAAATTTTGAAGCAAATAAATTGGAGGTTTTTACAGTTTCATGGTGATTCTATAAAGCGTCTATTGTTGCGTCCTCTAATATATCCCACCAAATAAAACGTTTTCCATGTATAGAATTAGATGCAGTAGATGCATGTCTTCCAACACAACGTCTTATTTCAGAAAAACTAACATCCTCAACATTATTTTTTAATGTTGGAAACATCAGGTCTTTGGACTTCCCCATACTTTATCAAACATTCAACAAACATTTAAAATCACGTTTTCTGTCTGAATTTTCATCTGACTATAAATTAAAATACCGCCAAAAGTCTTATAAGAATATTGCACATTGCAGGCGATAGTATTAAATGAAGAATGTGAAATAACAAACACAGTGATAATAGGGTCGGCAAAAAAGTAATTGCGTTTTATACATGAAATTCAAACAAATAAATTTTCAATCATGAAACCATTCTTCAAGTTCAACTGTAGCTGAGTAACATTCATGATTGTAGTCAGAAGAGTAGAAAACAGCCTCTCACTCCTGGCAACATTTCACCTGTCTAAGAGATCCCTCAAGAGAAAATAACAATTTTATAATTAGAAAGATTTTGAAAATCGTGAGCAGTCGTTTTGCATTTTTCTTTTAAATCATGTGTACGAACCAAAGTAGTTATGGACTCACAGGTCATTTGGACCATTGACTAAATATTCTAACCTCATATTCTTAGTACAAAAAACTTTAAGACTAGAAACATTATTTTTATTGAAAATAATATTTATTTCTTTTAACTCTCGTGAGCGAAATTAATGAAAGGCGAAAAGTTCGGAACCTACAAATAGCGTTTCTCAATTTGCAGAAAGTCCCTTACAATGGCGCAAAAAGTAATTCACAATATCTCCGGAAATTATAGTAGAAAATTGGTGAAAATTTATATTTAGGGTAATTTGAAGGTTTTCTTTCGTTTAATAAAGTCAAAATAGTATGCTGCCATTGATGAAAACGAAGTTGATGTAGAATTAAATATGAAGACGGGCCCTTATGCGAATTAAATTACTAGAAAATTAAAGTGTATGTTATTTGCAAACGAATGGTATATATTAATTTTGCAGTGCGACGAATAATGGCCAAATTAAGAGCAAGTGGGCCTTTTTTTCCCCCGCAGCTGTACATAAAATTCGCAATTGCCCGCTAACAGTACATTTCTTCTTTTAAAAAAACAGAACTGTTGCCATGGAAATAGAAAAAGAAAATAAAGGAACGCTCATGGATTAAACTACGCAATACTACTAAAGAGGTTAAGAATTTTTATGCTAATAGTTTTAGAAACCGTGATTCTCGTGATAAATGCAACAAAGAGAACAGTTATTACGAAAGTTATAAGGCTTTTAATTGCATTCTTCTATGAATGAATCAGAGAACGAAACTTTTCCTGATACCTCCTTCTTCAGGGATAAAAAGTATTGTACATTACGGAAAAAGTTGAATGACCCACGGAAACAGGGAAAATTTGTATACTTCAAATGAATTATATAAATTCATTTTCCGGAAACCTTGAATGTTTACCGAACGACTGTCTTGTTTTTTTCCATCGAAAATAAATATACTTGATTGTTTACTTAACGAAAAAGAAAATGCTAGGTGTTGAAGGAATAAAAAATCGGTTTTAAAAAACTGAAGAGGGATTTTTTTTATTAGTTAAGCTGTAATGATTACACAAGAAAAACAAAGATGGATTTAAAAAATATCAGGAATTAAAAGGTGGCGTTGTAGATAGCAAGCGCCTTGCTTCAGTGAACAGAAGCCTATGGCCTTCAGAAGTCATCGTAAAATGCTTAAAGCAGGTGAGGCTTAATCTAGCAGAACAAATATTACCTAGTTATTTGCATTTTACACAATAACTAACTCTTGTGGTAATGCAATTAATAGAATAAGTTACTAGCTAACTAGTTTTATCCGAATTTGGACACTCAAAGGCCGTACGTCTCACCAGCACTTGTGGACAAGTTGATGTGTTCGCCGAAGAAAAAGTTATACGGTAAGTACAAAGTTCTTAAATACAATTTAATCCCATAAATCCGAACTATGGGCTTTTTACATAGCAAAATTTTCGACTGACCCCCTTTCAATACAAATGGAAAGAGGAGAGTTAAATAAATTAGAAAATATACAACTTGTGATTTATTTGTTCAGAAATGACTGAAAGAGAGCGTGATTGATTAAATATTAAACGCATGCGTCAATTACTCCATTCATTGATTATCTGCATGCTGAAAATAGAATTAGTTTATTGTGGTCTTCTCCAAACGTATTTTTTATAAAAATTAAAATCTGTTTTTATTTTCTACAAAAATTAATATTCGCTTATATTATTTCGAATTTTCGAGCTAACGGAAGTCTTACTGCATTGAGCATGCATTGCGCATTGAAAATGCCGAATTCAGTTAATTATTATGCTGTTATGCTAACTATTTTTTATATATTTCACCCTAAGGCTTTCGCCTTGAAAGTCACGACTATAATGGAGCCTACAAGGAAGCGAAACATAAAAGGAAAAGCTTAAGCAATTATGTGCCTTTGTGTACATTGAGGTTCCTGTTTCTGAAGGTGATGGGGGACGAATGAATCGCTCTGATGCTCAAAATTTTAAACCATTAAGGGCTGTAATCTGCAGTGGCCGCTTAGACGAACTTACGAAAGTGTGACGTCATCCAAAACTCATGCCAAACGAAGTTAGATCATTTTGCCATCTCATACGTATCCGGTTATCGATTTTTTTTTGGTAGGGTACGGAGGACGCTGATATGATGTCACAAATCCGAACGAAGATATCACTCTGATACTCAACGAAGATGTTGCTCTGACGTATTTCACCCTTATAAGATATCTTACCGATGACTATAACACGCGTTTCAGAATTAATCCGCGTGTCAAATGTTTGGTGAATAAGGCAATTAAAATGTTCCGCACAATTGTAAATCAAAATCTGAGAACGATGAAATTTTGTGCTTTTCTATGAACATCGCAAAAGGTAAATCTTCATCATCTGCATCTTCAACATTCTTTGGCAGGTCAGGGGGGGGGATCAGTGATCGACTGAAGAAAAGGTTCCTTATAGCTGATTCTTAAGATTTCGCAGGTTCGCTATGAAAGGATAAATTAGCATTAAACAAAGGGTTTTCCAAAAGGAATGATACAATTTTAAATGGTTAGAATGGCAACACTACGTATTCTTTTTTCACATTTCTTGTGTCATTTGTGTTTAGTATACTATACCATTTAATCTTGGAAAGATACACGCTTGAATAACGTTTCGAAATTATTAAATTGTTTTATCAAAATCAGTGTTCAAATGGGAATACTAAGAGAAATTTGAGACGAATTCATGGTCGACATTATTCAGGTCTTGAGATTTAAAACCTTGTGATTTCTTTCTTTGGGGATATGTGAAGTCACAAGTTTATGCTGATAATCCAATAACAACTGAGCAATTAAAAACCAACATTGAACGTGTTATTCGTGAAATAACACCTAATTTATGTGAAAGAGTGATGGAAAATTAGGTTGACAGAATGCGGTATGTACAAAGAAGTCGTGGTGCTCACATGAACGATATTATTTTTCACACTTAATGTCATAATGTAAGCTTTCAAAGAAAATAAATAATTGTGTCTCACTGAATAATTTATGTGTTTTTTTAATTTTTAAAATTGTATCACTCTTAATGGAAAACCCTATATAACAGAAAAACGGCGGGACCAAAATAATCCGTCAGTTCGTTATAAACCGAGTTCGCTATAACAAAGTTTGACTGTATAAGGACCGACCTTGTTTAAAAAATGAATTATTATTCTCCTTCACATACTAATATTTTAAGAAGTGAAATCTCTGGTATTAAAGACAATCCTACTATACAGTTACGCCGACTCACTCTCTAACAATTTCGGACGACCAATCGAAGATGAAACTTTCACCGCCATCATTCCAAAAAGATTACAAAGTTAGACACGAAAAGCCTAATAACATCTACACCGTTTGTATGATCCTCTTGAAATTTTTAATAATTATCTACACCTTCCTATTGTTTCCCATAAAAATATAGGAAACAATCTGCTCTACAATAAAAACCTGAAAATCCGCCCGTTCCCTCACTTTTAAGCGAATTTTTGCTATTTTCAGCTCCATTTTATTTCCGAGAGAGAAAAAAAATCATTTTCGTAACAAAATTAGGTTCTGCAAGTGACAATCATGTCATATTTGAAGTCACGGACATCGGGCTTTGAAGGGAAAATTGTGATTTCAGTTCTTTTTAAACAGTTTTTCCAGATAACATAGTTTAATTTTTTCTTTCTTTCTTTTTTGTTTTGTTTGTATTATGCATGCCGTTTTCATGAAGCATTAATATAAGAGGGTCTGTTTATACAAAAAGAAATCGTTCGAATGCGAAAAGTTTCCGCACGCTTCCAAAAGGAGCATTGAATTCGATTTGGGTATATAATAAAAATTGAATAATTATTTAAGTAGACAAAGATGAAATATATTGAATGTAGACGTATTTTCGTCAAATGTTTTTTCTAGCAATGTTCTAATTGCCTCCAAAACGGGATTTGATTTCTAGTGATAAATATTTTTAAAAATTCGTATTTATTTTATGCATTACTGGTTTAGAAAATAAGCACCACTCCGGCGCAAAAATTGGCACTACCACCAGCAGTCAATTTTTTTAGGCAAGTTACATCGTAACACCTGATGCACCCATGCATTTCCGGTCTACACAGCTGGTAATAAATAATTTTGCATGTTAAAGGTGAGCCGTAGTAACTCTTTAAATTACTATCTGTATTGGAATTTCCAAACAGATTTTGAAAGAAACTGATTTTCTAAAAGTAGACATTGAACACATCTTACAATTACTGGACTGAAGTGAAGCTGTTTGATACGACAATTAATCAGTTGTTTTAAGGCCCCACCATGGCTGAGTGGATAAGACACTCAAAATGGTAGATGGCGAAAGTGTGAAGAGGCACGGTTCGGGCCCGCTCGGCTGTCGGTCTGGAGTTTTGGTCGGTTGTCTCCAGATGTAACGTGAATGCGCATTAGAGCCCCTTAGAAAGTCCATCGACCAAGGCCCACCCCATTCCAGGCAGATAGCCCATATGGGCAGTTTTGCCCATACAAAACGTTTATTTTAATTCCAGTAAATATTAAAATTAATTAAAACTTTTCTAAGTTAACATACCGTAAAGACACTTAGCAAAAATAGTCGTTTTGGCTGGTAAAAAGGTGGACCTTTTGTCAAAATAAAGCTTACGTATAAAAGTTTATATAGCTTTATTTTTAAGGGTTTGTAATCTGCAGAATTCGAGATTATGCTGTTCACATATTGTGACGTTCTCTACTTCTTTTAAATAAGGTGAGATTTTACGTAAGGAGTTGAATATAAAACGAGAGTAAACACTCATTCATTTGGGACATCCTTGAGTTTGAAAAGCTGTTGACCCAACTTACGTGTTTGAGTTAACGATTATCCCAAGTAAATTTAACATGAAATGGATAATCCGATCTCGTACTGTTTTTTTTTTTTTTTTCACTTCCTCGGATTTCAGAATTAAGAATTATTGATCCCGCGGAATCCAGTAATCCCATGGATTGACATTTCATTCAGTTTAAAATTCATTTAAAACTACCAACAGAAAAAATCTGATGTGTCCAACACATGACTTCCTTGCACGTCTATTTAATCAAAAATGTTTTCTACACACTTCCTCTAAACTTATTTGTTTGAAAGAGATAAAATATCAATAACAGTAAAAATTAGCGATTTCTAGCCAAATATTTCGATATCGCCAAGCTGAGTTCAATTTGAAAGATTTCCTTCTGACACTTTATTTGGCGAAATTTCACCGAAAGCCGACAAACTTGAGATAGTTTGCGAGATTTTGGGGGTAGCCAAAGTAGTCATTGACCACTAACTTTCAATGAATGGAATGCATCCATACACCTTAATGTATTTAAAGTCATTTGGCTCACCCTGTAAATAAATTCCCAGTCGATTGCTGTCAAAAAAGATATTGAAAACAGTTAGATATTATAATATAGTTCTAAATACAAAAGTTCAAAATTCTACGGGTTAAAGTTTTAGAGTTATACAAAATACGAAATAATTTTTGGCGCCAATTTGGCGATATTTCGGCGAAACACGTCAATGTCGACGACATTTGGCGAGATTTTAAGCATGGACCAACAATGACAGATTATCGCCAAATTTGGCGATATTTCGCTAAAACTCGCCAAGAACGATGACAAATGGCGATACGTTGGGCATGGACCAAATGACTGACTATCGCTAAATTTGGCGACATTTCGGCAAAACTCGCCAAGGTCGAGGACAGACGGCGAGATTTTGGGCATGTACCAAACAATGACTGTCTACAATTGTATTATATTGAAGATGTCCATAGACATTAAAGTACTCAAATTCTTTTTGGTGGTCCTGTAATTAAACTCTCCAGTAGATTGGAACCGAAAATCGAGATGCACAACTAGATGTTACAACAATCTTATATATGAAATTTCATAATAGTTTTTGAGATTTGAGAGTTAAATATGCACACACGTACACCAAAAGTCGCCAAGCTTGGCGACTTTTGGCATAGTTGTTGAGGGAGGCACGTGACCGTGGTCGGACCATTACCTAACTTATGTGGTAGGACGGTATTGTGCTTGAAATGGTTGAATGCCCCTAAAATTGCCATTGACCGTAACGTATTGGAAATCTTTTGAGTGTTCCTGTAGCAGAACTGTAAATGATAAAGACACTTTTTTTAATGGAGAAATTCATTTTCTAACTCTTAACAGCATATATCACTTTTGAGTCGTTTAAAATAGCCCAATACCTCTAAAAAACGCTTTGATGTATTTCGGCCCATAGAGCGTAATGTATTTCGAATCTTTTAGGCGGTTCTGTAGATAAACTATCCTGTCGAATGGAACCAAAAGGGGAGGTGCACAACTAGATGTTACAACAATCCTAAATATAAAGTTTCAACATTCTACGCCTAATAGTTTTTGAGTTAGGCGAGTTTAATGAATTTCGGCCCATAGAGCGTAATGTATTTCGAATCTTTTGGGCAGTCCTGTACATAAACTATACATTCGATTGCGACCAAAAGGGGAGGTGCACAACTAGATCATAGAACAATCCTAAATATCAAATCTCAACATTCTACGACCCATAGTTTTTGAGATATGCGAGTTACATACATACGTACGTACAAACATACGTACGTACGTACAGACGGCATGGAAAAACTGACCACAATAGACTCGCCTCTGGTCAAAATGAGTTGCAGACGCGTTAATATGATCGTGCATGCTAGCCTACGATGAGATGCATCGAAAAAATTCTTAAAATTAAATTTAGAGGTAGTCAAAATCGGTTTTTTTGTCGAAATTTGGCCCCCAAAATTTTTCGGGATCACATTACTTCCTTATACTACGTACAAGGAAGTAAAAAGTATGAAAAGTAAGAGATTTTAAGCATAAGTTTAACCATTATAGTAATAATTAACCTTAATTGATAATTAAGGCAATAACTTACAAAAATATGAAATTATAGTCATACTATTCAGTATAACATACTTAGTTATTTATTAATTACTAAATCCCCACTAGCGCACTGTACTGGGAGACGGAAGGTGCCTGTTTCGGAACTAGGTCGCATCCGCCGACCTAACCAATCGGAGTTTTCCGTGGTTTTCTCCGAAACTTAACGTAAATACGGGTTAGGACTCTTTAGAAAGACCCCCCACGGAGGGCACCCCACCCAGGCCTAGATCCCTCGTGTAGATAATAGGTCTTAATCCCACAACAACCACTTAATTACTAAAAAAGAAGAAAGTAAAAACGATAACGTAAAGCACATATGCGAAAGCTCTGGCTCACAGGCCGGATGTGGCCAGCCACGGCTTTTGATCCGGGATACGAACATATCAAAAGTCAGTATAAAACCCATATAAACCATTCAAAATCCCATATAAATCCCAATTATATTGCCCGCGACTGCGCTAACATCCTGAAGTTTGGCCGGCAACTTTGCAAAGGTTGCCCATACCTGACGTAAATAGTGAACCGTCTCTTGATTTAATTTTGGTAGAAAATATAAAAGAACGTGACAAAAAAGATTTTTTTTTTTTTTTTTACAGAAATATGAAAATTATAGGCGCATGAACATACTTATCGTTATTTCTTAGTTATACAAAAAATAAGAAAAAAAAACTCCAATGAATCGTTTCCTAAACTTGATTTAATTTTAGTAAAATAATTAAAACCGTTAATTAAAAAAATTAAAACTTCTTCATGATTGATTCGTGATTGTTCTCTACGATGTATTTGTATGAAATATTTGAGCTCAACTGGAGATTGGGAAGTTAGCGAAAAATTTAGATGACAGTGTTTGATCCAGACTCCCACATGAAGATAATTAAAAAATTAATTAAATAAAACTTTAAATTAAAAATTTTAATTATTGATTCATGTATTGTTTCCTAAGATACATAAATATGAAAAAGTTTTGCTAAATTGATGATTGGAAAGGCGGCTTAAAATTGCAATAAAAGCAATTTATTTATCAATTTCAGTCCCTCGAAATTATATCCTAACCCAGTGAGGCAAGCTCCGGAAACATTTGTGCGAGATACAGCAGGATACCGTTAAAACAGGATCGGTATTAGATTCTCTAACTTGAATACGATTGAAAAAGTTTTCAGAATTTTTAATTGAGCATTGTTAATTGCAGTTTTAGGTTAAAAATTTAGCACTTAACGATACCATTGTAAGTTACTACGTCCGATTTAAGTACTCCCACATAAAAATTAACCCTCCAAGCGGCTGAGACGTAAAATCCCGTTCACTTCATTCCAGTTTTTACTGCAATTCATCTATAATTTAAATTATTTATAACACCAAAGCATCATAAAATATATCTCGATATTAAAGCTTATGGGTATTTTAGGAGTTAACTTTTTAATAATTACAAATTTTCCTATCAAAATTTTATTTTTTAAATAATTTTAAAGCTGCATGAAAATTTTGCAGTGAAAACAACTTTACATTATTTGTCCATTTCCAAGACGTTCCGAGGGTTAAAGAGCTTTTGTGCCAAATTAGAAGTAAACGTTTTTCATAAGTAATAATAATAAAAAAATTACTCTCGGGCAAAAATTTTTAAATGTCTTTCATGTTCTGAATAAAAAATTTAAGTAGACTTTTATAATTCTACGTAAAAGTAAAGTATTAATAAATACTCTGAGCACACACGCAAAAAGTTACAAAATATAATCACTAAATTTTTAAAATGCTCGTACTTTATAGCATAGTTAAGGTTATGAAGTAGCACTTTTATGTGAAATTGATATGTTTAATTTAAATATCATTTTAATCCACAATAATGGCAATGTTTTTCGATTAGACAAATTATTCAATTTTAAACTCACGAGCTATATCTAGTTTAAAAACTGACATTGCATTTTTTAATAGAAAATTATTGTAAATAGAAACATACTAGCGTATGAAGCATGCTTTATTTTAAAAAAAAAAACTTACTAAAATCATTAAGTTATTTGTATTTGTGTACTTCATATTTCCGAAATAAGCATCATTGAATACTTTTCATTTTTTATGGCTATAAAATTATTAAATGTAACTTTTTCAACAGAACTGTTTTAAAAATATATCTCTATCAAACAGGTACTTCCCAATTTGAAAATGAAATGTAATGAAATTTTTCATCATCTGGAGTACCCGAAAAAGTGTCCAGCAAATAAAATAAATCAGAAATAATGTATATTAATTTTTAAATTGTATTTCTTTTAAAGTTTATCTTCTTCAGACCTGGCATAAATTTCGCATCTCAAATTAAAGAGCAATCTCATAATTGCTTTTCAAAAACCTATTATACTTAAAAACGACAAGTCGAAAGCGTATTTTCAAATAATCTTTCGAATGAAAGATCAATTCCCAATCTCTGTTTCAATAGTAAAAAGTTACTATGACACATAAACGAAGACTGTCAAGACACTTTTAAAGGTAAATGATGTCCTGCAAGTTCTTTTCAGCTATAGGAATTTCGAAAAAAAGAAGTATTAACAAGTTCAACTTAGGAAATTTCAATAACATTCAAATGTTGTTTTGTGTAACGGCAAATAAAAATAAAATGTGCCCTCAGTGTGCAGAATTTACACATTCACATGAGTTAAAAATATTTTATTAAAAATTAAAGTATCCACGCAAGTGTATGTGAGTTCAGAACTACAGAAAAATCTTCAGTGGAAACGTGAAGGTCCGCATATGTGGATTTGTAGAACAAACAAGTTATAGAGGAAAATTTTAAAATGCTGAATTTCACGCAGAATGTATCAGAACTATTGAATCTCAAAAAGTTCATAGATCTAAATTAGCTAGTTTGCTACTTTCATATGATTATAAAATTAAAGAGGATTTGAAATAAAAATAATAAGATTTTATCTAAGTGCACATTGTGATATCAAATGCAAATTAAAGCATCAAAATGTATTACACGTAGATAGGAATTAAATTTTATGACCACATTTCATTTCAAATCTCAATTTTTTGAACGTATTTTCAAGAACAATGAAACAATACGAATTCATTTCCGGTAACCAAAGTTTAAAACTCAATTATAATGCGTACTGATATCGCCACAGTTCTTTGAAATACGATTTATCGCATACTGGACATTGACTGTCTTACAAGTGTGTCATCGAATATTTTCCTCTGTTGAATTTTTGTAGGTACACCTGCAAGATTTTTTTAAACCATTTTCTTATGCGTTATATTTAACGACAGTGTTGATGTAAACTGGGCAAGAAATACTGATTTTCGCAAAAGTAAGAATATTTCATTATATTTTACAGATTTTTAACATATTTTATTTAAATAATAATAAAAAAGTTCAAGTAGTCTCTTCTGTTCAAATTAGAGCAGGGGTACCGACTATGTGGGTGTTCCGGGACTTTCTGTAACTACGGGAAAAAAATCACATGAGTGTTGAGCATCCAGAAAATTTTAAAGACCAGTTTTATTTACTTTTGTGGAAAAAATGTATTGTGTGAAAATTCAGGAAAAAAGTCAGACAGTTTTCTTCGGGAAAAATATCACTTATGAAATTATTTGATTTTTTGTTGGTACTGCTTGTCACTGCATAAATTTGTATAAAATCAACCACGGAAGGAGAAAGAAATCGTGAAAGTAAAAAAAAAAAAACTTTTTAGTTCATAATACAAAATTCATTCTAATTTGGTTTAATCATTAAGGATGCTTAGAATGTAAGTTCCCACAGAAGAATTTCCCGGGTGCTCAATGTTTGTATCAGGTTGTAACGAAAGTTTTCCGCCATATCTGCCTGAAAAACTAGCTTCTAACTCCTTAGATAACTGTTTTTGAACTTTCGGTACCAAACCGGCACAGTGTCACATGATACAACAATAGTACTTAAAGCTGTACTCATAATTCGTTGATATTCTGTAGCTGACTTTTTGCAACACAACTGGAAGTAAATGATGGTTCTAATCCTCTAGAGTGATAGTTCCATTTGAGACACCTTATACTTAATGATAACTATATTTTTTACAGATTTCACAACACAGTGTCATAAAGCAAGCCTCTTTCTTTCAAATGCCAAAAATCATTTGACAAAATATGAGCAAATACGCTAACGCGAACTGTGTGCTGACGATGTTTGCGGTGGCGGGAAACTTTCGTTACAACCTAATATAAATTCTAAAATAAAATTCTATTGCTTGTCGGTCATGTATGTGGGTGCTTTAGAACTTGAGTTCAATCAGACAAAAAATATCGATAGATACTGAGCTGTTTTATAATTCTAAACTAAGACTGAATTTATATAAGGGCTTGAGTAAATATAAACTACAGGAATTTTTCTTTCAAAAAAATGTCCAATCGTCTCCCTCCCCCCCCCTCCACCGGAAAAGTAGCCTGTCTAGAGCATCCACGAAAATTTTACAATCTAATACGTACATTTTATGTATGTCATTTTATAAAATTTTAATTATTTCATTATTTAACGTAATCTTTTAGTTAGTTGTGAGACGCCCCTTAAAAATGATGAATGGTAGAAGCATTTTTAATTTCATGGAATGCTTCATACACGTTATATTGCGATTTAATCCATATTGTCGGGACAGATGTACTAATACTACCTACTTTTCATTTCTCCCTATTAAATGCACAATTTTTATCCTCCATGGTTCAAACGCCTGAAAAATATTAAACAATGTCATCTCGACAAACTACTTAAAATCGCACAAATTGTGAATATGAAGTAAAGTTTGTGGCAGAGTTAATCAGTCTCAAGCAATTTTTAATTTATGCCGTCACGTATTGGCTGCTGTAAAACAACTACGGATAGTTTGAGTTGTAGATAGCTTGGCTATTTTAAACAATTAATTTTCAAATGGGGTAATACTGAAACTTGGAACGACGTTGAATTTATTTATTTATTTTTTTTATTTACACAAGCTAGTTATGGAGGAACGTAATCTTACGTTGAAATGTACAGATCTTGTTCAGTTATTGTTTTACAGCATTTGTCTGTATGCATCCATTATCTGTATATTTTGAATTAGGAACAAATAAATAATAAGTAATATAGAAATACAGGTTATATAGAAACTTGATCTTCAAATTTTCCTTAATGAAATCAAGTAGCTTTGAAAGTAACTTTTCCTTAAACAACAAGAAAATGAATGCTTTCCAATAAGATTTTTCTATACATGCCTAAATCTTTACTTTACATAATGTATTTATATAATTGTTACATTTTAAATTAAAAATTTATCATTGATACTTGAAAGTTGCGTAAAAAAAAAGTGTCTCGAGATCTCTGGTACGCGATGAACGTTTCGATCGTCTGCCATCTTGCTGGTAGTTAAGTCGACCGATGGCAACGGCTACAATTTTTTCAGCATTGGACAATCTATCCAGTTGTTCTCGCATTCTTCCATTTTTCACCAGATGTCAGTGCTATTAAAAATAATCGTGACTTTTTTTTTTTTTTTTACGGGAAATGACGTGCTAAAAAGTAAAGGATTCTAGTGGAGCTATGTCACCCGCAACTATTTTTTATAGAAATCAAATCTATTCTTCACGACTGGCAACAGTCAAAAAGTCAGAGTTTGGTGTTCTCAGAGCGGGAACACTGCGCGTCAAAGGGTTAATAAATCACAGTATTATTATTTAGTTTTTGTCAGAATTTGACTTTTAAAAGATGTTTCTATATTTCCAGTGAATAAGTGTCACAATGTGCGCTTAACACTTTTACTAATTTATTTGTTTTTAAGGGCGGACAGTTTCTCATCAAACATTCGCTATTACTAAGGTTCAAAATATTGTCCATTTTATTATGGCGGCAACCAGTGGGCGGCCAGCGTTAACCCCATGATGGTACGGGCGACATAACATCTGAACCCAAGCCGGGAATCGAACCCTGTCCAAAACTGTGATATAATGGTTCGTTAGTTATTGTACCACCTGTGCGGCACTTTTAACCAATCTTTATTGTAATAGTTGTTACCAGATTATTAACCCTTTAACGAGCAGTGTTCCCGCTCTGGGAACACCAAACTCTGACGTTTTGACAGTTGCCAGTCACGAAGAATAGATTTGATTTCTATAAAAATAGTTGCGGGTGACCTAGCTCCACGTGAATCCTTTACTTTTTAGCACGTCATTTCCCGTCAAAAATTGTCACGATTATTTTTAACAGCACTGACATCTGCTGAAAAATGAAAGAATGCGAAAACAGCTGGATAGATTGCCCAATGCCGAAAAAAGGGCAGCCGTTGCCATCGCTCGACTTAACTACCAGCAAGATGGAGGACGATCGAAACGTTCATCGCGTGCCACAGATCTAGAGACCCTTTTTTGAAGCAGCTGGCTGTACCGCACAGCCAGCTGCTTCAAAAAAGGGTCTCTAGTGTTCGTTTCGATCGTCCGATTCGTGTCTCGTTCGTTTCGATTCGTGTCTCGTTTCGATCGTCCGCCATCTTGCTGGTAGGCACAGCCAGCTGCTTCAAAAAAGGGTTTCTAGATCTGTGGCACGCGATGAACGTTTCGATCGTCCGCCATCATGCTGATAGTTAAGTCGAGCGATGGCAACGGCTGCCGTTTTTTCGGCATTGGGTAAGGGTTGCGCCTCAAAGGGTTAAGTTAGAAATTAGATTTCCTAAAGCGACATTAAACACTTAATGTTGGGGTAGTGTTAGGGATGGGGTATACAGTAGAGACCTGCCTATAACACGGTAGATACGTTCCGTGCTATAGGAATCCGTATTGTACGGGGCCTGAGCTATACTCCACCAGGAGTGTGAACTAGGCTGGAGAATTGCTGCAAAACTTATTTGCACACCTTAGAAACACAATTCAATAGTTATATTAATTACAGCAGCTAAAGTGTCACAAAATCCGAACATCTGTCCCATTTTACCGTGCTGTACGTGTCTCTTTTGACATGTTGTGTGAAAACGAAAACGATCGCAATTCTTTCGTCGTCTACGAATCCGTGTTGTATGGACCCGTGCTATAGGGGGTTTACTGTACAAAAAAATCTTCAAGAAGGGTCCCCAGTCGGTTAAGAAATTGTGCTTTAGAAGACAACAACAAGATATACGGAAGGATTACAAATAAGTTAAAATATCATGTTAGAAAAATGATGCTGTTAAATCCATCTATTTAATTATAAAAATCTCGAAAGCTTTAATAAATGGATTATTTGTACTTTAAATCATATTTATTAAACTTTTGGTACTACTGTGATCAGTTTGGGGCATAGTATTACGAATCTTTGTTAAAAATCTTTGGGATAGGAGAATCTTTGTTAAAAATTGAGTACAGTGGAGACTTGACTTACACGAGGGATGCCATCCATGACTCCTCGTGTAAGTTAAAAATTCCTCGTTGTGGGATAGGGTATATATATATATATATATATATATACGACTTTTTGAAACACATACGCAATCGTTTTAGACACTGATTATACGCCCCCCCTAAACTGTTTTAAGCCATTCCCTAACTATATTATTATCATTTACCCACATAAAGTAATGCATAAGCAATGTATTAAAAAAAGCAGCGCTATTCAACATAATACTGCACAGTACAGTACGAACGGTGAGCAGTAATAATAATAAAGTGCAATACTTTAATAATAATACTTTATTGTACAATAATGAAGTCCAGTGGTGTAACGGTTAGCGCACTGCGCTGCCATGCCACAGATCCGGGGGTTCGAATCCCGGGCAGGACACGATCGACTTAGCCTTTCGTCACTTGAATGGGTCTCTAAAATGAAGACCAAGCTTTCTGCCCAGTGAAGCCCAGTGAAACACTGGGGGCTTCGCGTCAGACTGACCACCCGACCGAGGCATGTGCTTCCGCACCCTTGAGCTTATGTTCGCGAAGGCGTGGTTGGGCAGCGCAAGCCTTGGCCCCACAGTGAGCTGTTGTGCCAGTGTTTAACTTAACTTTAATTGTACAATAAGAATGATTATTATATCGTACTGCTATAATAATAATTATTGTTAAGTACGACACGGTATTTTATTAATAATTACCATTGTACAGGAATAATATTGTACCCCGTGGTTGGGCAGCGCAGGCCTTGGCCCGACAGTGAGCTGTTGCACCAATGTTCAACTTAACTTTAATTGTACAATAACAATGATTATTATATTGTACTGTAATAATAATAATTACTGTTAATTATGACACGGTATTGTAATAATAATTATTATTGTACGGAATAATATTGTACCCGCTGGAGGTTATTAATATTAGTCTCGTGTTGGTGGCGAGGAATTCGCGTTAACTTGTGAAAAACTCAACTAATTTCCAATTCGCGTAAGACAAATCGCTCTGTGCCACGAGTCTACTGCAATCCTCAATTAAGATATCTTCAACAATAACACAAGCTTGTATTACAAGGCAACAACAATAAAGTCAAACCAATGTCAGAGTATTCAAAACCTGGTTCCGATTCCGTGACGGTCAAATTTGATTCCTTCTGCCCACTAACGAACGCGGTCACCGGGAAAGTGGACATGAGTATTCAGTGTTAAAATTCTGCTTGGCATTTACACGTGTGTGTGTGCTCTGCCAGTGGAAAAGCAGGTGAAGGTTTCAAAGATAAGAAAAATAGTATGTTGCTGAAGGATTTCGCGTTTCGCAGCATGAATACGGGGATGCTGAAATGGGAATTTAAAAGAGGAAATCAAACCGTGATCACAACTGGACAGTGGTCATCTTACTGTCATTCCTGCGGATGTAGCTTTGAAGAGAAGACGATAAAGAGGAAAAGGTAAGTCAGGCAGTGTTATTTTCTGCGATGCTCTTAAAGAAAAATTTACATAATTTTTTAAAAATAAGTTTCATAAATTTTCTCCAGGAAGCTGAATGTGGCAGTTTAATACAGATAATTCGCGTTCTATCTTTAAAATCATACCAAACAATTATGCGATAAGTTAAGTGGGGTATTGAAGATGTGATGTCAAAACGTTCCGTAAACACGCATTTGTTTATGCATTGTCTTGTTCGGGAAAACTTGGATGATTTAATATATTAAACCTATTATCATCTTTTTTGAGTGTTTGTATGGAGTGTTGAAAACATTTTAAAATAAAATGTCGACCAAAAGAGATAGTTTAAAGTTTAAACCATTTACATTAATTAAGAGGTTCACCTTATGCTTGACAGTTAATCGCACAAGATATATAAATAATTAGACATAGATACTATTTTCATAAATTGTATCTGATTTATCACTGGGAGATAATTTTCTAAGCAAAAAAAAAAAAAAATTACTATTTACGAAAATAAAATGTAATTTACAATTTTAACCTTTTGCGGTATTACTTGAAAAATGCTACTTTTTAATCTGCATTTCGATGGGTTTTTTATAGAAAGAGATAATTCATAAATATATTGGTTTTTAATAAAAATAACTTATTTATAAAAGTTTCATAAGCATTCATCTAATATAAGCAGTACAAGAAAAAACACTTCCTAAATAACTAAAACATACTAAAACAATGATGATTTCAGTTTGTCTGTCTGTTCGCATAGTGCCGTAAATATCCATTGATTTCTACGAAATTTATATATGCTGTTTGTATGTACCGTATAACCCTGTACCCTCCTATCCCCATGTAAACTACCAAAAACAGTTCATGTAGCATTTAAAATTCTTTACAGAATCATCCAAAAGACATTGCACATATTAAATACATCATGCTCTTTTGGTAGTCATAGTTTAAAACGTATTTTAGAAACAATCATCTATTTCAAACGAAGCAAAATTGACTCGTGTTCTTATGGCTTACGAAATTCACTGGAGAAAACAGTGTAGCATGTGTAGTTCTTTTACATGAGCACTCAAAATCATTCCATTACATTACGGTCAATGGCACAGTTTAGGGGAATTCATGCATTTCAAGCACACAATAAGTCTATAGACGGTAGAACAGTTACTCTTGATTAAAAAATAAAAATGACATTTAAAATTCTTTTACAGGGTCTCGCAAAATTGCATGAATAATGACGCAGCATTTTTTGAGATTTAAAAATTAAGAGGATTATACAACGCCACTACTAAATATCGGTATACCGCCAAAATTTTGAAAAAAAAATTGTCTTGGAAAGTGTTTTATAGTAGATGTGTTTGGCATGATTTATTTTTCTTGTTTTGATACATTAAAGGTGATTTGGGTGGTTAAGGCGTTGGACTCGTAACCGGAAGGTTGCGGGTTCGATACCGACGTTCCACTAAAGACCACCGTGTACATGCGGTGTACGTGCACGTTAAATCCGTGGTTCCGAAAGTCCTCTCGGCGGTCACTAGCAGTTTCCGAGGGATGCCAATATATTGAAGTCCCCCACCTTCTGATGAGGTTCCAAATTGTGGCGGGAAATTCTGGGAAGGGCGTATATGTAGCTCTAAGCGACACGTTCAGTGACGTGAGCTGTCCTCTCCTGGCAAATAAATAAATAAATTTCTTTATTTTATTTTGTTGCTGTGGATTAATTGATGGCCATCCATCCATAAATTAGAATGCTATTTAGTGTAAACTCAAAAAAAAAAAAAAAAAGAAAGAAAGAAACAGAGGCCTAACATTTTCGAAAAACTACAAAAATGACGACTTTGGGTATTTTACAATCTTATGTTTATTTTTGCTTTCGAAAAATGTAAAAATTCTGAAAAATTTTATATTTGCACTAAAAAGAAAAAAAAATTACTTTTGCTATTTAATTTCGACGTATTCTTTTAGTTCTAATTTTTTATGTTAATAAAATAATTATTATACGTAAAAATTCTGAAAATTTTCATATTTGCACTAAAAAGAAAAAAAAAACTACTTTTGCTATTTAATTTAGATGTATTCTTTTAGTTCTAATTTTTTATGTTAATAAAATAATTATTAAATGTAATAAATTTTTAGTTAATTAAATTATCTTTTCATTTTAATTATAGATATATCGTTACCAAAAAGGAAAAAACATCTGTATATTTATAAAAATTCGTCTTATTAAAACTGATTGATGGTTTTGTTAAGCGAATTTGATTGCGAAAAATTGTAGAATTTCTCTAAAGAAAAATGAAGTTGTCAATGGTAAAAATGATAGTTCTTGATCAATTTTACAAGTCTGATACACGATTCAAAATAGGTTTTATTTAAAAGAGTATTATTTCTGTTTATTATGCTAAATTCATTTGACAATGATGCATTAGTACAACTTGCGAAAACCTAGACATCAAGGAAATCAACAAGTAAAGTGTTTTAGTCTTCAAGGAAATTCGTCGTCAATTTATCTTTTAGGGATTTTTCATAATATAATGTTGTAGTTCACGAATATTATTTCTCCATGGGAATCTTCTTTACTATTCTTTCATTCTACACATTTCTACATATTTCTCTAAACTTTTGTATGCGTACACGAAATACCAATAACTATTAGTAAAAGTCTATATTTTTTTACACCCTCATTAATTAATTTTTGTGAATGGATGTACCATCAAGACTGGATGTACCATCATGCATATTGAATTATAGCAACAATGGCTAAATATTTTATAAATAAAAATGAAATTCTGTTTGTTTGTTTGTTTGTGGATTTGATTCGTATACAAATCCACAAAAATGGACCTATCAGCCTGAAATTTTGCACATATATGTAAAATAATATAGAATAAATCATAATCCACTTTAAAACTTTGAAAGTCCACCCGTTCCCGGAATTTAAGAGATTTTTTCTGCTCTCCACGCAAAAAGCTTTCCGTAATTGTAACCCCTGTAGTGAAAAAAGTGTGAAATAAGCATCGTGGTTGCCATGTGTGGCGATTTTGCCGTATAAAATGTTTTAAATTATAAGTAAAAATAAAAGAATAATAATGATTTTTTTTGTTAGTTTATATTTGTAAGATTATTAATTTTTTATTATAATATCGTGTGCATGGGAAATCAGAGCAGGAATGAAATATTTTATACGCAAAACAATAAGAATTGTTTTGCGTAAGTTTAAGATTTCCGAGGCTAATATGTAAAATTTTTTAGTTTGGCGAAAAAATAAAATGGCTCAAATGCCGATTTTGAGAAAGTGAGTTCTAGCGGTTTGCAAAGTTTTCGGCTTGGCGCAATTTATTGAGAGCTTAAGGAAATAGATTTTTGAAAACAAGTGCAAAGGTTTTATTAGAATACAGCGTTAAATTTTAATGATCCGTGAAGAAATAATGCAGTTATTAAGGGATTTCAAGCGATCTACAGAATTCTCGCCAATTGAGTACATTGATTTAAGTTGGGGGAATTCCGCCAAATTTCAGAAAATTGAAATCTTCTCATTTAGTACATCGGACTAACGATGAATAAATCACGTTATAGTTGAAAATTTAAAAAAAATCGGTTGTATTAAGGGATTCCACTTTGGAAATAAATGCGTGCTTTACTTTTTGGCGGTCGAACCATTTCCCATATTGATTGCTGCTAAGTCAATGCTTCGAACGATTCTCTGAAAAAACTCTTGCAAAATGGCGTATGTTGGCACTTTGGCGAGGTTTAGATTTGAAACTGGATTTTATTTGACACTGGTTATAGATAAAAATGAATGTTGGTACGTGTGTATGAGGTTGAAAAACTCCAGCACCGTTGCACCATGAAATTTTGTTCACCTAAGTCTTTTACCATGGAGAAGGATTTTATGCTATCCGTTTTCCTCTAACTTGCCACTTGATTCCGCAGCACAACGTCGAATTCTATTCCATTTAGCCGTTTGCTATGCGAATATCGTCCAACCGATTTCGATGAAATTTGGTACACGCGAATATTAGAACACGGAGAATATTTTTCACTATCCATTTTGCTGTAATTTGCCGCTAAATGGCTCTGCAACGCATCAACTTCTATACGGTTCGACCGATCGGCATAAAATTTTTTATACTTACAAATTTGAGCACGAAGAATATATTCTAACTGTGTTCCTTTTGATGTTACTCACCACTAGATGACACTGCAGCAGGCCAAATTCTTGACCATTCAAACGGTCGCTATGAAAATCAGTTAGCTATTTGAACAATGAGAATATTTTGGCGTTATCCATTTTGCTATAACTCGCCACTTGACGGCGCTGTAGGAAATCATTACTTTAATTAACCACTAGATGGCCCTGCAGTGTATCACTTCTTGACTGTGCGAATGAAAATAGGTATACATAGATATTTGAACACGGGGAAGAGTTTGGCACGATCCATTTTCCTATAACTTGACACTAGATGTCGCGTCAACACTTGAACTTCAGGACTATTCAGCCCATCGTCATGAAAATTCGTATACATCGATATCTGAATGCGAAGAATATTTTCGCCGTATCCGTTTTGCTAAAACTCGCCACTAGATTGCGCTACGCCGCATGGCCTTCTGTACCGTACAAACGATTGCCTTGAAATTCGGTATGCATGATTATTGGGCACAATATAACGCGATATCCATTTTGCTATATCTTTTTATTACAATGAATAGTAATCACCACAAATCGTAATATCAAAAAGTCCATTCATTCTCGTGCGAAGAACGGGTACTTCAGCTAGTATTCAATATAAATAACCCCTTTAACTGATGTTTTCTAAAGCTGAATGGAATCATAAACCTACACATTTTCTATCGTTTTACACTACACTTAAATAAATAAATACAGTGGAACCTGCCTAATGTGACCACCCTTGAGAACGACAAACTGGTCACCTTATACAGGTGGTCACCTTACAAAGGTAGCACTTTAATAAACTTGTTTATTATTAAAATTCAAATTACACTTGCACAAACACTCTACAGTTTATTTATAACAAGATCTCAAAATCAGTAAATATCCGTGAACAAAAAAGAAGAATGTAGGGTGTAAAATACTGAAACATTAAAATGAACATTGCTTACAAATTGTGTGCGACTTCCTTGTACATACGTTTCAATATGTATTTTAATACTTCTGGTCACAATGAATAATAAAAAACAATAAATATGAATAAGAAATATAAATATCCATTTTACAGCTTGACATATTACTAAAGTACAGTTTGAATGTTTGGGTTGTTTTCATGTTTGCACAAATATAGGATATAGTTCATGATACAATTTTCACTAGTGTACATTAAGAACACATTGTTTAAATAACATACTGTGCTGTAACAGCAAAGTTCTAAAAGGGCCGGTCGCCAAATAAATCACCAGGCTGAAAAAAATGAAAAGAAATGTTAGGCTTTATACATGTTTGGCAAAATTTAAAATGTGACTCACAACAGGGGAGATCCGAATATCGTTTTTGTAGCCTATATAAATTTATTGTAATCCAGTGGGAAAGGAAGAAAAATATATTCTCAGACTACAGATGCCAACAAAATGCATTACAAGGGCTAAAACCAAAGTAAATTAAGAAACAGTTAAATAGCATTATCGACAGATGGGAGATTTAAATTGACAAGAGTATTACATTTAGAATAGGTAAAGGAAAATCAGAAGTACTCATAAATGTGTGATTCATTTATGAGTACTTCTGACTTCATCTTAGGAGTCTTCAAATGACTTCATCAAAAGTAATTTTAAATATGTGATTAACTACATCCCACACATATCTTACCGGAAACCACGCTGAATCAATTTTAGCATCATTAGAAATATAAAAGAATAATTAGACTTAAACAAGTTTTCCTTTTTAATTTATTTATCGAACTTTTTTGTTGTTGTTTTGTTTATTCATCTATTGAATACAAGTGTTACAGAAGAGAGCTCAGTGTAGAGTTCAAATCTTGTGTTAAACAACTGAAAAGGGATATATCATTGTATATTATCTGAATGTGTTTTATATTTAAGAGGCAGTTTATAGTGGAAAGTGGTCATATTTGACAGGTTAAAATACTTAAATTTGGCAGATTATCTGGTCACTATAAAATTTTCGCAGGTGGTCACTTTACAGGATATTTTCCTCATAGATTTTTTATGAGTTACAATGAAATGTCATACAAGTGTTCACTTTAGACATGTGGTCTCTTTACGATGGTGGTCACTTTAACAGGTTCCACTGTAAATAATAAAATAAATAAATAAATTGACTTTTTACTGTCAGTTACGCTTCTGTTCATGACTTCCTTCAGCAATAATACAAAGAAAGCTCATGGAAGCCTTGATTCCTAAAGATTTTTCAGTAATCGATCGATGACTCTTTTAAGGTGTAAGAGTTACAATTAAAATTACGACGAAGTGCGTTATATTCACTCTAGAAACCAAGATCACTATGTTTAGATTCCTCGGCATTTTCATACCTAGAAAAGTCCAGCAATATATGTGATACCAGGTACGTATATAGTTTTAGTAAAATCTACGCATGGTCGATACTATATATAAGACCACGGCCAAACAGATAAAGGAGGCATTTTCTCATACGAAAGGCACTTAACAAATTACGCATTGAATGTTTTTAATACTTTAATTAGTATAATTTGATTTACGATAGAAATAGTTAATATTCCAATTAAAAATTTTGAAAGCTATAATTTTCAGAATGACAAAATTTAAATTAGTTTCGATCTCTTATTAATAAAGCTATTTATGACTTCGCAACAACTCAATGCAAATAACATTCAAAGTAATTTTTTAAAGCAAATTTTTAATGCAAGTAATTTTAAAGCAAACTTTTAAAAGGATGTTTTTTTAGTTTGTTGGCATATCCATAAAAGTCAAGTTTATAAATATAGCAACACTGAAAAACATTTTACAAAATATGGATGGTTTTGTGCAAAACAAGTCGTTTACTAATTTCAGAAAATTATTATAATTTAATAATTAATTGAGGAAGTTAAAGTTTTTCTCTTAAAACAACCTTTAGATAATATCTCCAGCCAATCAGATAACCGTATTTTCTTTTTTTTATTGAATTTTTTTAGATTGGGTAGTATGGGCCATTTTTAGGCTTGTATTGCTAAGCGCACAGGCGTCTGATGTATTTCACTGCATCGGATGCACTTTTACATCGCAGAAAATTCAGAGGTCAACTTCTTTCGGGTAACTTTTATAAAGAACTACTTTACAAAGCTTCCGCTTTCTTGTTTTCTGATATCTATCAATTTTTAATGTTACATAGTACGTCTCACAGTGCGTCTATGAACTGAAGATACCTAAATCTTCTTTTTTTACCCTCAATTCTATATTTAAAATACATAACAATGAGAAAAATATAAATGTAAACATCGAAGAAAATTTCGCTTAAATTCGCATCTATTTCGTAAAAACAAAAATTTCGTACCCCAAATTATCTGTAATTTATTTTTTCTAAGCTGTTAAACACGAGTTACCTGAAAGAAGTTGTCCGCTTGTGTGTTGTCGCGGTGTAAAAGTGATCAACTGATGCAGTAAAATACATCAGGGGCCTGTGCATGTAGCAAGACGCTGTAACTTTCAATCGCCAGCTGACCACTTTTCCACCACGGAAAACTCAGCTGACTATTTTTTCATAAAACTCATAAAGTTAATTATCATTTCAGCTTTTTTATTATTATTTTACTTAACGGACATGTTGGCGTATACTCCACCGCTATAAAGTCAGCTGACTATTTTTTTTTCATTTGTATATAACGTGATAAACACATGTACAAAGTATCAAATTTTTTTAATTATAATTATCATTTTTCAATTATTTTACATGTTTGGGCGGCCGGGGCGGCTACACCCACCGCTAGTCTATCAGCTGGCGTTCCTTTCCTTTACAAACAATATAAAATGAGCGTAAGTACAAAATCTCAGATTTTTTTCGATGATAACCCCAAAAGCCAGCTGGCTACCGAACTATTAGAAAAAATGTTTCTGTTAAGATTAGGAATCTGCAGAGGTTAGAGGACGAGGTCACAAAAAGATTTCAGGAATTTTAATAAAATTGAGCAGCCTAAATTCCATTTTCTGTTTCGTCACATGTACACAGTGGAGTTTTGACTTGCGCGAGGAATGCGTTCAAAAAAAATTCGAGTAAGTGAATATTTCGCATTGTGGGATAGGGTACAAATATGCAACGACTTTTTGAAATATATACGCAATTACAGTAGTCGCCGCTTATCCCGGTCACATCGTGATGGATTGAGATTCACCAGAATAACCGAAATCTGTAATAAACGCCGGGACCAAAGTAAAAGTAAGAAATTTTAAGAAAAAAACTCAGTGAATTAAATCAAAACATATGAACTGTATTTGTCAATAGTTTAACGCATGCACACATTTATTTAAGAATAAATAAGTAAAAAAATACGTATGTCTGTTTATTTAATTTTTTTTAAACACTAGGGGCCAAGGCCCCCAGACTCGCTACGCTCGCTTTTCGTATGAGGCATTCGGCCCCTAATAAGGTTTATTCGTAAAAAAGACATAATTTCAACAGACAAAACCCGAAGATTGGATCACATAGAATGTTACTGAGCTACACATTGCTTGGTTCTTGCATGTTGATTGGTACATAAAAATTTAAACTTCACACTACAGTAGACCCCCCCTCATAACACGGAAAATATTTTGTAATGGGAATCCGTGTTGTACGGGTCCTGAGCTATTCTCCACCTGGAGTGCGGACTCCGCTTATAATCGCTGGAAAAATTATTTGCACTCCTCAGAAACAAAATGATATTTAATGTTGCCATTCAAAAGTTATATTAATTAAGAGCTAAAGCGTAATAAAATCAGAACATCTGTTTCAGCTGTAGTTTTAATAATGTAAAACCTATTGGACATCTTGCGAATTGGCCACCCATGGCGATTTTTCATTATTTGGCGACTTGCGTACATGTAAAGTTAATAAAAGCTACGGAACAGATAGGATAGCTTGCCACCCATGGCGACTTTTCATTATTGGGCGATTGACACATGCTCACAACCTATAATTACTGTTCATTTAAGGTTACCGGAAAACCGTTATCCAAATTTAATTTACATAATCGTTTGCAGATTGGCGTACTTAGCACCACGAATTATACCGTCTCGTCCCCAGCAAACACACACAGGTTCTCTGAACGTCTATTAACGTTCAGAAAACGTCTTCTGAACGTTAATAGATGTTCAGAGAACCTGTGTGTGTTTGCTGGGTCGCGCTAGCAAATATCCAAAGTGTACTATAACTGCTATAATGGCATATAACGCCGCCAAATATTTCTACTGCTAGCAAATAATCCAGCTGGACCGAACCGGCTTTAAAACAATCTGCATTTTAATTATTTTTCATTTTCAAGATATTAGTTATTCTGTTTTGGAAAAACGAATAATCGCTAATTCTAAACTCCTGTTGTCTAAGCGAACTTACTATTTGAAAATTGTCAACTTTCTGTAACACATTTTGAGTTACTTATTTCATATAGTTTTAATTTTGGCGTAAAATGGGTGTATTTCTACTTCATGTTCGACAATTTCACGTGATACTACATACTTGGAAACGCTTTGTTGCAAAGGAATGAATGATCTTAGCCCAAATCTGGCAACCATTCTATTTATTTTTTCAGTTTTTTTTTAATATCTTCTAAAATAATTCGATTTTCGAAATTTAATTCAGCTTAGCAGATTCCTCGGAATTTTTCGAATCTGTGGGCACCTTAGTCGAAACTCAAATCCCCACGGTTTAGGAGGAAATAGGCCAACAAGCTTTGACAGCGCCAGCGGCCTTTACTTTTTTTTAGAATAGAGAGAAATAACTATAACATACATAAATGTCATAGAAATCAATGTATATTTACGAGAGCTAGAGCACGGACGGACGGACAGACAGACAAACTGAAATCATAAACACTTTCCAACCTTGTTAGAAAGCGTTAAAAAGTGTTAATTTATAATGGTGATCACACTCAAACAGTATATACGTTTATTTCATGCATCGATAAATTTTAACACAGTTTCAAGTTACCGTTAAACTCATATTAAAAATTAAAATTCATTTTACACAAAAAACTCAGTAATCAATTCAAAGTTATTTTCTAATGTAAATATACACCGTAGCAGACGAAAACTTTTCGTTGACAAATATCAACTCCATGTATTTTAATAATCTCAAGATAGAACCTCCCCCCCTTTTTTTTATTCATTTGTTGCTAAGGCAGCCACGTTAGAAAATGTGAATATTAAAATTGAGTGCTTGTGTTTATAATCTCGTTCACATGCTAGTTTGCAAAATTAAAAACATAAAACTGGTTAAGAGTCAGGGTGGGAAATGTTTTATTCCTTTACCGTTAGGATCGCTGCCCCAAATTTCCAATGTTTACATTATGGAAACTTAGTTTGGGTACCAAAGACCTAAAGCAAGCAGCTATGGAGAGTGTCCACTACTATAATATACCTTCGCAATAACGAAGAAATAATTTTATTTATGAAAAACAATTAAACTCACAAATCAGGAAAAATCCGGATAATTGTGACATCAATATGATGTCATACTAAATTGCAACAGCTTTTTTTGCCATGCAAATGATTAACTTTTTTTACTCTCGAAGATAAAATGGATCTGAAAAGAGCGAAAAATCGCTTAAAAATGAGGGAACGGGTAGATTTTCAGACTTTTAAAATAGCGCATACTATTTTCTATATTTCTATACATGTTTATGGAAACTTTCAAGCGGATCGTACAAATGGTGTAGATATTATTAGGGTTTTCAGTGCTTAATTTCGTAATCTTTTTGCAGTAATGGTAGAAATGAGTTTTATCTTGAGCCAGGGATCAGCGTAACTATATAGTAGGATGATACGCTTTAAAGAATGCCTTCCCATAGAACGCAATGTATTGGGAATATTTTGAGTGCTCCTGTAGAAAAACTATAAATGCTACAAATACCATTTTCAATAGGGTACATGGTACAGTAGGTAAGAGTAAAATATATAAATTTCGTAGAAATTGATGCATATTTACGGAAATTAGAGCACGGACGAACATTTTATTTTGGCGTAAAATGGGCGTTGGAAACGCTTTGTTGCAAAGGAATGAATTATTTTATGCCAAAGCTGGCAACCATTCGGTTTATTTTTTCCGTTTTTTATTAATATCTTCTAAAATAATTCGATTTTCGAAATTTAAATCAGCTTAGCAGGTTCCTCGGAATTTTTTGAATCTGTGAGCACCTTAGTCGAAACTCAAATTCCTACGGTTTAGGAGGAGATAGGTCCATAAGCTTTTGACAGCGGCGGCGGCGACAGCGGCCCTTACTTTTTTTTAGAATAGAGAGAAACTTCATGGTCGAGGGAATTCCGAAATTAAAGGCTGCTTTACAGGCATATTGCCATGTAGCGAAAATTGAATTTCACTTTATGTTGAAAACAGGTGATTAGTTTTCCGTAGTTTTCCCCATAAAGGATCTACGTAGAGTGTCTATAGCGTTCAGCAAGTCTACTCTTGTGACACGTACCTTGAGCACATTGTCGTCGTCATTATCATCACGTGTCTCATTGGTTCTGGGTGTCGAATCGATCGTTATTAGCCTTAGGGTGCTGTTTCGCTCAGTACGAGAATTTTGTCTACGCATTTTTGTCTACACTATTTTGTCTACGCGATCTTGTCGACAAGTTTTGCAGATATGAACTGTCACGGTGAAGATATTCACAAATGTCTTTGCCAGATAATGTGGAGAGGAGGGGGGGGGGCGTGAATGTATAAAATGTTGACAGTCGCCCAAGGTTTGCAATTTTTAATAATGGATCTTGGAATGGATAATGGAAATTTGGTGCCAAAATCTGACAATTTATTATAAATATATTTCAAGTATAATTAGAAAACGCCTGGCAAATGCTGTAAAATAGTTTTAGTAGGCAATTTAAATATATATTTTAATTCCGAAGAAGTGTTTAATAGAACAGAGAAGACAAATACGGTACACTCATAGATTATGATACACTTTCCAAATGGTATTTATAGAGGTGAAGTATTGTTTGAGTATGCCTGGCGAAAATTGTTAAACAGTTTTGGTAGGCTATTTTAATATAGATTTCTATTCCAAAGAAGTGTTTTATGGAACAAGGAAGGAAAACACGGTAGACTCATGGATTATGATGCCAATTCCAAACGGTATTTAAAATATGTCTACGCGATATAGTTGGAATATGCCTATAGTTCGAATATGCCTTACGAAGATTGTAAAACAATTTCAGTAGGCGATTTTAAGATAGATTTCAATTCTAAAAATGTGTTTTATGGTACAAGAAAGAGTTGATTCCTATTTTACCTCCCCCACTCTCCCCAACTTAAAAAACCGCCGCACATGGCGAGCTTTGCAGTCATGAGTCTCTAGGAGTTATGCACACGTTTCAACGCTCCCAAAAGAACTAGATGAAAACTAATTAGCGATAAACGCACCAGTTAAGAAATTGTAAGACACTTACTTGAAGACACACTTGACTGGCTTTCACTTCGTAAAGCTGATTACATCGAAATTTTAAATAATCTCCAAAGATTACTTGACCGGATAAAGCGGCACTCACTACCGAAGTAATCGGCGGAAAAACCAATGCAGTTTCGCCATTTGGTTCTGTTCATACTGATTTTCACCGGGACCAGCGCTCACCGGCTAAACCACCGACCGAAAAAAGCTTCGACTACTGTATTTTACACCCTTATAAAGACCCCTCAAACAGTTTCAAAACATTTCTTTACTACATTTTGCCATTTCCAACAAGAAGTAACGAATAAATGAATGTTGGCGCTTTTTAGTGTTGGCAAAAAACTCGTGCTGCTGGCTAGGAATCTGTTTTAGATGTAAGATACGTTCGCATAAAAACTCGACAATATCCATTTCGGGTAAGACAAATTGCATTGTAGTGCTTTTTCACTGTACTACTAATATTAACACACCACCTGAAGAGCTGAAGATTGAACTTATTCAAATGCAATCAGATCATACTTTTAAAGAAATGTTCAATGCTGAGTGTTTGACGTGTATTAGTTGAATTTTACAAATCATTTTCTGCCGAGAAATTTTCACTTTATAAAGAAATTTGCTGGAAAAATGTTTTCTGCATTTGGGTCTACATATATCTGTGGGCAAAGTTTTTCTTGCTTGAAGATCAACAAAAATAAATACAGATGCTCTTCGACAAACATTAACTTGCAAGCTGTGATGAGAATCTCAAAATGATATCTCATTACTGATTTAAAAATGTGGTAGGGTGCATTTGTCTCATTAACGTAAATTTAAAACTACCCAGTAAACACACACAGGTTCTCTGAACGTCTATTAATGTTCAGAAAACGTCTTATGAATGTTAATAGACGTTCAGAGACCCTGTGTGCGTTTGCTGGGTATATTTGTTGAAGTTTGTCGATTTTTTAAAATCATGATACGATTTAGCCATTTCTAATTTTTTCTTATAAATTTAATTATTTATAAAAGTGTGGCCCTCTGTTAACTTTCACTTCTACAAGTGGCCTCCGAGACAAAACAATTGTCAACTCCTGGATTTAATGATTTAGTTGTATTTTGATCTATGCTGTATTAAAAGCTTCAAGTTTTTTAAATGCACGCATGGAATCTGCAGCCTTTTCCCATAGTTACTTTTTTAATCCTAAACAAGATCACCAATTTTTCAATATCAATGCGTAGTGCCTTTAGTTTATTTCTCCATTTTCATTAGTGGAGGCTCGTCAAGTGCGCAGAGATGAAGCTCTCTCTTTCACTAATATTATCCGAATATTTATTTTTCTTTTCTAATTAAATTTTAAATAATTTTTTGAATTCCGATTTTCAGTATTCGACTAAATAACTGCTTATTGCACCTCTAAACCAAAGCTTTTGTTTTTGTTTGTTTGGTTGGTTGGTGTGGTGTTTGCATTTCCAAATATGAGAAACTGTTTTATATGCTCCCAGAGGTTACCATACGATTGATTTTAATGATTCTCTGCAACTTTCTAGTAAAACTGTCATGTTCAAAGTAAACTAGAGGAGTGACTGCTTTTAAAGAGCCTGGCATATGAATTTGTGAATATGATTTTTTTTTTAAAAGAAAGATAACTATGCAGTTGAATTACGAAATCTCTGCTTGACTGTTTGTCTAAATTAACTGTCTAGTCTGTTACTTAACTATCACGTCTTTCAGTAATATATTCCTTTCCTTCATCCCTTGTTAGAAATGTATGGAATGTCATAAGTATAGTTTTTCTGTGACAACAAGTGTTCTTATTTACTAATCGCTTTCTTGGACTTTTTGCCCTCTATAACGTAAAGAGTGATGTTATCCCTAAGGAATGAAATAATAGCCAACCTCTAAGCACGTAAGCATTAAATAGGCTTCTATTGAATAAGAGGCTCAGAATTCACACCTCAATACTTGGTACTCAAAGTGGTTCAACCCAAAATATAATTTCGTTCAAAACAACCACTTTTACTCTCCCAGGGGCTGCGTACCGTAAGACATCTAGAAATTGGATATCTTTGTCAAAGCCCTTTTTCTTCTTTATTACTGACGATTCATTTTTTTTTTCGTTTTAGACTGCAAAATAGAATTTAGAAGTGCCTGAACTCATGTTTTATTACGATCAACTCTTTTTTCGTTGTGTTTATAGGATTTGTCCGTGGATAGCTACCGAAAAAATCCGCTTTCACTGAATTCGTCGCTTCCACAACTCCCAGTACATTGTTCGATGTTCCAAGGACTGATTAGAATGCAAGCCGTTCAGCTCAACAATCTCCCAGTCACAAGATACTTGTGCCATTAATAGTCCAAAGATGAACGTTAGCATTTAAATGCGTACATTACTCTTTTGAAAAAACGAAACATAATTGATCAAGCGCGACACACGTCGGAGAATTGAAATCATGCTGTTACCATGAATCATTTCCGATGAGCTCGCTACTGAATACACAATGGAAATTAAAATAAACATCCGTGTCTATTTCGAAGCCCTCTTTCCAATAGGATAAATGTAATAGTGAATTAAACTGATGCAAGAAATCACGCGACTCCCTAATTCTTTTTTCTAGAAATATTCATTTTTTATCTGATCCACGTGAATTCGCATCGACAAATCTAAAAGACAATGGAACGGAAGATTAGGTATGTTCACATGCACTGCTCTGCCTCTACATTGTTCTTGAATATGACCACATGGCTTTCTATAATGAATCAAAGATGCAAAGCCTTCAACAAGTCAGGTTGTTACTAATGCACTGGTCTTCAAAATTAAGAACTTTTTCAGATTTAGTATACTGTTTCCCAGAACTACTAGACAGATTTTGATAAAATTTGGCTTTATCACAGGTTGGTGTAATGTAAATACATGATGATAATAATAATTATTATTATAACTAATACAAAATCATAATCGTGTGTAATAGTCATTAGAGGCGAAAGGTATGAAACACAGTAGCTACAGAATCGAACAGGAAACAATGGATTACATAATTAACCGCAATTTCTAATTGGAAATAGAACAGTTTATCAATTTCTACGGCAATTGGTTCGATTTTTCAGCAACATTACATGTAGACTCTGGATGGTTCTTGAAGGGAGTTGCGAGTTACAGTTGACCCTCCCCAGAGACCAGAACATCTCAGATATGCTTTATAGAAATAGGCTGGTTATACCATATACGGCGAATTGCTTCACTTTCCTGAAAATCGTCGGAATGTCGTTCATTAAAACGAATTTGGAGCCAAGTGCACCCCTAAAAAGGCGAACATAAGATTCCATTACCTCATCCCTGCAGTTACAATGCCGCTTTCAAAAGCATGGAGGAATGTGCTGATATCCAACATGATCCTGACGAGACCATCAAACTATCGGCCATAATGGTAGATTTCTCGGGCATTTGAGGACAGGTAGCGGTTTCTTGGTTCTCTCGATATGAAACTGCATTAAAAAATAGTGATCAAGCTGAATTAGAATAGATCTTTGAAGAGGACAGTTATCCATTGATTCGTGCTCTAAACTTTATCATCTGTAACATTATGCTGGACGAACTTTTCTGTTCGCATAAGTGAACGAGATGCAAACAGAGAATCATCTTATAAGCAGTCCTCTCTCATGTAACCTTGCTGGAGCAATGATTCTTGAAACTCGACTTCCTCAGGCCGCGTAAAAGACAAGAGAGAGATAAAAAGCTGCAACTTGACTGTTATACCTGGGCGTACCATACAAACAGCGATCTTCTTTGATCATCACAGCTCTTGAAACATCTTCTCTATGCTTACTCTCCATCCATCCAGTATCCAGCATTTTGTTTATGATTTCCGGACTTTAATCAAAGCTGATCAATTGACGTAATTTACTATAAATTTCAAATACTAAATACAAATTTAATCCGGTTCCATGATTTTAAAATCCGCATAGTATATATTTCCCAGTGTAGGAGGGCTAATGCGCTAATTTTGCTCCCCAAAGTATCGGCACTGGCACATCAAGCTTTGGCCAGAGAGTCGGGCTGAACGTGATGGCCATTTGTCAACGGGCACCCAATGGGCGACTCTCATTACCTCAGCGAGCAGATCAGAAGCAACCACATGTAGGGAATCAAACTCAGATCTGAGATATAGTAGAATGGTGCGTTAGCCACTAGATCACTATACTGCAAAAAAAAAGTCTGTCAAATTTACAGAAAAAAACTGTCAGCCAGGACGCCAGTTTATTTCCGTATATTTAACAGAAATGTTCTGTAATTTTTTACAGATTCTCCGTTTATTTTACAGAAAATTTCTGTGTGTTTTACAGAAGTCTTCCATTTACAGATTCTCTGTTTATTTTACAGAAAACTTCTGTGTGCTTTACAGAAGTCTTCTGTAGTTTTTTACAGATTCTCCGTTTATTTTACAAAAATCTTCTGTATGTTTTACAGAAGTCTTACGTAATTTTTACAGATTCTCTGTTTATTTTACAGAAAACGTCTGTGTGTTTTACAGAAATCTTCTGTATGTTTTACAGAAGTTTTCCGTAATTTTTTACAGATTATCCATCAATCTTACAGAAATCCTCTGTGTGTTTTACAGAAGTCCTCTGTAATTTTTTACTGATTCTTCATCAATTTTACAGAAATATTTTGTGTGTTTTACAGTAGTCTTCCGTAATTTTTTACAGAGTCTCTGTTTCTTTTACAGAAATCTTCTATTCATACTTCTTCTTCATTCATACTGATTTCTTCTGTATTTTTAACAATTTTTACAGATTCTCCGTTTATTTTATAGCAATGTTTTGTATTTTGTTTTTAGATACTCCATTTAATTTACAGAAATCTGTAATTTTTCCAGATTCACCGTGTTTTGTCGACGGTATATTTCTGTCAATGTAGCAGACTTTAACCATTTTTTACAGCTTGATTTAAAGAATTTACAGAAAAAACCAGTTTATTTATGAAATATATTTTGTATTTATAACAACTTTCTTTTGTTTTTAATAATTCAATACCTTACTTAAGATTACTTAAAAAATTTACTTACTTACAATTACTTAAAAAATTCAGTAATTTTATCATATACTAGCTTCTTTCGACGACCTTGGCCCTGTTAAGTGGTAAAAAAATTCTCCTACGAAATGTTAATGAAAATAAATTCTTGAGTATGTTTTGAAATCATAGGTGACATTAATTATTTTCAATCAATTCCATCCAAGGGCATACTTTAAACTTAAGTAACTGTGCAAAATAAAATATTAGTGTTGAAAAAGAAAGATTTATAAGAACGATTGTTATCAATCAAGTAAAACAGTAATCAAAGAAGCTGATTTCAAATGAATCAATACATTTCAAAGCACAAAAATTTATACACAAATCAATGGATCAGGGGTGGTAGTGTAGATGTTCCAAGCATAAAATTTAAAGTTTATTTTTGAATGCTTTCGAAATTATTTCTTGATATTATCCATCAAGTATCCATCAATTTCTATGTTCATGGGGATGGAAGCGTATCAGTTTGTCATTTCAATTGTCCCTAAATAAATGGTTGGGATATTTGTAGAAAATGAAGTTAGTGGAAGTATTTACTGTAAGGTTTATTTTTTAAGTGATTGTAGCGCGTCATTGTAGTTAAAATAATATATATGTTTGCTTCTAAACTATTGATAAATGTAGTGATGGCGTCGTTCAAATAAATACTACATATATAGAGTGAAACCTCTGAGAAACAGCTACGTTTGGTCCCATAAAATAATGACCATTTTATGAGACAACCGTTCTTTGGAGGTTCACAATAATGTTAATTCAATAGTCTCAATTCAATTCTGTAAACTTCTAACATTGTCTGTTTTAAGAGATGACCAGTCTTCGGAGGTGACCGTTAGTAGAGGTTTTAATGTATATACATATATGAATCTTATTTTTCAGAAATAGTTTTTAGGAGTTTAAAAGTACTCTTACTTGATATATCTATGCTTAGACTTTTGTAATATCCATTAATAATCAAAGAAATACGTCAGGAAAAATTGTGAAAAATCAGATTTATTTTAAGAAAAAAAATACAGTACTTATAAAGTATTTACAAAGTACAAACAGAGGAATATTTACAAAGTTTATTGTTTATAATTTTATAGGTTTGCTCTCCAGTATTCATGGGTATTTCTTAATATATAATTAGTGGTCAATTAGCTCATATGCCGTCTTTTTTTTAAGTAAATTGAGAATTTTCATATTAACGGCCTCACGTTTTTTCACATCAGGATTCTTCTTGCATCCTCTGTTACGATTTATTCCAAGCAAACACCTAGAAAAAAAATAATTTACTTCAGTGAATTAAACACATTTAAAAAATCACATTTTACTTTTGACTCATCTATGAACTGAAATTTGTTACCACAAGCTAGGAGCATACTAATTTTACTTTTGAGCAGCACTTATCGTAATTCCCCCTCGACAAGCACGTAGCCAGGGAAGGGGAGGCTAGAGGAGCTACACCCCCCCCTGAAGTTCAAATATGTATGTTTATATACAGGGACGGATTTAGGGAAACAGGCTCTGCAGCCCCGCATCCTCTACAAGAGAGGGGCACCCAAGCGGCCCCATTACCACAATCCACCCAGTATTCTAGGGAAGGCTTATATTCTAGGGAACACCCTTATTCTAGAGAAGGCTTATTTCAGTATTTCAGACACTTCAGTACTAAAATACAAAAAGTTCCAGGGTATTTTAAAAATGATCTGGGGGTTTCCCTCCCAGTTAAATATTACTGTATTAACAATTAATTAATAGTAATCAATCTAATTAATTAGCTAATTGCTTTATATCTCGCTAATTACTTATTGATTTAACATTAATTGTGTCAATTAATTAATCTAATTAATTACGTGGCGTCAACACTATCGACAAACACTAAAGTACTTAAAAATGTTCTAAGTCCAAACGAGCCGGGTTACGCCAAAGCGGAACAAAATCCGTACATAACATCAAACACTCACCTGAACCTACGTATGCAGTTGTAACTAAATATACCGTCGCTTTTCTCCAGCTCTAGCTAACGACACGTAGTACAATGCCTTGACGTTTTAATTGCGCCGGAGGCGAAATGAACCTCAAGGTTGAGCAATGACGTCTTCGTCTAGTACGCATGCGCGGGTGAAGATAAAACAGAAAAAAACTGTTTTTTCTTACGAACAGACTTATTCTGTAAATAATACGAGTAATTTCTGTACGTTTTACAGACTTTTTTTGCAGTGTAAGGACGTTGCTGTACTAATTTACTGTTATAATTAATCACTCCATTTATAAAACAACAACGATTCTTTATACTGGTATATGTATCTAACCGGATAAATGCATGCCTCCATTTAAGTAGCGAATTCAGATGTGCTTAGAACTTTTATTTGACTGTTTATTAAAAAAACTGCTACTAATTTAGAAATTATTAGTAAATCTTTTTGAAATACAGTGTTATATGCCACTGATAGAAAAATCTTTCTTTTTCAGCAGTATTTCAATACCAGTGATCATCATTAGTCATGAATATATCTATGGAAGATCTAAACGATGGCCAGTACGAGGCTCTTAAACAGGTGAGAACTTTTTAAAATTACGCATAAAAAAAATCACAGTAACACATAAATGAAAAGGAAATTAGGAAAATAAAAAAATAAATAAGGACTTCAAATTCCTTCATCATATCGACATCGCGGTTACTCATATGCCTATACTGTAAGTTTTGCCTGAGTATCGTCTAAGTGCTTATAAGAAATGAAGAGTTACATTATAATTAGGGATACAACGGATATCCGGCAAACATACTGCACCCGACCTATCCGGCCAATATGCCGGATATTACAAATATCCATCAGTACATCCGGCCGAAAATTATATACAGAGAAATAACATAAATAAACATAATAAATGGATAATTTCAAAAAACTGCGATAATAAAAATGCAAAAAAAACAAAGTTTTGTGAAAATATTTTGTTTTCAATATTTTTTAGAATGTATTTTTATCATGTATAGAAATGGGGAAATTAAGTACTTCTATCTTTTTTTAATATTGGAGTAAATTATTAATGGAAGTAATTATTGTACAAAAACACTGTTTTTCAATCTTTGTAAGAATTCGGTTATATTTTTCCCGCACCATAAATTGACTCGTGGGAAAATGTCCACCCCCGCCTCTAATTTTTGAAAAACTAAGGAAATTTGTTACGTTGATTTCCCAACAGTTGAATGGAAATAGATGTCTTCTTTCAAGAACTGATCTTTAAAGATAGTTATCTAACTCTTGAAGGAGAACATCCATGACATTGTTATTTGTAAGAATTTAATTGCAGTAAAATTGGTACTAAATTCATGGAAACAATTCTGATTTTTTAATTAAATGATAGGAAACAAATAAGAAAATTTAAAGAAAAAAATTGTAGCTCAAGATCTAAGTAAACTAGTGAAAATAAAACAAAAAAGAAGAAAACATACTGCTACCGGATAACCGGATATCCGGCTGATATTCTGGTCAATATTCGGTATCCGGTATCCGGCCAAATTGATATCCGTTGCATCACTAATTATTATGTCACTGATCCCATCATCAGAGCTTGACCAAATTAATATCGGGTAGCTCCTAAAATACTTCCTTTCCAATTAAAAAAATCTGGAGTGACTCCACTCGACTTTCCAAACACTTACGATTAAGATCATTACCAAGCATTTAAATCAATTTTAATCGATGGATACTTAAAACTTATATACCAATTTGAAGCTCAATCGAATCCGCCGTTTAAACGCTAGAGCACTTTCAAGAATTTCCCCCTATAGGCCATAATGTAAAAGAAATTTTTGTCGTAGCCCTGTAGAAAAACTATAAGTCCTATACACATCAAAATCAATACCGGTGTTACGATGGTGGTTTATAACATATATACCCAATTTGAGCTCAATCGAATGTACTGTTTAAACGCTAGCGCACTTTCAAGAATTTCCTCCCATAGGCCATAATGTAAAAGAAATCTTTGTCGTAGCCCTGTAGAAAAACTTTAAGTCCTATATACACCAAAATCAATACTGGTCTTGCGACGGTGGTTTATAACATGTATACCGAATTTGAGCTCAATCGAATGCTCCGTTTAGGAGCTATCGTGTTCACTCACTCACACACACACACACACACACACATACATACATACATCTCGTAAAAATAGCATAAATGAATTTAGAAGACCTCAAAACGTGTAAATACACCAAAATCTCGAAGTCTAATTTTTTCATGATTACAATACTTTACTTACATGGTACAGCTGCGGAAAAAAAAGGCCCACTTGTACATTTTTCGGCCATCGTTCGTCGCACAGCAAAGTTACAGATACCAATCGTTTACGATTGACACCCACTTTAATTTGCTATGCATAAAAATTGCATAAGGGGCCATCTAAATATTAAAATTCGCACCAACTTTTTTTTTCTCAATAGAAACCCCTAGATTTCACTTCATATTTCAAAAATTTAGCTCATTTTAACCCCGGACACCAATTTTCAATAAATTTGGACAGAAAAGAGTTATGAGCACCCAAAACCCCCTCCCCTTATGTTAAAATATTTTTTCATACTTCAATTCATATCTCATATAATATTGGTAGTAAAAGCTGATTTTTATTCGTACTATTAGTACTAAACGACCCAAACATAATTTAATGTTATTATGATTTTTAATAAATCATTAATATGAATTATGAATTATTAAATTAATATTCAAAAAAATTATGAATAGCGACCTAGCCAAATTTCGATGGAAATAAATGCAGAAATTAATATTACATGGCTGTGCAAAATTTCAAATTTTTACGTTCAGTAGTTTAATTTATATTAAATAAAATGTGTTATTTTCATGAGTTAAGGGACTATATATAAATTTATTAAGTGAAAATTTTTTGAAAATTGCATAAAATAAATGTAAGTTAGATTTATTTTGTGCAAAAACACAGTAAAAGATACCAGTATTAAAAATATCAAATTTTGAAGCAAATAAATTAGAGGTTTTTACAGTTTGTTGGGGATTCTATAAAGCGTGTATTGTTGCGTCCGCTACTATATTCCCCCAAATAAAATATTTTCCAGCTATAGAATTAAATGCAGTAGATGTATGCCTTTTAATACAACGTACTATTTCTGAAAAACTAACATCCTCAACTTTCCAGGCATGAATGTGACCTTTTTTAATTTCGGAAACATTAGGTCTTTGGAATTCCCCATACTTTATCAAACATTCAAAATCACGTTTTTCTGTAAAAAAATTTTCATCTAACTATAAATTAAAATACCGCCAAAAGTCTTAAGAATATTGCACATTGCAGGCGATTGTATTAAATGAAGAAAGTGAAATAACAAACACAGTGATAATATTGGGTCGGCAAAAAAGTAATTGCGTTTTTTACATGAAATTCAAACAAATGAATTTTCAATCATGAAACCATCTTTAAGTTCAACCATAGCTTAGTCGAGCAATATTCATGCTTGTAGTCAGAAGAGCAGGGAGCAGCCTCTAACTCCTGCCAACATTTCAGCTGTCTAAGAGAAACATCAAGGGAAACACTGAATAAAAATTTCAAAATTACAAAGATTTTCAAAATCCTTAGCAGTCATTTTGCATTTTCCCCTTAAATCATGTGTACGAACCAAGGAAGTTATGAACTCACGGGTCATTTGGACCACAGACTAAATATTCTATTCTACCCTTGATATTCTCAGTACAAAAAACTTTAAGAGAGATGGTAACAATATTTTCCTTGAAAATAACATTAATTTCTTTTAATTCTCGCGAGCGAAAAAAATGAAAGGCGAAAAGTTCGGAACCTACAAATAGCGTTTTTCAATTTGCAGAAAGTCCCTTAAAAACGCGCAAAAATGAATTCGCAATATCTCCGGATATTATCGTAGAAAATTGGTGAAAATTTATATTTAGGGTAATTTGAAGGTTTTCTTTCGTTTAATAAAGTCAAAATATGGGGTTGCCATTGAGAAAAACGAAGTTGATGCAGAATTAAATATGAAGACGGCCCCTTATGCAAATTAAATTAATAGTAAATTAAAGTACGCGTTATTTGCAAACGAATGGTATATATAACTTTGCTATACGACGAACGATGGCGAAATAAAGAGCAAGTGGGCCTTTTTTTTTTCCGCAGCTGTACATGTTGGGAAAGTAAAAATAATTATCGAAATCCGTCAGCGCGCTAAAAAGTTATAACTGGATATACATAAAAATAATTTATTAAAAAAGCACTCACTAATTATTGTTCCCATTGAACAGCAGTAGTGTTTGGCGATTTCTCGTCAGATATAGAAGATATTGCTAAGCAAGGTTTAGATTTAGGGTGATTTTTTATTCTCCAAACTTGGCGGTAAATGGCAAAAAATGAGCACCCTTGGCCAGTAGCATACATCGCTGCTACTGGCAACCTTTTAGGCAATGATTTAAGGAGAAGTCCTACTAAGGAACAGCCCCTATATGCTTTATGTTACAATCATCTGGACCAGCTCATTTACAAACTTTTTGTATAAGTCTTGGAATTTAGTGAAAGGGTACAAAAATGATCATCTAATAAAATGACATAAAATAAAAACACGAAGATAGAGCCTGATACATTTGATTTTTTATTTGAAATATTTATGTCAATACCTCATTCTCCAGATGGCACAACTGCAAAGGCATTGACTGAAGGGTTTCAAATGAAAAATAAAATGTATTAGAAGCTATCTCAGTATTTTTAACTTACGTCATTTTATTAAATGATCATTTTCATCAATATTCACCAAATTTCAAGGTTTTATACAAAGCTGTTTCTAAATGAACTGGTCCAGATGATTGTAATGATAAGATTGAAGATGATAGCCAGTATAGGGGCTATGCCTGACTAACCTTAAAAACAAGTTTTTTTTCCCCTTTCCTGATAATCATAATAATATCATCAGAACTTAACAAAAAACACTCAAAAGAAGCTGACGTTTAAAAGATAAAATAATTAAAACTATGTAAAATAACACACATAATAGGTAGTACTTATCAAAGTGGACACGTGTCTCGGGCGGAAAACTTTCCATCTTCGTCAACCGCAACAGAAGTACATACACAGACTGGAAAGGGGGACTGAAAAAAGTAAACAGAAAAGAAAAAAGAAGAACGAGTTGCCTATCAGAATAAGAAAAAGCACGAAACCAAGGAGACTAAGAGAACGGGGGACATGGGGAAGAGGGTAGATAAAAATAAACTATAGAAGAAAAAAAAAAGAAGAAAGAAAAGAAAATTGTACAAAATAGAAACATGAAAGACCAGAGAAAACAGAACAACAAAAGAACAGCAGCAGCAACAAAAAGCATAAAAACACTTACTATTATTAATTTTTTTTTATAAACAGTACAACACGATTAAAAAAAAATAAAGTAATAACAGAAAAATGCACACAATTACAATAAAATAAATAAAATAATAAATTAAAGAAAAGGGAAGGAATGGGTGCATAGAGAAATAAAGTAAATAGAACCATACAACAACTGCTTAGTTTCTAAGTACATGAATAAAAGAAATAAGAGAACCGTATTTCACAAGACGCTTCACTGAGTAATAGTAAAACCTTCCGAAAAAATCGAGATGGGACATGGACTGAGTAGTGCACAAGATCTCAGCTTTAGAAAACTGAAAAGGATGATTAGAATCCCAAGCCGCCCACATGGTGTAGTGATGTTAAGAACCATTCTATCACGCCTTGGGTCCGGGTTCGAATCTCGGCTTGGGCATAGATTAACGTCCGTCCCTTCATAGGGGGTAACGCTGGCCGCCCATTGGGTGCTCCCATAATAAAATGGCCAGTAATTCGGGCCATAGCAGTGGTAAAATGCTTGATGAACAAATTCCAGCCCACTGATTAAAAAAAAAAAGAGAGAAGCAATAGAAGATTTAGAAATCTCACGTTTAGAAACATATCTATCATGAAAGATATGATTTCAATGATGCTACGACCAACAACAGCGCCTAAGTTATCCTCTTGGATGCTAACGCCGTAACCGAATACAAATTGGGGAAACAGTCCATTCCAATAAAGTACCAGCTCCTAAACATCAATAGAGATCGATTTATAACTAAAACCATGGTCAGGCTTAGAACTGGCCAACAACACAAAGGATTGAAAATTCGGACAGAGAGCAGAAAAACGAGCAGAAACTGCAATAACTGTCTGATACTGAGTTTACGCCGGAACAAATATTTGATTGTGCGACTATCTTTGCTGAAATCTTAAGGATTGGGGGGGGGGGGGTTGTTTAACATGACTGAACCTGTACGATGACGGTAAAATGCAGATAGCCAGGGACGTCATTTCCGTCCATGGCATTATTTGAAAAGGCTTGTCATAGACACGACATCATCATCGTCACCATCATTGAATTCCATTGTATCAATCACTGTAAAAGTATTTATATTTTATTTATCCGCGGCTTCGCCAGTGTGGTTTTCGATTTTTCGTCAGGCTTTGGAATATGAACTTACAAATCTATGAAAATCACAGAAACAGAGTTTTTTTACTGTTTTTTCTGGATAAAAGACAGTATATGTTAATTTAGGGTATAAGCTATCTCCATTCCAAGTCCAGCTATTTGAGTGTGAATGAGTAACAATCATACAAACTCACAAACTTAAATTCATAGTGTAATTTTGCCATTACAAAACTAAAACAATTAAAAGATTATGCTCGTGAATAAAAATAAAAACAATTTTCTCTTTCGCCAATTTATCTGCTTTCTCGTTGACATACGTGATTCAATATAGTTTGTGAAAAGTTAACTTAAAATTCTTAAGTAAAAATAGCCTTATAGAGCAAAATTATATATGGTTTGAAGTGGGGAAAACGCATCGATATAAACAAAAATACGTGTACTTATGAAAAACGAAACAGATCAATGCATCAGTGATTGACATCAGTTGACTGCTCTAATACCTAATGCACCCAGCCAAATCCGAGCCGGTACGTAGCTAGTAAACAATGAAACATACTCCTATTTGTAAAAAATGCAACAGTATGAAAGAATAGTGCGATTGAGCTGAAATCTTCAGGAAGTGCAAATTATATTGTGTAAAGTAAATGATTCAAATTTCAAAGCCACTACGCATGCGTGGGGCCCTCTGTACTGCTACTGAAACCTTATAAACAAAGGGCTGTAGCGGCATGTTTAAAATGTCTTTGTTTATCTGTTGTTTGTGGTAAACATAAACCGGACAATTCGCAAATCCGGGAAAGGACACCGAAAAATGACAGCAATGCGCGATGATAGACACTTGGTCCGCATGGCGCTGATTGGCATGGCGCTGATGGCAAACAGCTTCATCAAGACAGTGACAGCACATTGGTCCACTGCTACAGTACTGTCGGTGGTGTATCACTGTGTCTGATTCATCAATTCGTCGACATCTGCTGTACCGTGGACTGCGTGTACGAACTCTTTTATACAGGATTCTCCTCATGCGAGGCCAGTAGTGTAGCCAGGATTTTATTACGGGGAGGGGGGGATTGGGCATCAGTTTGTCTGCTAAAGTTCAATTGTAAGCTAAGTAAAAGGTCCCGTTTCGGGGGGGGGCTGCAGCCCCGTCAGTCCCCCTCTGGCTACGCCCCTGTGCGAAACCACCGACGCTGCGGCTGCAATGGGCTCAAGAACATAGAGACTGGCGTGCAGATTGGCAACCAGTGGTGTTTTTTGACCAATCCCGCTTTAATTTGTAGCGCCATGATGGCTGCATTCATGTTAGACGCTATGCTAGTGAACGCTACCTTCTGGAGTGCAATATCGAACGTCATAGTGGACTAACATCCGGAGTTATGGTCTGGGATGCGATTGCTTTACGTGGGTGATCTCAGCTGCTCCGAATTGTGGGTAATCTGAGACAGGTACATAAGAGAAGTACTGGATCCCGAAGTCGTTCATTTCCTTCAAGGCATTCCTGGAGCTATCTTCCAGCAGGATAGTGCCCGCCCACATGTGGAAAGGAATGTGCAAGACTTCTTTTCAGCAGAAAACATACAGCTTCTTTGGTGGCCTGCTTATTCGCCGGATATGTCACCTATTGAACATGTGGGGGATTTCATTGTTCAGCGTCTCGCTCGTGATCCTCGTCCTACAGCTTCAACAGATGAACGTCGGGTGCGCCTACAAGAAATATGGAATGCTCTTAATCAAGCAGACATTCAAAATTTGTTTGATTCTATTTCTCGTCGTATAACAGCACTTATTGCAGTGCATGGTGACCACACACCAAATACTGATTTCGGACACTTAAAATATTCTTTTTTTTTAAATTTGAAAATGTAATTATTTATTTGTACAAGTCATTTGTGAATTAAATTTCATTTGATTCTGAAGATTACTTTGTGATGTTGCATTTTTTATAAGCAGGAATTTACAGCTGCTAAAATCTGTTTTCATCCCTTCGCTAACCATACAATATGCCATATTAGTTCACAGCCCATAAGGAACATTTTTATCAATACGTTGGTTATTTTGTACTCGTGTACGCTTTAAATGCTCACTACCCTTGTAATCCCTATATATATTTCCTTTTGTGACAAGAGGCAATAAAAAGCGCATGATCCGTCTACACGTGATCAGTTTTTTCTATTGTCCACTTACTTAGTATTCGAAAATCGCTTCGCGTTTAAATAGCCCATTAAGCACTACATACTTAAAAAGGTTCTAAAATGCATTTTAAATCCCAATAAAAATAAAATTACCTTTAACAAGGACTCCGGGGGGAAAAGTTTTAGAGTTCAAGTAATAATCGGAGTCATTATATCGGCATTCAATGCAAATATTGTGTTTGCTGATCGGATTAGAAATCACGCGGGTACGTGTAATACAAGGGAAAACTTTTAAAATAGACCCCAAACTTTCACATTCGACGGAAAAGATATGATTTAATGTTCAAAGAGAACGAAACAACTTCTTTCACTTGAAATATTAAGTACCTTGATCAAATATCATTTTCTGTGTGAGAGAGTCAGATGTTTTACTACCCTGAAAAAGAAATGTTCTGTTGAATCAACAAAATTATCGATGGAAATTGCACCAAACAATTTTTTTGTTAAATTAACAATATAATTCTGTTAAAATTATTTGATCGTTTTAACAAAACATTTTGTCAGTCTAACCAAACAAATGTTTTGTTAATTTAAAAAAAACCGTTTTTTAAAATGTTTTATTTGGTTAAAATCAACTAAATTATTTGTTTAAACTAACAAAATTTCTTTCTTAACTGGTCCGTTCATGAAGCATTTAACGAAATTACCTTCTTAATTTTACAATGCTATTTTTTAAACTCACAAATGCCTGGTTGAAAGTTTCAAAAGTAACACCAATTAACTTATCTCAGTGGCGTAGTCAAGGGGGGGCTTTAGGGTGGTCATAACCCCCCCCCCCATGAGGAATTTTTCGCCATACAAAATGTATATTCTTCACTCCATTATAACACACACGTACACATATATATGAGTTTCAGTAGTCGTAACCCCCCCCCCGTGAAAAATTTCTGGCTACGCCACTGACTTATCTATTCATCAAAATTTCCATTTTTTTTTAAGCGCGTTTAGATATCTACAAATTTCATTTTATGAATTCAATGCCAGGTTTATTTTCCTCCCTATAAGACAAACTTAGTAAGACAGTTTATTCAAAACTTATGATGAGTGTGTTTTCTTACTATGTATTCATTCATATTCAAAATATTTTAATACCAAAAATTGGACCAAGTATTTGCCACTTACAAATGAAAGCAAGCAAAACCTATCGATAAATGTAGCGTTTCTTTTGAGAAGTCAAAATGACCGTTAGCGATAAATATAGGCAGGTGTGCGAATAAATAACCGCAAATTAATTATTTTAACTGCACGAAACATTGTCTAACCATACGGAAAACATATTAGATAAATTAAGGAAAATAAGGATACTTTGCAAGAAAATGAAAAATTTGTACAGTATTTGTTTGGCATTGCTGTCAGCGTGACTGCTTCCCTAATTCTGGTGTTAATAATAATAATAATAATAATAATAATAATAATAGCAATAAAAACTTTTTCAAGCAAATTTATTTTATGATGTTATATTATATAGCTGTTTTCTCGTTTATGTTGCACACGTGGACATACTTGACATTTATAACTTGTTTCCGTGCATAGTTTAAGACTTAATACTAATTACAATTGGAACGAACCAGGAAAGATATTTGAGCTATGAGAAAACAGTGAACAGTCTTTTTTTTTAACACCGTGTAAGATTACTGTGATTAATCATCAGAGAGGATTTTTTTTGAGAAGTAAGGAAAAAAAAATTCCTTGTTCAAAAATCGAAATAAAAAGTAAAACAGATCACTCCAGATGAAGCACAAAACGAATGAAATACATGGTAGCACTTGTGTAAACATTGCAACCTCGGCTCTTGTTAAATCAAACGTTTCTTTGAGCCATCAAGTTTGAATTCCTATTTATTATATTTTATCGCAAAGACGAATATGATTCTGACTTTACTGCTCTAGCGAGTCTGACATTGAGATGCTTTAAGCTATATTGAAACATATAAAAGCATTAAAACAAAAATGTAAATTTTAATGAATCTTTAAATTTCCTTACTAAACCTCCTTCCAAAATGTAATCTTTTGCCAGCTACGCACCGCCCATCGACGCATGCTTAAACAGATTGTTGAAAGAGTTTGATTGACTGTAAATTGAACAAAGCGTTCTCTTAATTAAAGGGTATTTTGTTAAATCGATTTACTCGAATCGAACACACCTTTGTCAAATTCAACAAAGCATTTTTTGAGTGTGTAGAGTATTAAAAAGGTAGGAAAAGAAAAATAAATTATGTCAAAACTGTCTATTATAAAACACCTTCTTACACATTTGTTTTATATGTGAAATATAACAGGGTTTACTAAATTTGCTTGGTGAAAGAGTCACAAATGATGGATTTCAGATGTTTTAGAGCCGAGGGAAGTGACATTTTTTAAAGAAAGAATGATGAATTGTGGTAGGGAAAAAACCCCTCAATATTGCGGCAGAAACTCTGCTGAGTTTTCGGGCTCATAAACTTGAAAGTCCTGTGTATGAGGAAAGTTCTAGTAATCATTCTAGTTGACAGGACGGAAGACAAATTTTATTAGTTCTAAAAATTCGATGAACAATCTGCTATGCACAATTAACTGGAATTAACAAGCAATAACTTAACAATGAGCTGACCAGCTTATCACAGAGGCTTTCTCAGATACTGTATTTCGCAAACGATAAAATCCTTCGATAAAAAATGCGAATAAATAAAATTCACCCAGTAAAATTCTCGAGCAGAACTCTTAACTGCTCCACAGCGTACAACAACACTGACCACATAGAGGAAATATTTGTTGTTGCGTGTGCAGTGAAAGAATAGAGTGGATTAATACTTTTTTATGAAACAGTGCAAGCAAACAATGCATGGGCGGCATGAGAGGGATGCTAGGAAGTGCACTTGAACCCCCTTTGACTTTGAAAAAACAAACATACATCTTCATTTTTATTTTTCAAGGGCGGTATCTTGTGTAGTATTCGCCACTACAAAGCCCAAAGCGCTGGTCATCTTATTATGGGAGCACCCAGTAGGAGGCTAATGTTATCTCCTTTAAAGGGATAGACGAAGCAGCAACCAACTGAAGTCGGGAGTCGAACCCGAACACATGATCACAGAGAGTGTTACTCTGACCGCCACACAATCGGAGGGACAAAAGAATAAGTAATTTGATTTTCAAAATATTTTTGTATGAATTTAAATGCAATAGAATTAGTTGCCCCTCCTCCCCCCCCGTGTGTAGTTTTAAGTACACCCTCCTTTGATAATATCCCCCCGGCGTCATTAGAACAACAATGCATTAAAAAAATTTTATAACCGAAGACGTTTAACATGTTATGACATCTTTCATGTTACGGTTCTCAAGTACATTCTTTACGAAGCTTTTTGGATTTGAGGCAAAGCTCGCAATTCAACAACACTTCAGCTTATAATGGTCGTTTCCTGTATATTTCCTTAGTTGTATTTACCATTTATTTTATCATTTGAGTTAATTTTGCCTTATTTCTTCGCAGTTCAAGAAGAACGTCAGTGACATTCTTCCTCCAGACTACCCTGACGTCTGGTTGATCAAATTCCTCCGAGGTAAGTGTCCCATATGTTAATTAACTCTAATATTCTTAATATTAGAGTTAATTAACAATCTCGTGTACTAATCGGACATGAGCCCCTAACTAATGATTATTTAACTAGGCAATGTTTACTGATTTATAAAGAAGCCATATTAAGATGTACAGGGCTCCGGAGAATTGTTGAAAACTTAGAAAATTAAATAAAAGAGATTCTAAGCTCAGTAGCATTAATTGCTAAATAGTTGCATGCATAAGAAAGTCAACCTTTTACAAATCGAATTCAGAACCAGGCATATTTTAAATTAGTTTTTTTTGCATATTTTGCCTTCTAATGTACTTGTTAAAGGTTATTAGTCATTTAAATGCGGAAAAAAATTGTACCCTCCATTTTTCACCGTTCCAATTGGGAACATGGGTCATTTTGACTATACTTTTAGGGGCTATACTTTGACTATACTTTTATGGGTAGTTTAAATAATAAGTGAAATATTAAGAATAAATAAAAGACTTATTTAAAATTTAAGCAAAGGAATGAATTAAGTTTGAAGCGGTAGGGGGGTGTATCAAGATATCTCCGGAAAAATTTATGAAAATGGCTATTTTTATGATTTTTATCCTGTTGTCCACTACTGATAGAAATGACAATTGGGAACATTGGCTTGTAAAAGGTTAATAAATTTCAATATGAGATACTACTTACAACATCCACAACATCTAAGCGATATTCGATTTCATTCTAAGTATATGGAAGTAACTGAGGAGTTATGTAATGAATAGTATCTGTGACTCACTGCTTGAGTTCCTCTACATTATGACACGTAGTTCTGTAAACAATATTTTTGATGAAACCACACAGGAAAAATCCAAGCTTGATAAATCTGTCTATCATTGAGGCTGCTGAATTGGATCATCGCGAAGAATCCATCTGTTTGCAAAATGTTGATTGAGGCAATTGCGCACGGACGTTGACCAATGTAGAGGTCCGCCATCCTGTTGAAAAATCACATTGCCAAATATTTGCCACAGTCGCCATGATTGCTGCGTCCTTCTGAATCACTTGCCTAAGTCCTTGACACTGAGCGCCATCTGCCAGATTCTTTGGTACAAAATTATAGGAAGCGAAATTTTAGTACTTTTGTAAGTCAGACATCACTCAAAAACCTGGTTCGCACTTATAGTTTTGTTTTTTTATTTAGTTTTGTAAAGTGTCCAACAATTCTCGGCCATCCTGTATTATGCCCATTTATGTATTATGTATGGAATATCATGCTATGAATTAAAATTCGTTCGCTTTATTTCAGTTGTTAAAAATGAATACAAATTTATCGTTTGTTATTGCCTATAGCAGGGGTTACCCAAACTTACCCAAGTCGCGGAACCCTTAAGTTAATTAGAATTTGCTTATGGCACCCTTGTCGTACAATATCTGTGGAATAATTTCATTTTATATGTATAAATAAAATGCTTCATTTTTATACGATTGTGAAGAACAAATAGAGAAGTAAAGCAGTAAGAACATAACATAATTAATACAGTTCTAAGTCACTTTTTGGCAAACAGTACATGCGGTTTTTCTTTAGCGTTATTCAAATACAATTCGTACAGGGACCACAGAAATAAAACGATGATTGCGGGAATGATAGTTCGGGGTTTCACTGTAAATTATAAAAAAGGGTGATATTTCACTCTTTGGGAGGGGAGGGATATAAGGGGTGGAAGAGAGAACCAAGGCGCTTATGAATCCCATAACAATGTGGGATCGGAAACGTAGCCTTCGTGTACCTGTTAATAATCACTTTGGAAGATGTGTTGAAGCAATAGTGAACTTTTCGACCATGGTTTATCAAAAACTAATGCAGCTTTCACAGAAAACCATTGACTAAAATTGATAGTTTACAAATTGTATTTAATTTCATTTCAGAAATCACCGACGGAAAGCACATTGTTTGTAAAACTCAATTAGAAAGTAGACAAACACTTCTACCAAGTGATTATCAACAGATACACGAAGACGACATTTAAGACCCAACATTGCCGTGTGGTTCTCAACCGTCTTGGTCCCTCTACCACGAATTACATTTCCCCCAATCGTTACGAATCACCTTGTATATAAACTTTAGAAGGTTGGATGTTTCTACTGTTATTTCACTCTAAAGGAGTGACAAAGTTAATCCTTCCGTAAAAAAGTGTCTACTCCTACTGTCACAGTCATCAAAGGGTTTTATGTAAGCTTAATATAACTGCAAGCTTTCGAATCATATTTTCTTCTTAACTTATTTTGCATGAAGGATGTAACTCTTAAGTGAAATGCGTTTCCAAAAGGATCTGATTTCACGTTCGAAGAAAACCACCAAAACTCGTACGCCCTGTCCGACCTCCTTTATCAGGTTTGTACCGAGGTCTTTACTATCATACTGACCCCCTCGCTTTAAGCAGTCCAAAAATCTTTCAGTCACTGATAAGGTTAAAAATTATTGGAAAAGTGCATGAATAAATACTTTTAAAAATTTAAATGCTTTTTCATTTTGCTGAAATATTTTTTCTAGCGTTACAAGTTATCCAAGTTCACTATTTTTTTTAGGTCAGAATTACAGCCTAAAGAAAACAGAAGCCCTTTTTAGAGGAGTAAGTATGCAAGTTAAAGAATTTTGCACGTACTCTCATATCACTGTCACAAAGACGCTAAATATTTAAAATAAATAAAAAAACTTTGTGAAAAAACACTCATAAAATGTTACTTATAAGTAACATTACCCCTTATAAATAACATTTTATGTGGGTTTTTCACAAAGTTTTTATTTATTTTAACGTTTAACAGCAGTATTTTGAGTGTTTTTTCCGACGCGAAATATTTGGTTCAGTTCTTCCAGTTTACACTGCAATACATTGGCTATTGTTGTTAAGGCGAGACTACCTCGGTACACTTAAAAAAATAATAAACAATCCATGTTCTTAATAAAAATAAAAGTTTAAGAGCAGGTTAAATAAAATTCTATACAAACTGAAATATTTTGCAAATTTAGGGGAAATTTGATAAACAATTTGCATTTACGGAACACCTCCTATAATAAATCTATAAATATTTTTTAATAGCATCTATACAGCACATAACTAATATATTTATCTGTGTTATGAACCAAGAGATTCGCAAAAGTTCTAATGGTTATGAAAATATTTAAATTTTTCTATGAAAACTCAGTATTTTTTCTTAAAAAATGATTTTTTAAAGTTAAAAATTTCCCTAAATTCAATAAATAAACACGGGAATATTATAATCTACTTCATAACACAATTAATAATGATCAATAATATCTTGGAAAAATTTGAAATCAATATCTGAACTGAGTTATAGATGCGACATTTAATATAAAGAAAATTAAAAAAAAACACACTTCTTTAGAAAACGCGTTTAAGGATTCTATATCCTTCTAGTTTATTATTTTTTGTATAACTTAGTTTCTTATAGTAGAAACAAAAGTAAAACGGTTTGAAAATCCTAATAGTAAGACCTGTAAAATAAGCAAATAAATGATTTTTCGAAAATTTTCACAAAACAAGGAATTTTTGGGAAGTCTCATACTTTAACTAAAATGTTCGGTTACTATAAATTCAGCTTTAGAGCTTGGAAGTATTTTTGAAAGTAATATTAGAGACGGCCTTCTCGAATTATGTATGTTTTTATAAAACTGTATACATATATATATATATATATACTATATATATATATATATATATATATATATATATATATATATATTTTGCTTTTGAACTAGCCTGGAGTCAGTGGGCATGCAGATTTTTTTAATGAAAATTCTGTTAAAATTATTTGATCGTTTTGACAAAACATTTTGTCAATCTAACCAAACAAATGTTTTATTAATTTAAAAAAAACTGTTCTTTAAAATGTTTTATATGGTTAATATCAACTAAATTATTTGTTTAAACTAACAAAATTTCTTTCTTAACTGGTCCGTTCACGACGCATTTAACAAAATTATCTTCTTAATTTTACTATGCTATTTTTTTAACTCACAAATACCTGGTTGAAAGTTTCAAAAGTAAGACCAATTAACTTGTCTCAGTGCGTAGCCAAGGGGGGGGGATAGGGGGGATCACAACTGCCCCATGAGGAATTTTTTGGCAAACAAAATGAATATTCTTCACTTTCTTTTCGCACACACGTATGCATATATGAGAGTTGGAGTAGTCTAACCCCCCCCCCTATGAAAAATTTCTGGCTACGCCACTGGGTAAGAGGGTTAAAACAGAAGTGAGATAAACTACTTGATTCGAATCGGTAATCTGGCGAATTCAGCATTGTATGATTTGCAAATCAGACAAGATATTTGGTGACTAAATATAAAAAAATCATGTTCGCATACTTTACTGCATAAATTTGAGTGTCTGAGCATTTTATAGTTTCCGACAAATGGGCATGCTCAGACAATGAAAGTGAAACTTTCTACATTTTACTAGTGAATTAAGCAAATGATATTTAAATGTAATTCAGTTATTGATGTAATAATTTTTTTTCTCCTAATCCTAACTAATATTATAAATGCGAAAGTGAGTTTGTTTGTTTGTTTATGACGCTTTCACGCCTAAAGCGCTGAATCGATTAGGATGCATTTCGGTTTAGATATAGAATGGACCCCGGAGTTGGTTATAGGCTACTTAGAATTTTAGATTTTTAGTTACTTTTTTAATTATTAATTAAAAACCGTTTTTACGTTGCCATGCTTGGCGAGTTTCGCCCGTATCATATGATTCATGTTTTGAGCTAACAAAAATGCTATTACTTCAATAAAGAAGCACATGCATCTGAAAAACATTAAATAATACGGAAATTATGCCAGTTTTATGCCAAATCTATCTATCAATAATAATAAAAATGAATGTTCTCCAGACAAATCTACAGAAAGCCGAGCTTTGAAAATTTGAGCATGCCTGGACCCATGACTTCGCTAAAGTGTACCTGAGGCTCGGAAATTTTAATTACTTTTCTATCCATTAATTAAAAACCGTTTTATCACCCGCACAAAATGATTTATGCTTTTGAAATAAAGCAGAAATTCTATTTGCAAAATCACATGCATTTGAAAAACATAAATAAGTATGGAAACTATGTTGATTTTACGCCAAATTAAAAAGCATAAATAAAGAAAAGTGTACTTACGTATTATCCCGGCGGTCCGCCAAGACGAGCGATTTTTTGCCGAGATAAATGCCGGGCACATGAAATTATTAGTGGTTTTGAATACGATTGGCAACAGTTTGGCAACTCATTTGACGAAAAAACAGTTTGGCGGGAATGACCGCCAGGATAATAGGTAAGTACCAAGAAAAGTCCAGATGTGTTTCTTAAAGTTCGTAAATTTCCAAATCCTACCAATAATATAAATGTGTACGTTTATGTGTTTGGATGTTTTTGACTGAATCACTCAAAAATGGTTGGAAAAATTTGTAATGAAGATAGCTTATGCCCTGGATTAACATACAGGCAACCTTTCGAGCATATAGCATAAATAATTCTTTTACAAAGACACTCAAAATAATGCTAATGCATTGCGCTCTATGGAAATTTTGTAGCAACTAAACCGATTTTAAAACTTTCTTCACTCATTTAAAGTCCTAGGCCTATAGGGTCCTAGGCGTACATGGAGAATTCCTCTGTGTGGAATTTTCTAAGGGATCCTAGCCCATATTTTCGCGAGGTTTTTGAAAAAAACACGGAAAACTGCGAGCGGCTAGGTCGACAGGCGCGACCGGTGTTTGAACCTGGCACCTCCCGCCTTCCAGGTTTGAGAGCAGACCCTCTTAGACACTGGGGGGACCCTGAGTGTTATAGGCTACCTTTTATGCATAGATCACAAATAGTTCTTTTACAGGGATACTCATAAGAATTACATTACGCTCTATGTGCATCACTGTAAGTACTGAATCGATTCAAAAACATTTTTCACTGATAGTAAGCTACACTATTCTTGAGTATTATAGGCTAAAATTAATGCATGTAGCGCAAATAGTTCCTTTACAGGAACACTCAAAATAATTCTAATACATTACGCTCTATGAGTATCTCTGTAACTGTAGAACCGATTGTAAAACTTTTTTGCTAATAGAAAGCTGCACAATTCCCGATTAACATAGGCTAAAATTCATGCATATAGCATAAATATTTCTTTTACAAGAACACTCAAAGCAGTTTGCAAATACTGTCGTAACTATCTCTATTCTCCAAATGCCTGAAAAAAATCTAAATTTAGTAATTTTACATACTCTGTTATTTTAAATGCAATATACTTCATTTAAAATAAGTAAAAAGCAAATAATATTTAAATGCAGTTTCTTTAATCGCAAACATATTTGTTATTCACACATGCTTCGTTTCTCTCGGGACCTAATTCTAAAGCCGACGCGGACGAAGTCGCGGGTAGCCGCTAGTGCTATTATAAAAAATATTGCGTCTGTAACTATATTGTCATTACTGCTGGTAAATATTGCATTCATTAAGAAACCAAACTGATATATAAAAAAAAATATGATGTACAACTGTGTTAAAAAAAAAAGCGATGCGAAGAAATACTTTGCCCACTGGTTTAAATTATGTATTATATGTACAGGGTGTGTCACAATTCTCTCCCGGGTTTGGAAGGCTAATAGAAAAGAATATATTACCAATACAGAAACAAAGTTGACTTTATTGGATAGAGAAATGTTACAAGTTTTGTTTCACAAATGTTCAAAATGTGAATCTTTCGTGATGCGGCAGATATCAAGGCTAAAATCCAATTTTTCCCTCCCCAAACTCGCTTTAGCATGTCGCGATCATTGGTAGCAAACGCAGTTATGATCCTTTGGCATAAATCTTGTAAATCACGTGGCATAGGGGTACGAAAACACACGATCTTTTATGTAATAGCATAAAAAAAATCACATGGAGTTACGTCCGGACAGCTAGGGAGGCCCGGAGGAAGGCGATTGTCGTCGTCAGGACCTCGACTAATCCAACGACAAAGAAGCTCGTCATTTGTGAAACAAAACTTGTCATGTTTCTTTTTCCAGTAAAGTCAACTTTGTTGGTGTATTGGTAATATATTGCTTTTCGTAAGCCTTCCAAACCCGGGAGGAAATTGTAACACACCCTGTATAAATGTACATGTATGTCAGTGTGTTTATTCGAGACAATTTAATACTGTTTTTGATAAAGTGCTACATTTAAAAAGCGTATCATAATCCATGAGCCTTGCCTATTTTCTTTCCTTATTACATTTAGTTTGAAAGTGTATCATTATTCAATGAGTGTGCCGCATTTTTCTTTCTTGTTCCATGAAATTCATATTTCTAAAACTATCTTAAAATCATCTACTAAAACTGTTTTACAATCTTCGCCGAACATGTTCCAACTGTACTTCACCGTTTTAAATACTATTTTTAATGCGCATCATAATCCATGAGTGTGCCGTGGTTGCCTTTCTTGGGTTGATATCTACTTTAACGCCCCGACTCTCGCCAAGGTAGCGATAATTAAACATATGCAGTTAATACTACGATTTTTTGTATAAATGTGGCATCCGTAATTTAGAATTAAAATGACGATTTAGAACAACATGTAAGTACAGCATTCTATTACTTATTTTTTTATTCTTGGCAGCCAATTATTGTAGTTTTAATAATTAAGTGTCTTCAAATTCTTTTACTGGTGCGTTTATCACTAATTTGTTCACTTTAGTTGCTTGATTTCTACTTTAACCCTCCCACTCTCGCCAAGGTAGCGATAACTAAGCATATCCAGTTACCATGACGACTTTTAGTATTTATGTGGCTACCGTACTTTAAAAATGGCGGTTTGGAACAACATGGAAGTACAGCATTACTTATTTGTTTTTTTATTTATTTGGGTTGCCAGTTAATGCAGTTTTAATAATTGTCTTCACATTCCTTAACTGGCACGTTTATCGCTAATATGTTCACTTTCGTTTCCAACTAGTTCCTTTGAGACCGATGAAGCTTGGGCATAACTCCGAAAGACCCACGATTGCAAAGCTCGCCAAAGTGCGGCGATTTTTAGGTTGGCGAGAGTGAGGGGCGTTAAAATAGGAATCAACTCTTTCTTGTTCCCAAAAATACATCTTTGGAGTCGAAATCGATCTTAAAATCGCCTACTGAAACTGCTTTATAATCTTCTCTAAGCATATTCTAACGCATACTTCACCATTTTAAATACTTTTTGGAATGAGCATCATAATCCACGAGTGTGCCGCGTTTGTCTTTCTTGTTCCATGAAGCACATATTTGGAATTTAAATCTAAAATCTCCTACTAACACCATTTTACAATCTTCGCCAGACAAATTCTAACTACACTTTTCTAGTTTCTAGCCAAATTCTGAAGATACCGCCATGTTTAGTTCAGTTTTGAAGTTATTTTTTGGCAGCAAACTTGGCGATCAATTATCAAAAGTTGCAAACCTAGTGCAACTTTTAAGATTTTAATCTCTGCGCCTTCCCACCTCTGCGTTATCTGGCAAACACATTTGAAAAGATCTTCACCATGACAGTTCATGTCTACAAAACCTGTCTACAAGTCATGTCTACAAAGTCGCTTAGACAAAAATCTAGGTATGAACGAAATAGCACCCTAGTGCTAAAAAAAAGACAAATTAGGAGATCCCAGTAATTTGTAAGATTTATTAGAACTCGAGTGCTATTAATTTTAGAGAAGGATTTTTATCTACTCGGCAAATCATTTTCAGGAGTAGCGAGATAGTTGTAAAATGTCACAAGTCGCCAAGGTTGGGTATTTTTGACGACTTCTCGCCAAGTTTGGCACAAAAACTTTGGTCTCCGAAGCTGAACGCAGCTTTTTGGTACCTTCTATTTGGCGAGAAATTGCGATTGGGAAGATATTAATTAGCGTCTATAAAGGTGTCTATGTTAATATAAATAAAAGTGAAGTATAGTTAGAATATGCTTGGCGAAGATTCTAAAACAGTTTTAGTAAGCGATTTTAGTATAGATTTCTTTTCTGAAAAAGTGTTTTATTGGAATAAGAAAGAGAATAACGGCACACCCATAGATTATGATACACATTCCAAACAGCATTTATAAAAGTTATGCACAGTTAGAAAATGTCTGCCAAAGATTGTAAAACGATTTTAGTAGGCGATTTGAATGTAGGTTTCAATTCCAACGAAGTGCTGTGTTTAATAAGGAAAAGAAATAGACTTGAGGCATGAATTATGATACTTTGCAATATTTAGTACTTTAGTAGGTTTTTAAAATATGAAAGTGTTCCTTTCTTTAAACTTTTTTATTTAACTGGATGAGTAAAATATGCCTCATACAGCTATACTGTTCTGATACATTTCCATAGCGTTTTAAACTGTATTTCCAGGCTGTGTTGACATGGATGTATCGTATTGTTTTTATTGTTTGAATGCTTATAATAATCCTTATATATAGTTCGAATTTTTTTATTTATTTCTAAAATAAAATATGACACATAAATAAAATTTATGAACTGAAGATCTCTTAAAATCGAGTTCTCTACAATGTGGTTATAAATACTCGACCAAACCTATAAGTGTATAGATTAGATAAAATATATGTAACCTTTTGCTTATAAAACATTACAGAAACCTAATGAAGCTGTGTTTATTTAATAGCATATGCGGGCAAGAGAAGTATACGAATTAGAGACAATTTTAGAAACTTATGTGAGACCAGAGGTAAGATTTTCAATTTCTTGGAAATGAATTTAATAATAATTTATTGTATAAATTTATAGAAAGTATTAAAAGTTCAGTTCACTGAAATTTTTGAAGATTATGCAGTAAAACTACTCGAAAGCACACTTTATTGGGACCACAATTTATGTCAGCTTACGGGGTGTGTCCGCTACAGAGGAGTTTATAAAGAAATCTGATAGTACTTAAAAACTCTTCATATAATGCAAACTTTTTAAATATTATTGGTGAGTATAGCAGAATACATTAAATTTGACATAGATAAATGTGCCTGCCTTGCTAATGAGACTGATGCAGCTTTATAAAAATTAATTAGAGATAAATGAAAAAAATAATAAGCGGAATAATTTCAGTTATTGAAAATGTAAGCCACAAGTATTTGCTTTACATATCTACATTTTTATGTTTTAATTTTTTCTATTAAATTTACTCGTTGTTTATTGTTAGTAGTCAAAGAAATTTTGCAATGCTTTTTATGAATTGTAACGATGCTAAAATTACAAATTTCAGAGTGTGTATTTGTATTGGACAAATTCAGCATAGTACTTCTATTTATTTAAAGTGACAGGCTTGGAGAATCTTTTCTTCTGGGTTTCAAAAAATGTCTTTTTTTAAACCCAGACTTAAAAAAAGACATTTTTTTGATAGAAACATCGAAGGCCTTTACGTTAACAAGAATGTTCGGTAGAGACATTGAAATACATTATGTCACGATTATACAACAGCCTGAGGATTTAAAAAATGTCCGTTAATGGAGAGTGCGTGCTAACGGGAAGTATTCGTTAAGGAAAGTTTTTCTTTACTGCTCATTAACTTCCCAGTATTTACTTGTTTTTCTCCTTTTAAAAGTTGCAAATAGGCGGACAATGAAATAAGAACCAAGTATATTTCTTCCCCATAGATTAAACTTACCTTTCTTCTTAAATCGTGTAAATGCTACCTTATAAACACCCTTTTTGTGCGAAGAAATAAATCTTCTGTTCAAACATAAACAAAAACAAATATTACTTTTGTTGCTTAATTCAATTTTTTATACCCTGTAAAATTTCTTTCTGATTGGTTTACCAATAATACTTGGTCTGACAGTGTAATAGATAATTTCTCTCAGAGTTAAATGTTGTGAAAAATCGCTTTCCACAAGATTGAATAGCATGTGAGTTTCTTAATTTTTAAAAGAGCTAAGATTGTGATCGATGTTTTCTTCACATGAGTGCAAATTGTTTAAATCTTTATCTAATCGTCAAAAATATCGCCTTGAATCTATTTGTTTTCAATTGTGATAGTTAGGCAATGACTGATAAATACCGATTAATGTAATAGAAAAGAAAATTACGAAAAAAATAATAAGCATAAGCTTTGCGCTGGATGACTGGTTTTATAAAACAGTTCACGAGTTTTTTACAAAAGAGTATAGGACTAACCAATCTGAAGAAGTTAAGTAATACTTTGATCGACACACTTTAGAAATATCTAATCCTTTAATCATAAAACAGACGTCTGAAAATTCACTAATGCTCTTTTGGGAAAGGCGAGGGGCTCGACATAATTAGAAAGTGAGCGGAAGCTGTGTGTTTAAAACAATCTACTCTAGTAGAACATGCAGTCTTGATGTAAGCTGATTAAATGACGTATTTGTCAGTGATTTTTCAAAGGAATGGTCGAAGGTGTGGTTGGGAAACGCAGGACTTTATTTGGGTTGTTGCTTCAGTGAGTTTAGTTTATTATGTAAAGAGATTGTAAACTAACAGGCAAAATTATTTAAATATTACATAAATGTATATGGTTTCATCTTTAAGGTTTGTGCCAAGTACGAATTCACATCTTCCCTTGGAATCGCCAAAAACGGTACCCCCATACGCTACACACAATTTGGAAAAGGAGATCTCATCGGTATGTATAGTTTATTTATTTATTTGCCAGGAGAGGACAGCTCGCGTCACTGAATGTGACGCTTAGAGCTACATATACGTCCTTCCCGGAATTTCCCGCCACAATTTGGAACCTCATCAGAAGGTGGGGGACTTCTGAATATTGACACCCCTCGGAAACTGCTAGCGACCGCCGAGAGCGGTATGCATAGTTTGTATTTATTTGAAAGACGAACCTATTATCTGTAGACAGTTAACCCTTTGAGGCGCAACCCTTTCCCAATGCTGAAAAAAAGGGCAGCCGTTGCCATCGCTCGACTTAACTACCAGCAAGATGGCGGACGATCGAAACGTTCATCGCGTGCCACAGATCTAGAGACTTTTTTTTGACGACAGCTGGCTGTGCGGCACAGCCAGCTGCTTCAAGAAAGGGTCTCTAGATCTGTGGCACGCGATGAACGTTTCGATCGTCCGCCATCTTGCTGGTAGTTAAGTCGAGCGATGGCAACAGCTACACGGCTGCCCTTTTTTCCAGCATTGGGCAATCTATCCAGCTGTTCTCGCATTCTTCCATTTTTCAACAGGTGTCGGTGCTGTTAAAAATAATCGTGACAATTTTTTTACGGGAAATGACGTGCAAAAAAGTAAAGGATTCTCGTGGAGCTATGTCACCCGCAAACATTTTTACAGAAATCAAATCTATACTTCGTGACTGGCAACAGTCAAAGCTTCAGAGTTTGGTATTCCCAGAGCGGGAACACTGCGCGTTAAAGGGTTATGTTTCAAATAGATACCAGAGCGCGACTAAGACAACATGGGGTCCGGGACAGATATTTATTATGATGCCACCTTTCATATCTACTCATTCAGTTTACAAAAATTGGGAAGCCTGGATAGAACTACACGCTTACTTAACCCATTCGTGCCTGGATATTTTTACGACTTTCTTCGATTTTTGCTAACACCAGCAGTAATTGATAAATTTCTGTTGTCAACTTTTTGAACAAGGGATGATTTCATTTAAAATCATTATGTATAAAAATTGAAATGTCAACATCCTACTTGGCCATATTAAAATATTTTCTGGAATTGAAGTTCAATACTCGCGAATAAAGGCTAGGAAAAATAAATACCGTTTTCGACTGATAGCGAAAATGCCGTCCCAAAAAAGGGACGCTAGGCATAAATGGGTTAAGTTCCAGGGATTCTACTCTTTTGGATGGTTGAACTTTCTTGCAACTGAATAAACTCGGACCTTTGGTACCACCCACAGTTTCTCAAACTGTGGGTCTGTTAGTTTGAGTTAATTTTTGTCTGTGAGTTAATTTTTGTCAAATGTTTGAGTTAAATGTTTGAGTTAATTTTTGTCTGTTTGAATTTTTGTCTTTAAAGTCTGTGAGTTTAATTTAATTGGGTCGTGCCCCAATTAAATTAAACTCACTTTATCACGAATTAAATGACGAAAGACTGCAATAGTATATTGTAGTCCAAGTGAAGAAACTGACAGTGTCTCTGACTCGTGTATCGATTTGAGCAATGGTTATGGGGTCCCACCACATTTTCGTAAATGTTATGGGGTCCCCAACCCTAAAAATTAGAGAAACTATGGTACCACCCAACATAATTATATTGATCGGAATTGACAGGACGTAATGTTCTTGTCCCAGTTAATAATAAAATCAGCTGTATCTTCGCCACTTTTCGTTTATTTTGTAAAAGTTGTGTGTGTGTACCATCCAACATGATTATATTGACCAGACATTCACCATTTTTCTCAAAATGTTTTATTAAAACCGTTTATACAGTATAGTTTGGTGACTATTTTAAAAGAATTATTGAAGTAGAAAGAGAGAATACAGAAGAAACATTTCTTGATTTGGGGGCGGGGGACTTTTACTGGGGTATCGGGGCATCCGCCCCTCCTGCCCCTGTCTTAGTCAGGTTCTGGGTACTGTTATTGAAAGTACGTTTTCTCTCGCTGAACTTCGTAATAATCTTTCAGGTGTTAAAATATTAATATATTGATGAAAAAATGGCAAAATTCAAAATTCACATTGTTTTTCAACATACGCACTCTGATCTTTATTCAAAACTCTCATCCACAACGACAAAAATAACAAGATTACAACAAAATTAGACTCTCCTCGTGTACACTTGCCATAACGCAAAGTTAAAACAGAAGTTTTAATTAAAGGTGTATAACTCCGTATCAAAAATGATTCGAAATCACAAAGCATAACGCATGATCTCAAACGTAATGCTCTTGTCCCAGTTAATAATAAAATCAGCTGTATCTTCGACAGTTTTCGTATATTTTGTAAAAACTTGTGCGTGATTTCGCAAAAATACATAGATAAAAGTGAAGTTACTAAATTATTCATTTTAGTTTTCTTTAACAGAAAAATTCTAATCAGCACTATACTGGAATGATTCTTTCAATGATTGCGTGACGACAAAATTTTGGACCTTCACATTTATGAATTTGGTACACATTTCTTTTATAAATGGTTTATCCCACAAATTTATAACCACTCTGTATATAAATATATTAATAGTTATGTGACTTTAGTTGTTTTATGAAATATTCTCCTTTTATTTTTTCTTAGGTTTTATGCAGTCTATCTCTGGTTACGAAGTGAGCTACTACTGTACATATATAATAGAATACGACTTAGATATTCTAAGGAAAGAAAATGAAAGGGTACTTCTTTATTTTGATAAATAATTTGCAAGTAATATTCTACAGTTGAACAGGAAAAAACTCTGAAAAGTAATCTAGATAAAATAATAATAATAATAGTAATAGTAATCTATAGGACAATTTGAAGAGCGGGAAATGATCTTCAGTACAAAAGAACCTTTTAAATCTAATTTAAAAATGTGTAGCAAATAATCATTTATTTTAGAAACTGTTAATGGATTTAATGGTTAATTCACTAATAGTTAACAGTGCAATTGTCTTTTTAGATGTTAAAAAAGTGTTCTGACATAGTGAATATTAAGATAACCATAAAAAAGCCTGTAATCTTGATAAATTTTTGAAGGTTTTTATAAATCTTAATGCACTCGGGAATACAATCAGCTCTTTTAGCAATTTAAGCATTTTTTTTTCTGTGAAATTGATTTAGTTTCACTTTGATTTTAATATAAATGCTTCTAAAGTGTATTTGATAGGTACATAATAAAAGTGAGCTTATCATGAATTACCGTGCATGAGATGAAAGAATAATCTTATACTTTATTACTTTTATTATTATTACTATTTTTATTAATATTGTGTGCGAGATAAAAGCATAATTTGGTAGTGAAATACGCTTAAGAACGTAAATAAGATAAAGCTTCCAGCTTTAAAGTATTACTTAGTTTGTTGTTTTAAGCAAAATAGTTTTATGTAAACTATATCAGAAATTCACTTTATATTGAATGTAATATTTCTCTCTTTATCGAACCTTTTTCAAAGCAAGAGTAAAAATGCTTATAACAGTTGAAATTTATTTTAATTTCCAATTCTATTATTTTGAATCTGTAAAAAATAAAAAGATTTTTTTTGGAAATATTTTATTGTAAATATGGCTATGCTCTATGAGTGCTACTTTATTATTATTATTATTATTATCAGTATTATTATTTAATTTTACTATTCATTTTACAGACCGGGAGACAAATGAGTGAAATAACATATATTCTTGATATGGAGGGATTTTCTTTACAAAGGATGATGCACAGAGGCGGTATGTTTACGAATTATATTTTTAAAAATTGTTGGATAATGAAATTTTTGGCTATGATTCAAAATTAAAGACACTTCAAAGAATACTTCAGTAAAAGTTTTCTTCTTCCTAGTGTCTTGATGCTTTGAAGCAATAATGTTTTGTTTTTTCTTTAGTCTCAGCCAATTAATAAAATCTAATCCTTGCCACGGTATCTATTATACTTAGTTGCATCATGGCAAAAATAATAAAAACTACAATCTAGTAGATATGCATTATTAAAAAGGTTTTGTTGATTTAAAAAAATTGGTTCGCTTTAATTCATTTAATTAGCTTTTTTTTGAATTAGCAATTTTTTTTGTTCTTAATTTGTTAATTCAACAGCAAAATTATATTGATTGAGAAAAAAAACTGCCCAGAAAAACATTTAGTTAGTCTAACAGAGTTACTTTGTTAAAATAACATCAATCAAATTTTCATTCAATCGCCAAAATTATGCTCAAAGAAATTCTTCCTTTATTCTGCAAACATTTTGTCAATGCAATAAAATGACTCGTTGGAAATAAGTCAATCAAAATTGTAACAAAATATATTTTCCCTTTATATCATTGAGGCAGCTTCGAATATTAGTAAATATGAAAATATGAAACGCACATTCCGCATTAACATAGTTGATGAGGGCACTGAAACATTATAGAGAGCACTATAGCACCCTCTAAAAGTCATGTGAAATACTTGAAAGGGGGGGAGAATACTCTAAAAGAACCAAAAATGTTCTACTCGGGATAAATTTCTGCTTGATTATGCCAATGGCATTTTGTGATAGTCAAAGTTTTAATTAGTCTTCATTTCTTTTGGCATTTGTGCGATGTGTAATCATCATAAAATTTTCAATAAAAAAGCTATGATTTACAATCAAAAGTATTTTTTATTAAAATATGCAAAATTTTTAAAAACGTCTTATAAGAGTGTGTATTGAAGTAGAGTAGAATTACTGAAAACCAGTTTATTTTTACTGTGCAGTGTAGTCCAGCCATTGAAGTTTTGGGCGATCCCTAGTTCTACTACAGCTATTGATTTACGCTTGAAAATCTTATTCTTTGGGATAGCTGTAATTAAACGAGATGTTCATGTGATATTTAGTTAATAAAATTTACTTAATCGTGTTTATTTTCATACATTCCACTGCTCATTAGCTGCGTGCTTTCGCCAATGTTTATTTTATCCTTGTTATCAATCCTCTTTAATTTTAAAACCACTCGTTTTTAATACTTTTCAGCAATCGAAATGGCCATGGATTTGGTGCAAATGATGCAAAATCATTATCCGGAGATATGGGGGAACATCTTCATCATAAACGGTGAGTTGATTGCTCGTATGCTTAGGGGTTCAGTCTGGACATGCTGATATTGCATCGAATAATGTTCACCAACTAAGGAAATTAGAGACTTTCAGAGTTTTAATCCAACTAAATAAAATAATACCATGCTAATATGGTAAATTTGAAAATGAGTTCGTAAATCCGAAGAAAACGGATTTTCAATGGCCGGATGTTTGAATGTCAAGCTGCATCATACAGCTTATTTCTGTAACAGTTAGATCTTATGACATTTATGAGATTCAGCTGATTCGAGTAATATTCAATTTATCGCTTTATTTATTTATTAATTCTTTCTAACAAGTGTGAAAAATGTTTATGACTTCTATATGTCTGCCTATCCGTCTGTGCTTTAACTGCCGTAAATACACATCGATTACTACTAAATTTACATATTTTAATCCTACGCACGGTACCATCGTATTGAAAATGGCTTATGTAGCCGTCATAGAACTTTTTACAGGAGTACATTCAAAAGAATTCCAATGCATTACACTTTATGGCAGTCATTCTTTAAAGCGTAATTCAGAGACATGCGGGTGTTTCAAACAAAACAAAATCGATATATGTTTTTAAGGATTGCAAGATAAAGCTGTCCACCGAAATTAGTGCGTCTATCAATTATAGCTTTTCTGCAGGAGCACAAATTTTAAATACATTACTGTGTATGGCCAGGGGCGTAGCCAGAATTTTTTCATGGGGGGGTGTTACGACTACTACAACTCATACATATGTATCCGTGTGTGTGATAATGTAGTGAAGAATATACATTTTGTATGGCAAAAAATTCCTCATGGGGGGGTTATTACCCCCCTAACCCCCCCCCCTTGGCTACGCCCCTGTTTATGGCAGTGTAAAGACATTGTTCCTTTTCATTTAGAAATATAAAAACGTTTATAGCTGTTCACTGGGATGGACCGAAAATGCACTTTTGCACCGATTTTCGAAATCGGTGAGAACCTAGTGCGGAAAAGTTGTCCATTGGATTGGTTAATAATTGTGTAAAAATTTTTTTGAAATCGGGCATTATCTTCAGTCAGCGCCGGCGCCTTTAAAATCGGAAATTTGGGCTAAAAGAAACCTTTTCTCGCCGAAAATACAATTTTTCCGAATTTTCGTAATCGATAGTAATTCAGCCGAGTGCGGTAAAGTTATTTTTTGGGTTGGTTAATAACTGTGCAAAATTATTTTGGAAATATCTTCAGGTGCCGATGGCACCTTTAAAATCGGGTATTTTGGCCCAAACACACTTCCCCCCCCCCCCCCGAAAATAAAATTTATCGGATTTTGGAAATCGTCTACAATCTTTAGAGTGTATCATGTAAAGCCCGAATTCCCGATTTTCAAAGGGCCGACTGAAGATATACTGCCCGGTTTCAAGAAAATCATATGTAGTTTTTAACCAACCCAAGGGACAACTTTTTCGGTCCAGACTCTTATCGATTTCGAAAATCGGTGCAAAAGTCCATTTTCGGCTCGCCCTACTGTTTAGTCTTCAGTTAAAAGATCGAAATAATGTTAAAGTTCTTTTATAAATTAAATTATTAATGATGTACAACTTTTTTATATATTATCATTAAAAATCTCGCCGAAGTGTAAAGGTTCTGGGTTTTGGCCTACTTCTTGAGTGTCGGTTTAACGGTCTGAAGTTTTGGGGGATTTTCTCCAATGCAACGTGAATACGCATCCGAAACCCCTAAAAAGATCCTGTTCCCAAGGAATCCCGCCTTAGTTAGAAAGCCCTCGCGTCACTTTGAATTAACCAACAAAATAAAATTTCTCCAGATTTAAGTACAATACACCGCCAAATTTAGCGCAAAATATTGTTGTCATGGAAAGTGTTTTATAATCGATGAGTTAGGCGTGATTTATCTTGTTTATTGTTAGAAAGATATATTGCTTAATTCGTTTTTATTTTAAGTGTGTTACAAATTTTCTTAATCTTCAGTCAAACTGCTTTTTTATCTGCATACAAATTTTTACGAATTCTTTTCTTCTTTGACATAAGCTTGTATTCTCATGATAAGCGTCCACATTTAATCTACTGAAATAATACAAGAAGTGACAAGTGTTATGAGATATCAATATCAGCTGATTTACTAGTAAATCGATAAGACAACAGAGAGGAAGGTTTAGAAGGATCTAAATATGTCAATTTTCATTTACATTCAAGGTTATCAAAGAACAAATTTTAAAAATCAACAAAACTAGACACATGGTAATAGTCTGAAAAAAGCTACAGATTCAAATTTAAAATAACAAAATAAATTCTTTTTGAAAACGTTAAAAGTTTTACGTTTTCTAAAAACGTAATAAATATGTCCTTTTTAAAAATCAATATAAATTACTTAAATAAATTGACAGCTAAAAACAGCTATACTCTAAATATTTTTTGCAAAAATTTAGTTTTTTTTCTCTCACACTGAAAAAAAAAATTGTTCATTCAACAAATTTTGGTTGGCTCTATTTCAAAAAAATATTTTTGTTGAATCAACAAAATTGTCTGATAATTCAACAAAATTTTGTTAATTTAACAAAATGTTTGTAAAAAACCAACAAAATGATTCGGTTGAAATAGCGCCAATCAATCAAATGATGTTGAATCAACAAAATTTTATTGAAATCTACAAAAATTTTTCCCCGTACACTGATGAGACTGTACCACTCTGATACCACTTAATAAAAATATGATCTTGATTGATAGTATCCATCCAACGCTTAGTGTGCCAATATCAATATGCATGATTTTAAACCCCCCTTTGGTTTCCCCTTGGATCTTTTATATATGAATGTATCAGGTTGTAACGAAAGTTTTCCGCCAACAAAAATTTAATGCGGGTAGTAATCACCACCCATATCTATGATTTTCTGCCAACGTTTTGGTAGTTTTTCAAAGCCTTCGGCCCAGAAACATGGGGTCGCGAGACCAAAAACATAACTTTCAAATGCCAAAAATCGTTTGACAAAATATGAGGGAACAGGCTATCGCGAACTGTTTGCTGAGATCATATCTGCGGTGGCGGGAAACTTTCGTTACGACCTAATAACGTATATTTCTGAGTGTATATAATTTCTTTTTTAATTAATAGCTCCCTTATTCATTGCATCTTTTTCAATCAGCCTATTTTCTGTCTTTTAGCACCGAGCTACTTTGACAAATTATTCAACATGTTTAAACCCATTATTCGGATGAGCATGCTGAAAAAAATAAGGGTTGCCTCTATGGGTGAGTATTTAAATCCATGGCTTACTCGTTATTTAAAATATTCAAAACATTCTCAAGCTTAATTGTAATTTCTGAAAATTTCATATTTAGCATAGAAGAATTGTTATTTGTCTGTAGAGGAGTAAATACCACTTTCGAAAGAGGTTCTCCTATCTTGTTTATGATTAATTTAACGTAAGTGTTTCACCAATAGACTTATCTAACCAACGTAAGAACTAGAAAGTTTTATAAGTTTTTGTTAGTTTTATGAACTCATGGATCAGGTATGAGCAACCTTTGGAAAGTTGCGGGTCAAACTTTAGGATGTTAGAGATGTCACGGGCCCTATAAGTAGGATTTATATGGGATTTTGAATGATTAATATGGGTTTTCTATGACAATTTTAAATGTTCTGTGGGCTGAATCAAAAGCCGTGGCAGGCCACATACGGCCCGCGGGCCGCCCATATGTGTTGTAGATCTCATTATTATGTGATTACTTAATGGATCACACCAAACTTGGATTACAGTCTTCTCACCTGCCTTAACGAGACTGGTTAAGGTTTTGATAATTTGAAGACTGTGTCAACCTCACTCTGAAACACTCAGTCCGTTGAGTTTGTTTGGTGAAGTAAAAACATTTTAACAAATACACTCTCAAAAATTACTTCTTCAATACACGGAAATTTTACTGTGAGCAATGCTTCCGGAATATCTCTGTTATTTGACGAATAACCGTTTATTTTTTATCTCCTGTCAACTGAAGAAACTTCTTCAGATTCAACGAAATTCTTTGTCATTCTTCAGATTTTCGGTAAGAATTCACCAAGAAATACAGAAATTATTTGCTGAAACATGAGGAATAAATTAGTGTATAAAGATGCTCTCTTAAAAATTACTTCTTCAATTCCCGGGAAAATTTTCTGGCAGTAGTGCTGCCAGAATATTTCCGTTATATGACGAATATCCGTTTCTTTTTTTCCTGTCAATTGAAGAAACGTCTTATGATGCAACGGATTTTCTTCTTCAGATTTCGGGAAGAAGAAATCGGTGAAATATATTACATTTCCACGGAGTACGGAAATTATTCTTTGAAAAATGACGGATAAATTAGTTTATACACTAATGAAGATGAGTTGTTGATGTTGAAGATGAGTTTTTCTGAGAGTGTAACGAACAATGCATGTTGAAGTTAAACAATTTATGCTTAAATTATCCTTATTTTTTCCCCTTTATCTTTATAACTCGTACAATTAAAGCTGATATTGCCTACGTATATCGGCTTTAATTTGCATTTTGTAGTTTGCTAATTTTATTCAAATTTTCAGCAGCGCGAACAAAAACTGCGACATACATTTTCTCCTACCGTTGATTTTAGCAACTTTTTAAAACAGACTAATTTTTCCATTTGTATTGATTCTTTAAAAAGCTTAGTGGCATTCTGGTGACATTTGACATTATAGATGCCCTATGAAACCAAGTCGCATATATCGCATATATCGCATTAGTCGAATATATGAAACCAAGTCGCTTCAGTTTCTATAGAACCAGCATATTCAATAATTCATGCTGATATTAATTTAAAGCACTGTATAAATTACAAACTATCGCATCGTTTTTCTGCCAGCCTTTGTCTCAAATGTGCTGTTTTATAAAATAAACCAAAATGAATCCCTTGAATATAAAATTAATAAATTATACATTAAATTTTAAAAAAGTACATTATTTATTTGCATACCTTAAACTTATACCTTTTCAATGCAGATGTTTCATCATAGTGACTTTTCTAGAGCCTAAAAAGTACTTCCCCCCCTTTATTTGTCTCTGTCTAAGCAAAAATACATGCACACATAACATTGTGTTGGAAAGTATTTTACAATACACGAGTTTGGCACCACTTAACTTTCTTGTTTTTATAAAGCTATCAAAATTAGGAAATCTATTGAAAGTTGTAGGTATGATTTACATATTATACATTTTTCAAGCAATATACGTTTTGCAGTCACTAAGTAAACACCTGTAACGTCATACATATAATAGGATACTAAGCACTTACGTCTGAAGTTATTTCTTTTCCTTAAGCTTATCTTGATGATAAGAAAAAAAAATACATAAAATTCAGATGAACATGCAAAACAATAACTGGTAATTATAAAGATAATGTTTCCCGTAACAATACATAATAAACGAGTATGTTTTTCTTCTTTTTGATCTTGTAAAAACGAAAATTTTAATCCTTGAAAATTTCTCTCCAAAATTTTTTAGAATCCACAGCTGCCTTGCTGCTGAAATACATAGATGAGGATGTGCTACCCGCATTTTTAGGTGGTAAAAGGCTAGATTCTTTTGGCAACCCTAGATGCTCAGAATTCGTAAGTTTGTAGAAGTTTGAAAAATAAGTATTTGAGAGTTTAATAAGTTATATTCAATTGCCGGTCCGTAGTTTCACTCTAAAATGGAACGAGTGAATAGTCACTCTTTAAAGAATGGAATGGAAGCCGAAGCATCTACCCTCTAGAGATATGAATGTGACGCAGAAATTGCTTAATTAAACTATTTTAAATATATAATTTTATCAATACACAAAGGTATGAGGACTTCAAGATTATGAGAGAAAAACTATTTTATTGAGAAAGCAGTTTAAAATAAACATGTTAAGTTGCGGCCTGGTGATGACCAGCGATAAAAAATACGTGTTTCAAGAGCAGTTGAATAGAGGTGGAGTTAGCGAGAAAATACAGATACCAACAGGACTTGATATTGGCGAGATCATAAATTTGGATGAGCAAACCAACGCCAGTTACAGAACTACAATGAATTTAGACCAATGAAGTTATATATAAAAAGTAAAATCAAACAGCAATTGGACAATTTTAAAAGCCGGTGCATGATATCAAAAGAAAGTATGCCAAAATGTAATTTCTACGTCATAGTGAATACTTTCAATTTCTGAGAGGACTAAAATAATAATGCAAGTACTTTTAATAAAATTATCAAATATTAACCTTTATAAAGTCAATATTGATACAGTTGACTACTTACTTCTTGGAGGGTTGGATACCTTGGCTGTCATTTCACTCATCAGGAATGAGTGTTCACGACTTTCATTTTAAGATGTTCGAACTGAAAACTGCCACACAAACTTTTAAAATTGAATATAAGGGCTGTAAAGACCGACTATAACAGTGTTTAGTTTAGTGTGTTTAGTTTTTGTTTGTCTTGCCAATTATTTTAGTTCGTGTATTTAGTTTGTTTAGTATGTTAGCTGATATGTTTTGCTTGCAAGGAAACCTTCCCGGAGTTCGCTCAGGAAATGTAAAGAATATAATTCAGTCACAAGTAAACACCCTAAATAAATAAACCTATTGTGTGAAAATTGGCAGATTTACCTCTATAGAAATTGAGAAATTAAAAGTTATAAAGTATCTAAAATCGCGCCAGGCTTGTGTTTGGTGATAGAACTAGTTGGAAAAGTTAAAAAGCTCACACGAATGCGTACTTGAAATATTTGTATTGTGTTTGGTTTAACGTGTAACGTTTAACGTGTTTTTATGCTTTACGAGAAATCGAGATAAATCTCAAAATTTGAACTGTCGAAATTTAGCAAAATTATGGGAAAGTAAATGCAAAAAATTTGGTATCAAATGAGGAATGCTTATTACAAGCATCTTTTTTAAAAGTATTTATGAAAGAAATTAGAAAGTGCCAAATGGCGATAAAGTCTCTCTTCTGTTGTCACCCAAACTTATTATCTCTAGCATTATTCTGTATAGATTGCTGCTAATTTTCTCACATTAGGTTTCTTAATTATGCACTTGTGAATGAATTAAATTCGTTTCATTTTGTGAGTGAGCTTCGGACTGGTTTCCTTGTTCGTTTTCCTTTTGCGACCTTTCATACTAAGTAATTTCTAAAAAAAAGTTGAAACTTACTTGATTTGATTTCGGTTTCACTGAATTGTTTAACTAAATATTGGTCGGATTGTTTAACTGAGCTTTAAAAGACATAAATAAGTATACATAAGTTGTCTTGAAATTTGTAAATTTTATTTGTGTGTCCTATATCATGTAACCAGTACCTATTTAACATTGGTATGTATAGCCTCTGAATAGTTTCCTTGCCTAAAAGTCTTTAATTGAATTAAGGTCTACGTGTAGTTATGGAGACGTTCATTTATTTAAAAAGAAGTTAATGAAGTTTATAAAAAAAGAACGTTCTCCATCTAAAATAATGCAGGTAACATTTAGAGTTCTTTTTGGAAACGTTTCCTTCGCTTCTTAGAAACGATAGGAGAGTATAAGCTAATTATTTGCTTATCAGTGATGAGAATGCAGATCAGATCAAGCTGGAGAGTATTTTAAAACCGATTCATTCGATCAGATTTTTCCTTAAAAAATGGAGTGTAGTTTGTGTTTTACGTGAAAACGTTCACGTAACTAGGGATGGAAGCGAGACGGAAAATTGGCGTCTCGCGTCTCGCAAAACAGCCTAAAGAGCTGTGTCTCATCTCGCAAAGTCCCTTTATCGTAATGTTAAAAATGTCTGTCTCGTCTCGCAAAAAAGCTGCAAATCTCTGTCTCGTCTCGCGTCCATCCCTACACGTAATAGGGATTGCTCTTGAGAAGCCCTTTCCAACCGTAAGCGTTCACTGCATTTTGATTTGGCTTTTCAACGAGTATAAGCCGACATTGCATTGTTTATATCAATTTTTTACTTTATATACCCCTTATAGTGTTAAAGTAAAGTGAGGTATACTCCCTATATATATTTCACAGCATTATTTTATATACACAATCGATAAATCTTGACGAGAGCTGACGATTGAACGTTCTAGCTTCTCCAAGTCAAAATTTATAGTCAGTTCTCAAGCAACATAAGCATTCTTAGATCCTGTAGCTATTGAGTGGTGTAGCTAAATTTAGAATGTAAATGACAGATATGTGCTGCAACAGCAAACTGTATCCCCCGATTTTATCATCAGTTTCCTGAATTGCCTCCCGCAATGGAAGCAAATTTAAAGACGTATTCCCGTAAAAGAAATAGATGGCTTTATTTCGTGCTATGATACAACTGTTTCACAGCAGGATTCTCTTAAAGGGATAAAACTTAACATGGCAAATTAGTGTATTCCACGCGTAAAGTCACGTGTATTAACCACTGCAGAACTTTCTTTTAATGGCTCCTAATGTGCATCATGCAAGTATCGTTATTACCGTAATTATGATGTCAAAACAATATTACCTTTCGTTACCCGAAAATTACACTGCCTGTTAATGAAAGCATGTGTCATTTGTCATCAAAACTGGCAAAATTTTCCTATTGCTGATCAGTGAAAAGACAGAACAATGGAATTTACTCAATACCTCCTTGTATCGGAAGAGAGTGTGATTAAGGTTATTAAAGTGTCTTCTAAACGCACGATACAGAACAATCTTGAGTTATGAGCCTACTTTAGGGGAACATTTTTTTAAAATGTTACATTTTAATGAACAATCCATGTTTTTAATTAAAATGGCGTATAAAACTAAAAAATTAAATGCAGTTTTAGTGAAATTCTGTGTGAACTTTAAAATATTGGCAAATTTAGGGGAAATTTTCGTAAAAATTGCATTTACGCCACACCTCCTGTAAAGAATCCTAATAAATATTTTTAATAATGTTTACACAGTACATAACTAACGTAGTTACTGTGTCATGAACCAAAATATTTGCAAAAGTTCTAATTGCTCTGAAAATATTTCAATTTTTATATGAAAACTCAGTATCTTTTATGAAAAACAGTCCCCGATCAACCGGGGCCTGGGGCAGAAATCTGAAGTGGGCCCTTTACGTTTTGTTTCCTTTCCATCTCTGGCAACAGTTTTTATGTATTTTACTTGTGTGCTCGTACGGATATATGTCGTGATTAATGTACCCCACATGAAATATAATATTAGGTGAATGAGAATGTTTATAAACGTTTTTAACATTATGAAAAAAGGTTTATTGGCTTAAAACGTGCAACTACCCCAGATAGCACAGCAAACTTGCATCAAACTTGCAGCAAGCTTAATTTATCAAGTCAATAAACTGGAATTAAGCTTGAAAATTTCATGCGTAAGCTTAATGCAAGCTTGAATCAAGTGTTCTAGTTTACACTTTCCCAGCTTGCATTAAGCTTGACATAGCAAGCTTGAATCAAGCTTGACACAGCAAGCTTAGTAAATTTCCTAAATACACGGGGCGCCCGTCGGCGAACTCGCCCCACATATTTTATTTTTCCACGTCTTTTCCCTTCTACGCTTAAATTTCAAGTTATTTTAATCTGTTTCCATCAAGCGTCCGCGGCTGGGATCGAACTCGCTATCTAAGGGTTGGGAAACCAGCGTCCTAATCACTCGGCCAACCTGACTTGCGCTCGAATGACTAAAGTTTGAAGTGACTGTTATCGTTATCACGCAGTTTTCTGGCGAGATCGATCCGTGGCCGATGTGTTGATCTGTTTCTTTTATTTTTCCATGGGATGAATCAAAATTAAAATAATGTTATGTGTGATTTAGAGACTCTACTAATAGGGAAATAAGCATAATATAAACTTAAAAGCACAGCACACGTTTTAAAACTTTCAATATCGCGACACTCATGTTGGGCAATACTGGCCAAAATCGAGACAAACGACTGATTTTGAAATCAATTTCGTAGTATAATTGTATTTTATTTTGAAGAATTTCCATATTTGGAAATATAGAATCTTTTTTTTTTAATTCTATGGTCAAGTACATTTATGACTGATGATAAATTATTTGTTATGTGGATGTGGCTTTCCAATCAAGCAGTAATCAAGTTGTATTCAAGCTTGACAGTTCAAATGACTTCTCCAAGCTTGCTGCAAGCTTAAAATGAATTGAACTTGAATGAAATGAATTCTCTGTCCAGTCAATCAAAATCGAGCAACAACACTTGTTATTACTTCTTTTTAGCAAAAATCATCAGTCTGTTGTAATGATTTTTTCTATAGAAGGGTAGAATTGAAAAAAAAATTATTTATTTTTATTTCTAACTTATAAATTCATGACTGAAAAAAATTGGCCTGTTAAAAAAGCGCTTTTTATTAAAGAAAAAGGTCATAAATTCAATAAATAAACACAGAAATATTATATTCTGCTTCCAAACACAGCTAGTAACTATCAAATTATCCTGGCAAAAGTTAGTCAATGCCTTAAACACATTATGAGATGCGATATTTATTGTAAGGAAAACTTACGAAAACCACACTTCTTCAGAAAAGCGTATTAAACATTGTATAATACCGTACAAAATACTATCCTCTCTCCTGGTTCATTATTTCTTATATAACTTAACTTCTAGTTATCGTAGAAACTAAAGTAAAACGGTTTTGGAATCCTAATCGTGTGACTTGTAAAATAAATACTTGAAAGGCAACCTTTCAATGATTTTTTTTAAATCGTTACTATTGCTTTTACAGTTTGATATGCAACTTCTATACTTGTTGTACATGTTGTACTTGCGTTTGACACGAATATTCATACAGCAATGTTTGCAGTTCAGTATCTACGAATGTTTTCGGTTGTCCCGAACCTTAGTTATCTTTCACGTACAAAATCATCATTTTTGAAGTTCTGAAACTACTTTGTACAAGCCATGTTCGGTGGAACGCCTACGCTTCATGAAAAATGAGATAAGTTTTATAGGAAGTTTTCTTTAAAATAAAGTAAGGAATTAAAACTTTCCGCATACTTTCTTTATCTTTCGGGAGTACAAAATTCGACATTACACCACATTATTCCCCGCACATCAATTAAATTAAACATATTTATGATGCACTACATTTTAGTTTTGGAAGCTTGCTTTTGGTGCAGTTTGGAGATTTTTCTCTAAAAGTAGCCTGGCGACAATAGGCGAGAATTTGGACTTGTCCCAAAGACTGTCCATAAAGTTTAATGTATTGAAAGTTTTTTTATTGATACTATAAACAAACTACTCAACGAGACAGACAAACAAACAGATGCTACAATAATCCTAAACACAAAGTTCTATATTCTACGGCTATAATCTTTTAAAGTTGCACACGATACATAGAGTTCATACGTCCATGTTCCCCTCACGTCAAAACTCTTCAAAAATTACTCACAATTGGACAAAATAGATCGTACCTGCATACGTATAGACGTCAGTCTGTAGTTTTTTTTGCGAAGTAAATTCAAGAATTATCAATTTCTGAACATCGAAATTATTCGTGATTACAATTACGTTACAATCCGTACGTGCTAAAGGGAAGTACGTACAAGGAAGTAAAAATATGATGCTGTCTGAGACGCGATCTACTTTCTACTAATTTTCGTGATGAAAGTTCTCTCTGTCAGACGAAGAGAAAAATAAAAGCAGTTGTTTTTATTTACTTACACTTATATCGCATTTATGTGCGAAAGTACGAAACCCGCCTATACATCTTGTAAGACCGTACTGGAAAGTGTTTTATTATCGATGAATTTGGCATGATACAGAGTATTTCAAAAGTCTTCACATTCTCTTGAAAAGTGCTTTTGTTAAAGAGCTTGTTAGTACGAATAAGAAGTGCATTTCGATTTGGCTACCCTGTCAGCCTAAGCAGGTTCTGCCTTTTTTGGATGTTGCGAAAGGTATCTTCAAGCATATGTGTTGTTATTTGTGCTGCTGCATCAGTTATTTTCTATTTTAAATGTTCAGTTGTGTGGATCTTCACTGCGTACACCTTCGACTTAGTGAACAACAAAGAAAAAAGTGTAGGGGTTTACGTCAAGGGAGTGCGACGCCGACAGTCTGCGTGCATAGCAACCTCGTCCCCGTTGTAAACGCTCTTTAAATAACCTGGAAAAGAAAGAAATCACTATTGTTATAAAAACAGATGAGAATGCATTATTCTTATTGCTATATTATTTCAGGGTATTTCCACGAAGAACCTCTAACTTTGAAAATGAATAACTGAAAAACGGTGGTAAATATAAGCACGAAACAAGCCGTATGTTAAAGAACTGGAAGAATTTGATACATAAACTGTAAAATTTTAGTTACAAATTACAATTATAGATGGCGCTATAAGCGGTAATACGGGTGCGAAAAAGAGAGCTCAGCCACAGAGAGCAATCACATAAAAACCGATTTAATATAAGCATCTTCCACACCGCACACCAGGGGTGTACCCAGAAAAAATTCCGGAGGTTGAAGAGGGGATGAAGGTCCAGCTAACAACAAAGTCAATTCATGTCATTTCCAGATGGCAACAAATGTTTCAAAAGCGCAATGTACTGTACAGCGTCATCGTTTCTCGAAAAAATAGATGTCCAGTGATGTCTTTGCAACCCAAATGGTAAGTTTTGGGCAGTCATATCTGCAAGAAATGAGGATTTTCTTAGAGCCTTATTATCGTTTGCATCGCCATCTATCGCCGCAGTTTGTACCTAAATCTTTGTGACTTCTGCTTCATATTCTTAAGTTTATATATTTATTTATTTATAAACATACCACTTGTTTCACGCTTCTATCAATCACTGTTTTTGAGTTATTTATTTTCAAAGAGGGGTTCTTCGTGAAGCACCTTGTACCGCACATTTTCAAGAGGACATTTTTTTCATGAAAATGTCAAGACACTTTTCAAGCACCAATTAATAAAGTTTCATATCTTCGAAATAATAAAAGCCAGTACATGATTTTCATTTTCCTTTAGGTTAAGTTCGGAGCTGTCGTTCCCGAAGAGTATTACCTCCGCAACCGCACCCCACTGATGCCGACTGATGAGGGAGTGACCCACGTCTGGATAGCCGCCCGATCAGTCTACAACTATTCCGTGGTGGTACGCAAGGCTAACTCCAGGATGCGAGTCGAAATTCGTTCGGAGAACGGTAGCATTGGTCTCAAAATGCTGTTTAGGCCGTTTGGTGACGATGAAGAGTGAGTAAACAGTCAGCTGGTGTTGTAGTCTTGCCATTTTAATATCAATTTCAGCCAGGAACTGATTTACGAAATAGGTGTACGGAGAACTTGCCCACTGGCATAGAACTTGGATAGGAATAGATTGGAAATAGATATGGGAATTCTGAACAAGAGGTCACGTGATTTTTTGGGGTGGAAGGTAGGAGGGAAGGGACAATTTTCCTTCCAGTGGGTGGTTCTAGAGTTGCCTTTGCCTGCCTATCTGAGCTGTCGCGGAGTAATTGCCATTTGTCATCAATGACGCTGTGAAGAATCCATGGGCTTGCCCAGTGAAGAATCCATGGGCATAGAACTTGGGGAGTAATTGTCAATTGTCATCAATGGCGCTGTGAAGATTCCATGGGCATATTATTCAGGGTATCCATGGGCTTGCCCAGTGAAGAATCCATGGGCATAGAACTTGGATAGGAATAGATTGGAAATAGATATGGGAATTCTGAACAAGAGGTCACGTGATTTTTTGGGGTGGAAGGTAGGAGAGAAGGGACAATTTTCCTTCCAGTGGGTGGCTCTAGAGGTACCTATGCCTGCCTATCTGAGCTGTCGCGGAGTAATTGTCATTTGTCATCAATGGACTGGAAAGTGCGCTTTGTTCTGAGTGGCTTCCAGTACTGTCAGCCAAAGGGACGATATCGTTGCGAGGTCATTTTCCAGACAACACGTGACTCGCAACCAATCAACTGTAACAGTGGAATCAACAGAAACTGTTGACACTGAATTCTTCAATCTGATTGGTTCAAATTTAAATTTTCCATCGACAACTGACTGCAATAGCCTTATATCGATATCGTCCATTACGCAAAATCACATGACCTCGGTATGAAACAAAGAACCGGGATTGCCCTTCTACCCCATATTGAATTTTGTGTCCATGGAGAGAAGGTGGATAGCGATTTGGCCAGGGACGTGCTTAGGGTTTTAGCGGCACTGGGCAGAACGTATTTATCAGCCCAAGATAAAGAGTAATTGCAGGTCTTTCAAATTTGTCTACTTACTAAATAGTGGATATTGACCTCCCCCCTCCCCCCGCAGTAAAACCCCACTGTAAAAGTCTGCTGCTATTGACTCTACTTATTATTATTTAATTAAGATTTCAATGCAATATGTTTAAATGATGTAAAAGCTGCATTCTAGCTACTTCCGATGCTGCAAATTTGAAAAAGAAAGCTTTACACGAAATTACAAATTCTGTATTTTTTCTCGCTATGCTTACTGGTGTGCCGTTTTCAGTTCTAGGTCAGGAAGTTTATTTGACTACTTGATATCCATGAATTCAATAGTTTTTTAGCGGCCCTAAAGTTTAGAGGCCCTGGCCCAATTTACCACTCCCTAAGCACGGCTCTGGATGTGGCGATCACCCTAATCCCTTAATCACTTAAGCCCACTATTGAACTCATGTTTAACCTGTTCACTCTCATAATTGAAGAGGCGCAACGGAAAATGCCCTCCTACTTTGACCATAGTCGCTTCACAGAATGGTTCTTTGAACGTTTCGTTTTATTTTAAGTGATATATTATAGATTTCTAATTAATTTATTATTCAGTACTATAAATTTCTGTGCATGAGCCGGCTTGAAACATGTGTCCGAGTTCCCAAATGCGAACATCGGTTTCTAGCTTGAATAAATTACTCAGTCTTCATGAGTACACTGCGTGCACTTTTCTACTATAACAAGACAAAGTTTTTTGATAAAAACAAAACGTACAATTGAGGGAAAGTCCTAGATAATACACTATTAAATAATAATGAATAAAGTGGAACACGTTCGAAAAACTGCACTAAACCGTATAAGAATTCATTTGAAAATCTTCAATTTTGTTCATATTTTTTTGGAAGAGTTGAGACAAACAAGAATAAGATAAAGTTATAACTTTGTTTTACATTCTACAGATCCCTTGTGATCTATTCGTCGCAAAAATAACTTCCAATTTAGCTATTTCGAATATTAATTTAATATTTTGGTTTAGATTTTTCAGCCCGTCAAGATATATTTTATCAGAATGTCGAATACCCCCAAAACTGGTTTGAGAACATTTCAAGGAGAATTCAAGGATATCAGACCTCAAAACCCAAAACTGTTGAACTCGCAATAGCTGTATTATCATACGTTTAAAAGAAAATATTTAATAAAAATTTTATCTAACATGCAACAAACAATGAGCGAAAGAACAAAGATAATCAAAGAATTAAAGTAAAAGTGAAATAATGAGATTAAAATTTCAAGCAAAAACATTTAAATTATGACGTTGTTATACATTATCGATGTCAGAAATGACATCGATGACATTGACTTTTTTAATGTTGTTTGAACATTTATTTATGTGCAACAGTTCAATTTAATTAAGAGTATTAAGCTAAATAATATTTTAAAGATGTTTGTTCAAGCATTTATTTATATACAACACTATAAACTCAATCAAAAGTAGTATACTAAGTTTTAAAAGTTCTTATGCCAAACATTTGACAAAAAAACTATCGAAAATAAAGTTTGTATAACATATTCACACTTTTTATGCACTTATAACCAACACATATTCAGTAGATAGTTTCAAATATATGAACATTTATCGTTTTAATAGAGAATCTAAGTACCCCAACGGTCAAACATCTCTGAACTACATAGAATTCAAGTATTTTTTTTCTAATAGTATAAATATATAAATGTATTTCTGCAAATTTTTCTGCAACAGCTCAAAGTATTTACAAGCAAGTGCTACAGATACATTTTTTAAATTCCATAATTACTGCTTCTAATCTTAATTAAGTATACACAAAACTATTCTGTTCTATGCTACAAAATGCTAAAAATGCAATAAAGCGCAAATATATGTATGGAAATAGGGGGCTAGTGGTTCAAAGACGTCGTGTATTATTTTTTCTCTAAAAAATGCTGCTTAACGCATGTTGTACTTTTTTTACCAATAAAAATGCTGTTATTTTTCAGAAACCTCGATCTTCCATCTAATAACGAATATCTGGACGAGAGCAACGATTCCAGTAACGTCCTTTATGTAAGTCCTTTTCTTCGTATGCAAACGCACACAACTCCCATTGACCAGATGGTTAGAGCTCCATGGCCAGGCATTTGTAAGTATATTTACAGCAACCCTATTTGGCATGTGTTTTTTTTCTTTCTTTTTCTTTTTTTAAATAATTGGATGCGCGACACATCTAAAAAGTCTCTTGGTGAAAGGGCATCTAAAAATACTTCTCAGGTAGTGCACACATACGGGTTCTCTGACCAAATACAGTAGAACGTCGATTATGGGAAGTAATTGGGACTGAACCTACTTCGGATAATCGAAATTTTCGGATAATCGAGAATTCATTAATAATCATCTAATTTAAATGTAGTATCGTCATTGAACTATTATTATGACTATTAACTGTTAAATAAATTAAAATTATAAATGAAAATAAATTTATTTCTGGAACAAAAACTTGCAATGGTTTAAATGGAAGTTTCATCTGGTGTAAATTGGCAGATTCGGTGCAGTTCTATCCCGAAGTTTTCTTAAAAGCGTGAGTTCAGAGGAATCAGACTGTTTCTGTTGTTGAAACCAAAGAAAGCCTTTTGAGAAACACCCAAAAGCACCATTGTTACTGATCTTATTTACTACAGAATCACTTTCATCTTCATAATCATCTTCTTTTGGAGATTTTCGGACTTGTGCTATTAATTCCTCATCATTGAGCAACTGGAAGCCTGCATCTTCCACGTCACAATTCAACCAATCTGGAATTTCTCTATCTCCATAAATTTCAAAACCTTTCACTGTGCTAAAAAGGCTCGAAAACTCAGTAACACTATCTTTCACAATGTCTGTAGGATTTTCATCTACGCCAGTTGAAAAATTTGGCAAAAGTATGACCTTCCAAATTTCGAAATGGGGTGTGTTTTTGTTTAGAACAGGGACTTTTGAAAGTTGGGAAGCATACCGAGAATTGAGCTTGCGAGAAGGAATTCTATAAAAGGGAATTCCAAAAATTTATCTGCTCTCGTAGTTTGGAAATGACAGCTTGCATACAAAAGGAACGTGGGGAAAAAATAATAAAATGCATGTTTGTTAAGAGAAAATTTTGGATGATAGTAGAAAGTGAAGAAAAAAAAAAGTGACGAAGAAACCGACTTCGGTTAACAGAGAGTTTCGGCTAATCGAGGTTCTACTGTATTTTATTTTGTGCAAATTGCATTCTGGTACAGAATTTGTGCGTTTTCATATTCAGCTCAGCTGCATGTTCCATTCCAGTTCTCAGCACTTGCTATATATGTATACAGGGTGTCCCCAAAAGATAGTAACACGCTTTAATTCTTTATCTATTAGAATTGAGAGGGCAATGTAAATTGATAAAAAAATGTTTAAAGTAATTTAGCCAAAAAGACTACTACGATAACAAAAAAAAATCCTCTGGTTAATTTTCAAAAAGTGACACTTTTTACATTTTTATATGACGCCTTAGAAAAAAATTTCCAACTTAAAAATGTGCCCCGTACACTTATGGGATAATGCACAAAATTTCAGAATTATATCATAAAAAGTTTCAGAGAAATAAAGATAAATATATGCTGAACCGAAGCTAGCACGCAACGCTCTGAACTTCTATTAACGCTCGATAAACCTTTCCGTTAATAGATGTCTGGGAACAGACTCCTCATCTCGTACAATTCAGGTTTTTAAAATTTAGGTAGACTACGCATTCTTAAGATGTTCAATTTACGGCATGCGATAGTTACAAAAGCTACCGCTAGAGGGTTCGCTGCTTTGACTACAAATAACACCAAAGAAAGAAATCCAATGGCATTAAATCGCATGATCTTTCTCTTATCATCAAAATCATGAATCAAACTTTCATCATTTTTGAAACGTCGTTGAACAACGAAAACATGTTGTTCTTTAGTATAGTGGTGGAATTTTACTAACCCTAAACTGTCAGATGTCAAACTGTTTTCCTTTTTACGTTGCCGACACTAAATTAATTAATTATCTATTAAATTTGAATCTTAATGTTGGGACACCCTTCACTTAGTTGTTATTTGCCTACCGAAAATGTCTAACTTTATGCATTTCAAACAAAATTATGATATCGCAAATTCTTTGAACAAAATAGGAAATTTGCCGTCCACTTTTGGACTGACGTAGGCAGCAGAAGAGCGGTCATTGTTTTTCATAGGTTTAATATGCGTGAAATCAAGCTTTTAACGGAAATATGATAGTTGATCCCAATCTCAATTTAGAAAGCCTATTACTAAATCCTTTCTTCAATAAATCAAGATCTCTATCGCAGTCGTAATTTTCCTCCTACACATGTAAATGCCTACAGAAAGAATTGTGGCACGTGAGATAAAAGAGCACGTTTTCATGAAAATAGTGGTATATATATATATATGCATATATATGTATATTTCTTTCAATCTCTAATCCAGTGACTTCCTGTAATCGTTGTATACTTAAATAGATATTAAGGCCTACTATGTCCGAGTGGATCTAATACTGAACATGGCAGAAAGCTGAAGTGTAAAAGTACATCTTTCTAGCCTACGAGCAGTTTTCTCCAGATGTGACATGAATACGCCTTAGGACTCCTTAAGCAGTTCTCCACGCAAGGCATCCCTCCCCCTCAGGGAGATAGCCCTAGTGTAGGTTTTCCTTAAACACAATACAATACAATAAATAGGTATTAACTTCTATGCAATGGTTGAACAGCAATGGTTGTTGTTGTGAACGTGTATATCGGATTTTTGTGCTTGGCTCGAAGCCCGCTTATAAATTCTCATCGGAAGGACAACACAAGGGGAAGGTGCCATCCGTAGGGGTCTTTCTAAGGTGTCCAAATCTGTATTTACATCTGCAAGTTTCGGAGAAAACCAAGGAAACCTCCGAACGGTTAGGTCGACGGACGCGCGATGGGACCCGAACCCGGGATCTTCACACTTCGCCCGTCTGCCATTTCCAGTAATATTACCACTATGCCATGGTGAGGCGACATCAGTGGTTTCTACAAAACATGTACCTCACACTTTGTGTCGAATTTTGCAATTATTTTCAATATAATAGTCCCCCTGCTTGGAAGGGACTAATTCCTACACAGAAAGTTTTTACTTTCCTATTTAAAAACTTTTATCATTCACCTTTCCAAAGAGTTTTCCCTGTATAAATCTTTTATAGAATCCACAGAATCTTACTCAACCCCATTTACGCCCAGCGTCTTATTTTTAGGATGGTTGCAAAATTTGTCGGTCGCAAAAAATATTTAAGCATTAATTTCTCGAATAATAAATCTTATTTCCACAAAATACTCAGCGATAACAAAGTAAAATGCGAATCTTTCACTGTTTTACTCATAGTTTTAGAGAAAAAAATGCAATCTCCATACCCTACAGATGTGGATAATGTATTTATCACTTTTGGCATCAACATAAATTGAAGAATGTGTTGAAAAAAATCTTGAGCTAGTGGGTTGAATTAGCACTAGTGAGTTGTACGCTAACTCTGTTTATAAGCCATACAATTCGCTCACATGGAAATATATTTCTATTTGTGTTTTTTTTTTTTCTTTCTTTTCTTTTTTTTTCCCCTCTCCCGTCTAAAGCTTAGTGAATATTTGCAATGAAAACAAATGCGTTACTTTTACCTGCATGTTGTGCTGTAGTTACTTATAACTACAGCAAATGGTCAAAAGAGCTGTTTTCACTTGCCTGTTAATAATCACTTTCATAAAAGCGTTAAAGTGTTTGTCTAATTTCTTAAAGTTTCATATGACCTTTTCTCCAAAGCTGTTCCTTTTCACGAATAAAATAAAATAGATTTTTTAAATTACCAATTTCAGTCACGTGTTTCTTGTGAAGCATTTTATTTCTTGACGAACAACGGTCAGTAAGCCACTATTATTTCTGCACTTGTTCCAAAGTGATTATTAAGAAATGCATGATGACGGCGTTTCCGACCCACATTGCTCTGTGATTCTTGTTCCTTATAATGTGTCTTACCTCCCCTTAAATTTTGTACTAATAGTTATGGGACACACTGTATATAACACTGTAATTTAATACCTGTTAATTGGAATTTAATCTACTGCAAGTCCATTTGTACATGCACTAATGCGTTTTAAACTAACTATGATTATTTTTCTTCAGACATCTTTCGCTTTGACAACACTTACAGTTGGTTCACGGCTAAGAAGATCATCACTAGAATCCAGTTGGTTCAAGAGAGTTGACGGATCTCAAGAACTATTCAAATCGTTCAGGGAGCAAATTTTTTCTTTTTAATAAAAATTCATTTTGAAACGAAATATTTTGAAACGATATCTTGATAAAACTCTGATACTCATTACCAACTCGCAGGAACTGTCGAACCACACATGGACCTCGTATGATTCGAACCTTAGATGGGCCTCGTGTGATTTGAATCATACATGAAATGTATGTGGCGCTCCAGGTAAAGGTCGAACTAAACTAGGACGTGTGCAAAAATTGCACTTGTAGAACCAAAAATCATTTCCTCCGGCAGCTTTATTTCATAACTTGATTTGCCAAGTAAATATTTCGATTTTTTAGTTTAAAATGGGAAGATAAAAACAGGTTTTTTTTTTTTTTTACATTTTTAGGTGTTCTGTGTTTTTCTATGTTTGCATGCATATCTCTACAAATTTTAAAACGATCTGTCGAGGAGTTTGCCAGCAAATGTTGAACCTACGTAGGTGGTTCAAAAAGTAAGGTAACAAGAGCTTTCACGGATGCACATATTCCCCGAGCGAATGAAATTCTAAGTACAACAGCCGATCACAGCAATCAAAAGCCATTAGATGGTGCTGGATTGGACACATGGTTGGCAACAGTGCTTCCGATGGAACGTATTGGAACATCCTCCCTGCAGCCTTGATCTTGCACCCAGTGATTTTCATCTCTTTGGGTCGCTGAAGAAGCACCTGGCGGAATGGCGTTTCCAAACCTGTGCCGTAATTGGCTCAGAAACTAGGGCCGTCATTTCTTCAACGCCAGTTTCGACAGATTTGTATACAGTTGGAACCGAATGCTTGGATGCCCATTAAGGCTGTATTGAAAAATAACCCGTACCAAATGACTTTCATTCCTGTGTATCTCTTATTCCTTGAATAAACTTTTTGATTAAAAGGCGGGTTACCTTATTTTTTGAATCACCCTCGTACATTTGTAAAAGCCGATATGATTTTCCTGATAACCCGATAGAAATGAAAGGCAAACAACATGAAATAAACTATCATGCAAGTGCTACGGTTTTCGGGGGTTTCGATGTTTTTGTAGTTTAATAAAATTAAAAAAAGGTCCTCTGTTAAGTTCGAATGTTTATCCGAAGTGCCTCATATGTTTCTTGAAAGAATAGAATAGAGAGTGAAATAGAAAACGGCATTTAGAAAACGCAAGAGAGTACAGTCTGAATGGAATCGTGGTGTTTACTACGTCACAGTTGTACCGGAGCAATGAAAAACTACAAGAACAACAGCAAATCATGGATGTGATTAGATAAAAATATGCTGACATAAAGTGTTCGCAAAACTCATGGTGAAATATTTTGACAAATTTGAATGTATTTGTTGTACACTTTTGATAAAAGTTTTTAATAAAGTATGTTATGTTTTTTATAATGTTTTTATTAATGTTATTTGCATACTGATTCTCATATTTGCTTACTGATTTGCATATTTTGTTCTTTTACTTTTAAAAAGGTAAAAGGACACAATATGGTACTTTAAAAATCTGAAAATGCCTGATGTTTAGCGATTTTTAACTTTAAAAATTGCACTAGCTGAATATAACAGTTAATTCTCGAAATTATCCATATTTTTGTTTGCATGAAGCCTTGAATTTAGAGTAAATTTAAGAACTTACGCGGCAACAATGGTATTTCGGTAACTACAGTAATAAAAAAAATAGAATAAAGTTATTTATTTTAAGTGGTTAAATATTTAATGCAATTGAGATATCTTTTTTTTTTCAAATTTTTTTTCTAGCTCCCTTTGTGTTTGCCTCCACAGCGGGTTTTATCTTGTAGTAATATTCGAGGGCATCAAAACAGAGTAAATGATGAAGATTGGAAAAATTTCATAATTTATGGTGTTTCATATTAAAATGCAACGGTTCCATAGCATTTTTAAGATCATCCAATAATATAAATCGCAAAAAAAAGTTCAAAATAAGTTTTGTATTAAGTAAAATTACTCAACAAATTTCAGAATCGATAACATATTATTTGTCTAAATTCAAATATTTTACAGTGGGTAAATTTGGAATACAGCATTATCCCAATAATGAAATCGCTTAATTCTGGTGAAAACTTCATTGAGAAACATTTAAAACTTTTGAAAAAATTCGTCATAGGCACAGACAGCTATTCGTCATACTAAAATTACGTTAGCTATATAGAATTATTATATCTTCAATGCTATTCAATGTCTTGACAGACCTTCCAATCAAACATTTTGTTAAGATAAATAAAACTTTGTAAAATAATGCACATAAAAAGGTATTTAGGATAACAGATTGATAAGTGCATTTTTATGTGTGTTATTTTACATAATTGTGTGTAATGTTTTAATATCTCGTCTTTTAAAATTTGAAAGAATGTGTTACCTGATAATAGGAATATTTTACTTCAAATGCATCACAGGACTTAAATCTTTCTTTTGTATGGGGAAAACAGCATAAAAACAGTTTTATTTTAATTCAAAAATCTTTTTCCTATCTCAAAAATTAAATAATATTAAATATTATCCGCTTTCCTTACCTACTTTTCGGTACTCAACTGTCCTTGTCTAAAATTTCTGTTGAGCAATTTTCTCTTTCTAATTTATCTTTCATTGCTTCTACTCTTACATATATTTTTTATAAAATAATTGTTAACATTAACTTGAAATTTCAACTATCTTTTAACCCTTTGAGGCGCAACCCTTTCCCAATACTGAAAAAGGGTAGCCGTTGCCATCGTTCGACTTAACTACCAGCAAGATGGCGGACGATCGAAACGTTCATCGCGTGCCACAGATCTAGAGACCCTTTTTTGACGCAGCTGGCTGTCGCAGCTAGCCAACTGCCGTCAAAAAAGGGTCTCTAGATCTGTGGCACGCGATGAACGTTTCGATCGTCCGCCATCTTGCTGGTAGTTAAGTCGAGCGATGGCAACGGCTGCCATTTTTTTCGGCATTGGGCAATCTATCCAGCTGTTCTCGCATTCTTCCATTTTTCGTCAGATGTCAGTGCTGTTAAAAATAATCGTGACAATTTTTTTATGGGAAAGGACGTGCTAGTAAGTAAAGGATGCTCGTGGAGCTGTGTCACCCGCAACTATTTTTATAGAAATCCAATCTATCCTTCTTGACTGGCAACAGTCAAAACGTCAGAGTTTGGCGGTCCCAGGGCAGGAACACTGCGCGTTAAAGGGTTAAAGAAATTTTATGGTAAATATAGTAACTAAAAACACAAAATCTCCGCTGTCGTTTTTAAACCGAAATATTAACTGGGAAAAAAAATAACAGGAGAGTTATCAAATCCCTCAGAAGATCGAAAACATTTTACAGTAGCTTCTAATTGCTATTACATCATGCAATGTTACGCAAATTCACCATTCTTATTTAAATTTGATTTGCAAATAAGATTATTCAGGAAGTATTTGTGAAACAACATACAAACATTTATTTTTAGATAAATTCCACAATGTGGCGTTACAGTTTCCTCCTACAATTACAGCCGTCACTGCTTATCTCTGTCAAGGTGAAACATACGCATATGCGCCATCCATTATTCACGGAATCGTCTGTATTCAATTAAGCTTGCGTGTTAATCTGGAATAACGTCGGAACTGTGTTCAAATATTGAAAATTAAACTACGTAAATTGTTGTTCTTTGACAGCAGTGCTGCAACTAGAGTTTACGTCACCCGGGGCAAATCTTAACTTTGGAGCCCCCTCCTTTAGAACCACGACTAATTTTGGCTCCTGGGGCACGTACCCCTGTTTCTTCCCTCTGACTGTGGCCCTGTATGACAGACTGAGATGAAGTTTCAGTTAGAGTTGATCCGCAATCACCCCTCTCATCAAGTCGAACCTCAAATTAGCATCTAAAATGACTGCAGATATCTTCTCAGTGGCAATACCTATTCGCAGATTTGAACACTTATTTCTTGCTAATATGTACAAACATTATAATTAGTGTACTCAAGAGCAAAATAAACTTTAGAAAATAGCAAAATGGTGCTATTGACTTTCACTTTAGAGATAAAATAAAGATGCGTCTCTCTTACATGTGCAACACTAAATACAGCCTCATATGAGGTACGCAAACCACAAAATACACTGCGTGACGTTGAAAATGCAACACCAAGAAGAAGTGGTCAGAAAATTATGCAAATTTCAGGGTAAATGCACCTTGCCGAGTTATGCTAATAATGTAAAATTGGCAGCTCGCTAGTGCACGTTTTAAAAGATATACGGGAAGGAACCGGTAGAACGGACAATTTTGTTAAAGTATTGCTGCTAGAGGAATTGTCGTAGACATTTTATTCTTGTCTCAGAGGACACGTGTAACTAGGGAATGCCAGGCCGCCGTCAACGGAGGCAGTTTCAACAGACAGACGCTTTTACGAGGGGCATGGTGATCGGACTGAGGAAGGGCAGGTTGGTCCATTCGGCACATCTCGGCAGATACACACCTGGATGTGTCCACTGTACACCAGCTGTGGCGAAGATGGTTAGAACAAGGAAATGTGGCGCATTTAAGGCCGGTGCAGCCAGAGTGATGTCAGAACGCGTGGATCGACGCATCCACCGACAAATGGTGGCGGCCCCGCAAGCTAATTCAACCTCCATTCTGCGACATGTTCAAGACACCTTGTATGTTCCTATATCGACCAGAACCATTTCCCGTCTATTGGTTGCTAGTGGCTTGCAGTGATGGCGTCCGTTAAGAAGACTGCCATTGGCTCCACAAGATGGGCGCCAATGACTGCAATGGTGCCAGGCTAGAGCGACGTGGACGACAAAATGGCGCAGGGTCGTGTTCTCAGATGAGTCACGCTTCTTTTTCTCCAGTGATAGTCGCCGCGTGCGAGTGTGGCGTAATTGAATGTGGAAACAGGTCTAATCCGGCAGCAATTGTAGAACACCCCACCGCACGATAACGTGGCATCACGGTTTGGGGAGCCATTGCGTATGACTCCAGATCACCTCTAGTTCGTATTCGGGGCACTATGACGGCTCAACGGTATGTGGATGATCTGCTGCGTCTGGTGACTTTGCCCTACCTTCAAACGGTTCCCAACGCCCCCTGTATCAGCAGGATAACGCTCGACAGCACATTGCTCGCATCAGCCAACGTGTTTTGCAAGGTGTACAGATGCTTACCTGGCCACCGTACTCTCCTGATCTGTCGCCAATCGAACACATTTGGGATGTGATTGGACGCCCTTTGCAGACCCTGCCACTAGTCCGTTCAGAAGACGAACTGTGGCAAATGGTTGACAGGGAATGGAGAAACATTCCTCAGGACGCCATCCGTACTCTCACTAACTCAGTACCTAGACGTGTTGCTTCGCGTATCGCCGTCCACGGTGGTCCGACAACCTACTAAGACTTCGCTGCTCTCCCTCTGTATCATGTATATCATTTTGAAATAAAGATCACTTATTGTTCACTTCTGTCTCTCCCTGCTTACCGAGTTTCAACACTTTCTGGCCACTTCTTATGGGTGTTGCATTTTCAATGTCGGGCAGTGTATTTTCTTATAAGTAGAAACGAAAATCTGTTTGTTTGTTTGTGTGTTTGTCTGACAGTATCTCATAAAAATGCACACCGTTTAACCAATCGGCTTGAAATTTCATTTAAATATGTAAAAAAATAAGAGGCACATTTAATTTTCTTCAACTTTAAAACTCTCAGAACCCCCCGTTCCCCCCTTTTTTAGCGATTTTTCGTAATTTTCACCTCTGTAAGCTCTCCCGCTATTCCAATATGTAAGATAGTGAGTCATGTGACGAACCATCCACCAGGTGTAGAAAGTATGAAATCGGAATTTTCCTATCGAGGGCACTAGCCATCAGTTTAGTGACCGCAAGACCGCTTCGACTGCGCCATTATCTCTCTCAACAGCTGACGAAGATTTTCAATACAAGAATCGCAAGTTCGATACAGCGGTATATTTTTGCATAGCCTTAAACATGTCGAATTTTGTGCCTACGAACTACGATTTGCCATTTCATGCAGTGTCTGAGGAATTTCATGCTACAACTTGAAGCTAAAAAGCAGTATGATGTAGAAATAAGACATTTTGAAAGTCAGGAGTTTTCTGCAAACCGTCAAGCTTTCCACTTTTCTGATCGCGAATGACACTGATGTAGTTTTTTTGAGTCATTATATTGCAATGATGGCAGGTTAGTACTCATGACGCAAACTGTACGTCAAGAATAAAAAATGTTGCTTTTTTTTTTTTTTTAGATTCCACATCACTGGAATTAATTCGAATTACACATGTATGGACAATTTTCGTTTCCTACCGGGCGAAGAACGGCACGCAGCTAGTATATATATAATAAGCTAAAACTTGGAAAACACTGCAAAAATGACATACCCTTACAGAAAAACTGAAGAACAAAACAGACCATATGAGCATACACAGAGGAACAAGCAGGTTGAAAATCGAATAATCATGAGCCATGATTTAAAGAGAAATGAATGGAAGGAAATTATAATCTCTGGGACCCTCATTAATGTCCATACCCAGAATATTATAATTAAAATCAAGAAACTATCAGAATTTCAGCTATGTGGCATATCAAAATAGATGTTCTGTCACATATATGGGCCCGATCCTACTATGGAAAAACGTAAACATGCTGGCCAAATGACTAGTCACTTCATTTAATACATATTTTGCGCTGCCAACTTTTGCTTTGTATACAGCCTTTACTCATCTTTGAGTTCAAATTGAATTCTTTCGGAATTTGCAGAAATGTCTCAATCGTCTGCTTTCCCTATTTTTCTTCACAATCCGATAGAACTTTCTTTCACGACGTTTGACATTTTCTCTGGTCTATGCCTCCTACTGCTGAAGCTTTTGTGTTACCTTCAGTTAAATATGCTTTATATATCCTTATTACGCTTTTTGATATTTTAAATTGGTTTGAAATTCCAAATACTTTTACAACATTTTGTCGCTCAGACACAATCTGTCCTCTTTCAAACTCACTAACAGCTTTCGTTGATGACATCTGTAAACATAAATAACCAGTTTTACAACTTTCAAAAAATCTGGAGTGGTTCCACTCAACTTTCCGAACACCTACGATTAAGATCATTACCAAACATTTAAATAAATTTTAATCGATAAATAATTCAAACATATATACTAAATTGAAGCTCAATCGAATGCGCCGTTTAAACGCTAGTGCACTTTCAAGAATTTTCCCCAATATGCCATAATGTAAAAGAAATCTTTGTCATAGCCCTGTAGAAAAACTATAGTCCTATATACATCAAAATGAATACCGGTCTTGCGACGGCGGTTTATAACATACATACCCAATTTGAGCTCAATCGAATGCCCCGTTTAGGAGCTATCGTGTTCACTCACATACACACATCCATACATACATCTCGTAAAAATAGCATAAATGAATTCAGAAGATCTCAAAATGTGTAAATACACCAAAATCTCGAAATCGAATTTTTTCATCATTACAATACTTTCCTTACATGGTACATGTTCTGAATGCAAAAATATGATATATGTAAAAAGGTACGCGAATTCTGTAGTATCGAAGTAAATTTTTAAAAAACTTAATAGTAAGAGTTTATAAAGAGAGTTTATATACTCTTAAAAAAACTTAATAGTAGAGTTGATAAAGAGAAAAACAGATTTATGAACAGAAATAATTCTTATGCTTTTTAACGGTGTTGAAAAATATTTCTAAATGATAAAAGAAAATACTTTTTTCATTACTAACTCAAGCATCTTGTAACTATATTTGAAGTTTCTATTTTCACGGCAATATTTCCAACAAAAGTTGCAATTATAAAACTCATACTTATTTAGTCAAAAATATTTTAAATCGTAAAATTTTCTTAGACCACTTTATAGAAAAAAAGCAAGTCTCCAATCACATTATTCTTAAAAAGTCCACCGCCAAAGGCACCCCCCCCGGAAGGCAGATGCACTCCATGTAGGCTTGCTCTAACACAAAACACTTGACTTGACTCCATTAAGATAGGGGCTTAATTTCTAGCAGAACAACTGCCGATGCCCTAATATTCTCTAGAGCTCATGTCCATGTTCAGTGATGTACTGTAAATCCGCGCGATCCCTGCAGTACGGGAATCGGTAGAACATTTTATTAAAATAATCATAATTTGAAGATTTTACTATGTAATAGTATTAGGGATATTTTTATTATTTCACAGAACAGTGAAATAGTCTGAAATTAGCACTAAGAAATCTAAACAATATACCGTAGAATATACAAAATCTGTACCAATATACAAAATATGTTGGTCTCAGGACGAGGCGAAATGATTCCTGATTGGTCTGTCCACTAAAATCGGTTTGTTGTTGTTAAGTCCGATTTTAGCCCACGGCCCCCTAATTTTGAACCAATTCCAGAGGAGGGATCAAACCCTGAAATCGGCACTCCCAGACGTACCGTTTAACAACTTGGAGGAGCCACGAGAGATTTTACGTGCCCCAGCTCCGATTACCGTACACTGTTCCACAGCAGTCGAGCAGAGAGGGAATTGACCCTCCCAAGCACTGACCAAGCCGGATGCTGCTTCACTTGTCGTGTTCTTTTAGGAACGGAGTTTAGCGTCCAGGCCACTGCGGGACAAAAAATCGGTTTGTGTCGAGTTCATGTACCGTGGGTTCCGGAGCGCAATATTCAAGAGCTCTTCTGGGTTTTGCCTATTACGTAAAAATTCACTCTGACAAAAAGAAGTACAGGATCTGAGCTCCGGTGAGCTCCTTTGCAAATTAAGCCCTGATTAAGATATTTTATGTTATTCTAATCAATGAATTAAAAATTGTCTCGAGTATTCCCATTTTTCTCTATTGACAATTTAGTAAGTTATAAGGGGTTACATGGGTTTCGTGGATTCAAAAAATCGATTTTTTTTTTTTTTTGGCTTATTAATTTCTACAACATCTCAAGAATATTATCCTAAATTTTCAAGTCGATCCGAATAATAGTTTCGGAGATACAGCCTTTGGAAGGTGTGCGCTCCAAGTCAGGTATTGAATTACCAGATAAAGTTACCATTACCAGATAAAGTTTTGATTGCTATGAAACCAATATATGAAGATCTCAGTAAGGATGAGCTTCTGGAACGGTGTGTCGGTGGTTTCACACAAAATAACAACGAGAGTTTCAACCAGTTGATCTGGAAAATCACTCCAAAAATACTTCCTGCTGGTTCGAAGATTGTAAATATTGCGGCATTGGTCGCTGCTTGTATCTTCAATGAAGGGACATCAGCTTTATTATTGATTATGCAGGTATGGATTTAAAATTAGGCCGAAACTCCCACGAATATGCCCGAATTTCGGCTGAAAACCGTGTGTGCGCAGCCGAAAAAAAATCTGCGAGCGAGACTCGCGAAGCCAGAATCCGTCATCGACAGGAGCAAAAGGATGCCCTGGACATTGCAACTGCTGCAGGATCTTTACTTTATGGCCCAGGAATCGACGATTCACTGTAAGTTACAAAAAACATTTTTTTTTTTCACTTTTATTGTTACTCAAAACTTTAAACGCGTTTTTCTCGGAACTGTGTTTTCAAAGTCGGTTGTCAAAAGTTCTCGAAAACTACTCAACCGATCTTGATGAAATTTTACACAGGTGTTCGAGATACAATTTAATCGTGCTTGGACGAAGGATTTTTTTTTTTTTTTCAATTACAACTATTTAAAAAATAATGTCGAGCAAATTTGACCGAAATTTTCATTTTTTGGAAAAAGGTCAGCCAAAATTCCAATTTTTACTTTTTTTTTTCCTTCGTTCAAACACGAGTTTATGGTCTTAACTAAAACACGTATTTTTTTTTTTTTTTTTTTTTTTTTTTCATTTTAGATGATCCTGTCCGGAGTTATGCTGACAACGCGGGCGCACCTTTTTTTCGAGGGGCCACCGGAAATGACGTCACAATGGCGGAGTTTTAATTTTTTTTTTTTTTTTTTTTTTTTTTTTTTTTTGAAAATCTCAGAAATTATTCTTTAAATGTGTATCTTTAAGACAGAAAAAGTTTGAATTAAATAAATAATTTTTTATATAGAAAAAATATTATTGAAAATAGGCCTTTTTTTCTCCTACGAAACCCATGTAACCCCTTATATTAATCGAAGCATTAAAGTTGATGAATCTTTTTTTTTCTGGTATTCAGTTAGTGGAATTTTCAGATTTGTCAAAATTTATGAAACTGCCGCAACTTTTCTAGTGAAATATTTTACCATTGCATAACGAGCATTTCTGTATCATACCAATAGATAGAGCTAGCAGTTAACTTTTTATTCTGAATAGAATAAACAGCCCAAATCCCAATATATAAGCTAATTAAATTTACGATAGTTTTTTTTTTTTAATGATGATTGATGTATATGTTTCTTAACCCCTAATTGCAGGAATTTTGAAGACCTCATTGCCGATCATGTGATATTCACGAGTGTAAAATAAATTTCCTAAGTCAATTTTGCAAATTATTAACCTTTCGAGAAATACGCAGTTTGAAAGAAATATATGATATTTTTATTATTCACAACATGAAGCATTTATTTTCAATAACTATATCTTATATTTTATTTCGATATAAGAAATTTGGCTCGCACCTCCACGGCTTTGCTGTCACATATTCACTCTTTTGTCGAATTTTTCCAGGACCATTTTTAATAAACTCGTTTTTGCAGCGTTGAGTCCTCCGCACATCTTCCTTCAATGCGCAGGTGTATGCGGGCTTGTTGATATGGACCCTTGACTTCAAATAGCCCCACAGAAAGATACAGTGGTGTTAAATCATATGATCATTCTCATCATTCATCACCACATTCATCATGAATCAAAGTTTCATTAATTCTGAAATGCTGTTCAACAATATGAAAGGTTCTTTGGTATAGTGGTGCGTTTCAACTAGCACTAAACTGTCAGCTGTCAAACTGTTTTCCTTTTTTGGTTGTCAACACTAAATTAACTAATTTTCAATTTAATTCAAATCTTACTTTAATTTAAATTGTAAACTGTAGGTATTTCTGCAGAAATAGGGCTACTGGTGGTTAAGATAAATATATACTAAGGCTATCTGCGTAAGGGGGAGTGCCTCAGACGGAGGACTTTTGAAGGAGGACTGTGCAAATATACGTCACAGATACAGAAAACCGTCCCTAACTCCAGACATTTAGATCGACAGCCGCGCGTAATAGGATGGGACGAATCAAACTTCCATTCTAAATTATTTTGAAATCTGCTCTACAATTCTTTGAGAAAAATATTTCGAAATTTTGTTAGATGTAAATAAAAAATACTAAGGTGCAATGACAGATATGAAAGCTGAAAACTTCGATAATATACAGAATATTTAAATCTACCATAAATTTCATTACTCACTTGAAGGTAAAACTTATTTTTTTAATTAAAATAAAATTTATTAAGTTGAATATTTATATTCAAACGCATAATTAAAATCAATAAGTAATGAATATATATGGAGAGGTTTGGAAATTAAAGTTTTCACAAACTATTTTGAAACAAATTAACGTATATGGTTTACGTGTTGGAATAACACTGGTTCAATTACGTTTTGAGTATCAATCCAATTTCTCAAAAATAGTGTGTTTCCGGTATTTACTATACGGGTAAAACTTTGAAAGTCATCTTTAAAAAAATTAAATTAAATTAAAATTTAAAAAAATGATAGGTTTTCTTTAATACAACTATTGCGGTTGTTTTTATTTTTCACATTAAAATATATTTGAATAAAATAAACTGGGGTCTCCAGAAAAAAATTTCTCAACTAAAATACTTTTTAAAATTTTGCATGTATTTTGTATTTCATGTGCACTTTGAAAATACATGTATTTGGTATTCTATGTGTATTTTGAAAATGCCTATATTTTGTATTTTTTCAATTCAGAAAGTATTTCATATTTTATATTTTAATGTTACTGAACTAGCGTATATCTTATTTTATATCTGAAATACATTTTCACTGTATTTTGCGCAGTTATGCAAAAAATAACGATTGGTTAAAGAGTTTTCCGAACAGACTGTATGAACGATATGTGAAGGAATCTAACACTTTTTCATATAAAATTAATTAACACCTTTACAAAAAAAATTATGTGTGTTTTTACAAAGTTATTAACTAATTTTGACCTTTAATTTCCCTTTTTTTTTAAGTGTTCTTATTACTCTTTCATGTAATTCTTATGCATCTAAAATAATTAAAAAATAAATCTTTAACTATTAAATATCTATTTCTTTTATCACCTCATTGCATATTTCCCATCGCAACAGAGTCATTTCAACTAATTCTTGATAATATAAACGCTGACTGGTAATTCTCATTGGGAGAATTTAATTATAATTGGATACCAGTTACATAATGAAAAATTGTTCTTTCAATAAGAGATGGCGGCACTATAGCTTTGAAAGAGTGGTGAACTTGTAGAGTTAATTCACGGTTTTTCTCTTTATTTTTCCCCCCAATCTTATTGTATCTAACCCATCTCAATGTCTATAGAGTCGTGCTTATTTACAATGTAGAGGCTCACTAATAATTTTCCATTGGATAGTTTAATTAAAATTGGACACCAGAGAGTGGCAGAAAGCGAAATTAAATGAATATTTTATTAAGAGATGGCGACACTATCGGTTTGCCAGGAGTAAATAGAACTATTTCTTTAATTTTTCCTATTATGATGTCGAATTCAGTGGTGTCCAGTGAAACCCATGCTATGAAAAACAGCCTTGGGCCGCCTAGCCAAAGGAACGAATTGAACATTTTCTCCAGGGAGGGGGGGGGGATTGAAGAAAAACATTCTCCGGGTGGGGATATTTGAAAAGAAAAAAGGAAGGAAGGCGTAAATGCTTCACTCATACAGGGTGAATCTAAACTCTTGGGCAAAACTTTAAGGGGTGATAGGCAAGGGCGGCTCCAGGCTGAATTTTCGGAGGGGGCCATTGAACTCTTTAGATAATCTACAAATTGTTTAAAATGTTAATTGAACATGAGGAATCGTAAAGTATGCGAATCTAAAGTTCAAAAACAAAAAGTTTGGAGGGGGCCATGGCCCCTATGGCCCCCCTCGCTGTAGCCGCCCTTGGTGATAGGCCACACAATAAGGAATCGTAATCACATAGCAATCTGGGGTGAAAAACGCAGTTTTAACTTACCCGGTAATAATCACTTTGGAAAAAAGTATTGAAGTGTCCGTCTGTTTTCTTAACCAAGTTTCATAAACAATAGGCTCGTCTCCAAAAATTTCATAAATGAAATAAAATAGAATTTTTAAACTATCCATTTTAGTCTTCTGTTTTCGGAGAAAAATATATAAGTTTCTGACGAAACAATGGTCGGAAAGTGCACTGTTCTTTCGGCAGTTTTTTCCAAGCGATTATTAATAGCTACACGAAGACGACGTTGCCGACCCCACTTTGCTATATGAATCTGATCCCTTATTATGTGTCCTATCACCCCTTAAAATTTTGCCCAAGAGTTTAGATTCACCCTGTATAATATATTAGGTATTATATGACAAATGCAGACGCCAACATATCTGGGAGGTGGCTTAAATTCAAAGTCGACCCATTATTTTCTATGCGCATATATTCCTGCCTATGTCGATTCTGCATCTACCTTCAAATTCGGATCGCGGCAGAGCAGAGCTTGTTGCTTCATTTCGCAGTCTTCCCTTTCAAACCTGACCCCAGTTACAGAATGATAAGTGGCATCAAGTATGTGTTTATCTATTTCAAAGGGGTGTTTGTAACCTGCTCCTCTGTCTAGTAAACAAAAGAAGAATTTCTATTCTCAGTACTTAAAATCGTTAGGTACTGTTGAGCTTGTAGGAATAGAGATTTAATTTAACATTTCTCCAGCAGAGGATAAATAGTATCCCTGGCAAGGATTAATTAATATTTCTCTAGGCAGGGATATTAATATTTCTCTAGGCAGAGACGATCCCTGGCATCCCCGCCCATCAATTCGCACTCTGCTATAGCCACGTGCTCTGGGAGCCCTATTGTGGGGCGCAAGACGACACTCCCTGTTCACTAATTTTCTCCAATATAATCTTTCTGGAAAAAATCAGTAAAATTAATTTATACTGGTGCAATCACATTTCATTCCACTTTACCCAACGTTATTGACTCCCACACTACCCTTTATCAGCATCCCCCGTTCGGGTAGTCTCTTCTCTGAAAACTACCGAGGGATATATTAGCTTAGGATTACCCATCGTTTAGTTAATTGTAAGGCACGCTTGAAAAATGGTAAATATAACAACACTTTTCGTTTAATATACTAGGAGCCAAGGCCCCTAGACTCACTACGCTCGCATTTCGTATGAGGTATTTGGCTCCTAAAACGACTTATTCGTAAAAAAGACAGAATTTTAACAAACAAAATCCAAACGTTGGATAAGATAGAATGGTCTAAGCGAACTTACTATTTGAAAATTGTCAACTTTGTGTAACACATTTTGAGTTGCTTATTTCATATACTTTTTAATTTGGCGTAAAATGGATATAATTCTACTTCATATTTGAGAATTTCACGGGATTCTACATAATTGGAATTGCTTTGTTGCAATGGAATGAATGATTTTATGCCAAATCAGGCAATCATTATGTTTTATTTTTTTAAGTTTTTTATTAATATCTTCTAAAATAATTCGATTTTAGAAATTTAAGTCAGCTTAGCAGGTTCCTCGGAATTTTTCGAATCTGTGGGCACCTTAGTCGAAACTCAAATCCCCACGGTTTAGAAGATTGGTCAGCAAGCTCTGACATCGGCGAAAGCGTCGACAGCGGCCTTTACTTTTTTTTAGAATAGAGAATATTTATTAACACGGTATGGTATATTGTGCTTTATCTCACATTTTCTTAACATTAAATTATGAAGTCTTTAAAATTCATAATTTAATGCTGCCATTACATAACTAAAACAATTAAAAGATTATGTGTTAACATAAAAACAATTTATGCAGAATGCTTAGTTTAATTTTTTATTTCACCTTGTTGCAGATGTGCACGTACCAAATAAAGCTACATAAATTAATTATACTCTCTCTGTTCTAAAAAAAAAGTAACTTCCGCTGCCACTGTTAAAAGCTTGGCATGCTATCTCCTCCGAAACCATTGGGGGTTGAGTTTCAACCAAGTATCTGCGAATTCGAAAAATTCCGGGGAAGCCATTCCTCTGACTAAAATTTCAAAATTCGAATTGCTTTAGAAGAAATTAATAAAAAACTGAAAAACTGCGCCTCATGGTTGTCAGGTTTGGCAATTTTCGAGAGCATAAATTCATTCACGCCTTTGCACCTGAAAAGATTTTTCATAATTGTATTAGTTTTAAATGCAAAAATATTAAACTTTATTAAAAATTGTTTCTTCCGTAAAAGTGGGGCAAAATGGGTAATTAAAAATAAAAAAATTGCTTTATCATATTTTATCTATTTAATATCATGATTCATAAATTATTCAAATTAAAAATATTATGGACAGGGCTGTTAGACTTAGGTTTTAGATAAATATTGTAGTCCGTCACCTAATTTGTTGCAGGGTAAGGTGACGTAAAATGAGTCGGTATTACTATTTGCTAAAAAATATAAATAATTTTTTAAAAATCATTTTCAGCTTGTATTTTCAGATATCAGTAGGCAACACTCATTAAAAAAAATATTAGGGGCATTTGGAAGCGTAATATTAAATAAGCCTAGCTGTATAGTATACAGCTAGGCTTATACAGTGTATACTCATTTTACTCCACCACACTATAACATAAATAGATTGAATTTTTTTTTTTTAATTCTTACTTTTTTTTCGGATAACAAGCTGCTTATACCTTTCCTAAGTAATAACAGAACCTCTAAAATTTTTAAGGAATGTATTAGTTTCTTAAAAGTTTTTGTGACACAAGACACGAACATGGATTTAATTCACTGATAAAAGTTTAATATTTTGATTTCAAATACAATTAATAAACATTTTAGTGAGTACAAAAATTTCATCTAATGTCTGAAGAATAGTCTAAAAAAGAAATATTAAAAAAAAAAATTGTTTCTATTTATGATCAAAAAGAAATGCCAACCCTCTTTACCCCATTTCTCATTTTACCTCATTATACCCTATGCAATATAATTAGTGTACTTCATGATTGCTGCAGGACAGATTTTTGCCAGTCCAATTTTGTGCTAATTCCTATTCTGGCGATCTAGCCGACACCAACTACATAAAAACACCCTAACAGACAAACAGATATACAGACAAGACAGACAGTTAAGTCTCTAGCTCATCGAGAGGCTGCGCCAGACTGAGAGAGACAGCTGGCTGTGCGCGGGCACAGCCAGCTGTCGTCAGAAAAGGGTCTCTAGATCTGTGGCACGCGATGAACGTTTCGATCGTTCGCCATCTTGCTGGTAGTTAATTCGAGCGATGGCAACGGCTTCCCTTTTTTCAGCATTGGGAAAGGGTTGCGCCTCAAAGGGTTAAAAAGTCCTCCGACCAAGACACCTTACATAGGCAGATGCCTTTCTAGGGATGGATGTGAGACAAAAAATAGGTTTGTCTCGTCTCGAGAAACAGCCGAAAAGATTTGTCTCGCCTCGCAAAAATAAACTGTAAATTTCTGTCTCGTCTCGCATTCATCCCTATGCCTCCCGTAGACTTGTCATAGCCAACAAACAAACAATCCTTTATTGTTATTTTTCGAAAGGCAGTCTATGGCAGGTCTATGGGCACTGGCCACTACAAAGCCCGGAAGTGCTGTCCACTTAATCATGGTGGGGGGGGGGGGTACCCATCAGGTGTAAGGACGTTGCCACTGTGAAAGAATGCTATAGAATACTACCTTCAGGAACGACTTACCTATTCGGTCTAAAGTCTGTTTCAGTTCCCTATGAAAGAGCGGACAATTTAACAACCCAAGCCGGGCTAATGATCGTAGAGTTCGTTTGTTTGTGGGATCACGGTTATTTATCTGCAGTGGGGATTCAGTGGGGGTTATTTATCTGCAGTAGGCCGAGGGGGGAATGCCCTCCATGGGGGTCTTTCTAAGGGATCCTAACCCGTATTTACGTTAAGTTTGCGGAGAAAACCACGGAAAACTCCGAACGTCTGGGACGGGGACTCGACCTGGGTTTGAACCAAGCACCTTCCGTCGCCCAGTTCAAAACGCTATGCGCTCGGCCTTTGGTGGGGCTCCCATGATCGTAGAGAATATTGCACTAACCATCACACAATCTGGGGAGGCGCTTCTATCAAATGGAGATTGCGAATCTAGCATAAATTTTGTTTTTCCTTCATAATTTTGCATACGATGTGTTATTGTTCATTCAAAGAAAATTAATTCCAACCACCACGAGACTATGTATAAATTTAATACGACTGCAAAGGGTTAAAATCGATTGCAAAATTTGTAAAGTTGACACAAATAGTCAAGAAATTAAGAACGAGGTAAAGAATCGGAGTAACTGAGATTGAGAGCGATATTTTGAGCAAAAACAAAACAAAAAACAGTTAGCCTCGTAACGTAAAAAAAAGGAAATTAATTCACAACATGGTTCCCCATATGTTTTCTCCTAGTTATTTCAGCAGGGGGGAATAAAAAGCGAACATGAATATTCAACGATGAGCGCAAAATCCCGATCAGTCGCTTGCAATGCCTGCATCTCACTTCCGTGGTGAGCGTCACGTCTGCCACTAATTCGCGCAGAGTGACAACCAAATGGCTCATTAGGAATTATTTAAAAAAGACCCAACGCATGGTTTCTGGCGATTCCGAATGAGAACGGGTCGTTCCTGAGAGCTATGTTATGTTTGCATTTTTCAAGCGCTAATTTTCTGTCCCGCTTTTTTATTTGACTTGGCCAAGTGTTCGCAAGAAGATATGCTAATCACGCCCAGAGGAGACCCACCGGTTGTTCCAATCGCCATTTTGTCGAAAAGATATGTGGATTCCAGGAAGTGATTTCGACACTTTCACCAAGACTTCCCTGCGGGCCCTGCAAACATCGGGGCAATCCGATGAGAGTGATTCTTTTTTACGAGCTACCTGTCGGAAGATTTCTATTTGTTGCTAATTTATAAGCCAAGAGAAAGTCGTAATTTAAACAGCAAGACCTCGTTATTTGATTTAGAACCTTATTTTTCGGATCTGTATATGTGTCAAATGATAAATAAAAGTTTTGCTTTTTCAATTCACTTTATAATTGGAGAGGAGTTTACCTCAAAAAATGTTGATGAGTTGTTTCCGAACTTGTTCTTCTTATTATTATTACTATTACTACTTAAAGAGTTTGTTTCGATATCGTTTGATATAATTTTCATATTATTTTAAAAATTAGAGCAAAAAAGATATATTTAATGAATGTTAATTCAAGAAAACTTTGAGTACTAATTGGTCAGAAAATGTTGTTGGCTGTAATTAAAATTAATTTTCGTTGCATCGTTATGGCAGGAATTGTTTGGGCAAATAAGACTGCCTTGGGTATTAAATTTTTTATTTTTCCAAATTTCCTCTTTTAATGAAAAACAAAAATAATTACTTCATTATTTTCTGTATTAAAGAATTTTTTTTAATGAGTTCCTTGATTAATAAAGTTCTTTGATAAATAGAAATAAGTGTATCATTATAATCAAGTAATATGGCCTATATTGAAAAATATTAATCATAAATTGATGTAACTGATACTTTTCTTCGGGTATTTGCTGAAAATATTCTTGCGGCTCTTACCAAAAGCTATAAAGCATAAGATATTCCTAATTCATTAATATTAATAAAAAATTAAACATAAAATTGCACCAGAAAATGATTCGTTTACAAGTAATATTTGTATTTGTATTGTATTAGGTATTGTAGATACCTAAAGCAACCGAAATATACAGTATGGCCACATTCAACTTGAACGACTTTTATTTTCACAACCAGTCCTAGATGTATACTTCCAGTTATATGGTCAAAATTAGCAAGTAGAATGAAGACATTAAAAGATGGAAGCTAAAAAATACACGACCTAAATTTGCACACAGCCGTCAAGTCCCCACAGTCATATTTATGGAAATGTTAGCCATACAAAAACATTGACAATAAAAACGTTCGATATTGGTAAGACCCATTTTCTCGGAAGCTTTCGGTGTCCAAAGCTTTGCCGCAGAGCATAGGGACTATAAGAAAATGTAGAGGGCACATATCGCTTTATCAGAAGAAGAAGAGCTTTAAGAGTTAGGGATGAATACGAGACGAGGCGAGTTACAGATTTCGCAACTACTTTGCGAGATCAGAGAAGCATTTTTATCATTTCAATATAGGGATTTTGCAAGCCGAGACAAAGCTTTCCGGCTGTTATGCGAGACTAAACAGGCCTTTTATTTCGTCTCGCATCTTTCCCTATTTTACAGCAGGTATGATCACGACCAGTATGTTGTTGTTCAAGTCAGAAAACAGTAAAATATTTACCTAACCACTGCTAATGAAAAAAAAGAATATCTTTCATAATACATACAAACAGAGTGCACAAGCTCATATTAATTTTAATAGAGTAATTCGGAATAATTACATAGCAATAGAACCATCTCGAAAATTAAATGAAAAAAAAAACTGAAACACTTTTATATGAACTTCAAATACAACTAAAATGCTGTGCATATTAAAAGGGTCCCTATTTTTCTGCCTTCTTCCAATAAGTTGGAAAGTGCATCGTGAGTGTGCCGTATTTTCTTATTTTATCTATAAAAAATTTTTTGGAAGCGATATTTACATTAAAATCGCCTACTAAAACTGTTTTAGAATCTTCTCTAGGCATATTCTAACTATACATTTTCTTTGTAATAAACTGTAGGGTTTGCCCGTTTCTATCCAAAAACGGAAGATATCGCCAAACTAGGTCCAGTTTGGGGGACTTATTTTTTGGCGCCAAACTTGGCGATGAATTATCGAAAATTGGAAACCTTGGCGACTTTTAATATTTTATTCTCCCCTCTCCCTGTGGCAACCCCATTGAAAAAGTACAACGGAAACGTATCGACACAAATGATGTCCACAGACATATTTCAACAAACAAATCCAGTGTGAACGAAATGGTGCTAAAAAGGGAAACAAAAACAAGCAAATTCTAGCAGATAAATATCATGTTTCTTACTTTTTCATCTCTGTTCAACAATATGTAGGCGGACACATAGCTGAAATTCCTTTTCACATTTTCTCAGCATTAGAGGTGTGATTATTCTGATCGTGGATAAAATCGGGACCATCGCTAAGCAACGGGCCTGCTTATGAGTTGCCATCCCTAAAAATGAGTTTATCATTGAGGCCTGTTTTCCTCAGTCACAGTATTCTATTTTATTATTATAAATGTTATATTATTTTATTATTTTAAAACAATTTTTGTATACTTTTGTCGTACTAAAGAACTTTAGATGTAGGTAATCGTTTTGTGAATCTTGCGCCATTTTCTTTCATGAAAATTTATCCTAAAATTCGAACATTTTGCTCTGAATGTAAAGGTAAGTGAACGCTTATAATGTATTTAGAAATTCTAAAAATATGTATGTAAATCATGTTTAGTGAATAATTACTCATGTGTTATTTATAACTAAATTATTTTAATCAGAAATCGTATTACTTGAGTAGTTTTTATTCTTGTAAATAAGCATGACGTTGTGATACTATTTAGACAATTTAATTTTGCCAGTTGAAAATGTTATTTATCAGTTATATATGCCTTGATTATGTGATTAAGACTTACATCTGGTACAGTGCAGAAATATTATAAATTATAAGTTATTGATTTTTGCCCGTTTATACAGAAACTTCAAATGTAGTTAATATTTTGTACAAGCGTTCATTATGCTTGCTCAATTCCTAAGTTCGATTGAGAAAGCGACAAAAGAATGATATATACTACATGAAATGTCTTTATTAAAGAATAATTAATTCAGGGATCGCGCTATAGAGCGTATTTTATCAATTTTCTCCAATATACAGGATATCCCTAAAACACTGAAATGCGCTTTAATACATCATTTGTTAAAGATTAATCTTGAATTGTTTAAAATAACGTAGGAAATACGACTACGTTCATGAAATATTCATTATAAAAATGTCTTTCTCATTTGTGTATTTAGTTATTTTAAAGTATATTAAATATCCACTTGTGAAACTAAAATAAGCTATCGTGAATCATGAGAGTAAGCGCTACTTTGTTTTTCCTTCAAATTATATGCATCTATTTTCTTTATGTAAATATGTATCATAGCAAACAAATTAATCATGAGTTCATACTTGAATTAGTAACACAATTACTACTTAAAACTACATTAAATAACGTTTGAAAGCACTGGGAAGCTTAAGAAATGCCTGATGTATATGTGAAGACTCGAGCATCCGTAGGCCTCTTTGGATGGCTCATCAAAATACACGCGCAGGCCCGTTACTAATTGCGAAGGCCCCGATAAAATCAACACCTCCTTGACATAGAAGGCTTGAGAATAGAAGCTTTTACGTCATCACTAGGTCTTCAAAGATGACGTCATCACAGTTTAACTTTCAAAAAGTAAGCTATTTAAAATTTATGTTGAATGATACAAATTTTATGAAATATCTTAAGTTGAAGATAAAAATTAAAATACTTTTTTGATAAAAAATAATTTATTATGATTTATTTCTATATCATATTATATAATTAGTGATAGTTAAAATTTCCTATTTGTCGTAAAATTAAATTTTCTATCTTAAATCATTAAAATGTTTTATGGACTAAATTCACCACAAACTTTGAATAGTTTTACTTTGTGAAAGTAAATGTGTGGCGACGTCATTTGACGTCATTTGGACCTAGTGATGACGTAAAAGCTTCTGTTCTCAGGGATTGTATATCTAGGAGGTGTTGATAAAATGTGATACTGTACATCTACTCGGCTCGCTAATTTTATTTCGCAGACCGTGCTTTTTAAAAACTATAGAAAAAAATATGCAACGAATTGTTCTAAAAAAATATGCTTTCTTTTTGAATGTTTAAAATTAATTTTTTTTTTCAAATTTAAAGGAAAAGAGAAAGAGCTGATTTATTTTTTAAGTTAAACATTTTTGGGGGTATTTTCTAATATGTAGCCTGGTTTATGGGTAACAGCCTTAAAAAAAAGTTGAGTACAGCTGATTTAGAGCGAATTACAAAACTAACATTCTTTTTTAACAGAAAAACACAAAAAACCTAGTATTTAAAGGATAAAATAATTAAAACTTTGTAAAACAAACCTCAACGTCTATACGCTGACGTTTTATGTGACTTATTTTAGAAAGTTTCAATTATTTTAACATTTTTTGCTAGCATTGCTGGGCAGTATATATGCATGACAGGAAAGGACTATATACATAAAGGAATTATAAGGAAAATAAACTGACTGCGACAGGAACTTGAAAAAATTCAGGATTATTTTTCATAAGCTGCACTACACACGTTAATAAAGAAACAACGGGGGTTTTTTATGGCATGTTCTGAAAAAACTCTTCGACATGGAGTTGATCAGCAAACTTTTTCGAAAAGTGGCACATCCTGGTAAATTTTCGATTTTTAAGAATTTTTTTTCTGAAAGTTTCGTACCTGATACAGGTTTATCATTTATTACCGTGCATAGTATAAATTGTAAAGAGGTATTCTAAGAATTCTGAACAGCTTGACATAATTAGTTTATTTGTATTCATGTGCCAAAATCATGATTTATTTTCATTTTTTTCGAAAAACACCGTTAAATGGTGGAAAGATACTTCTGTCTGGTTTTATCTGATGTTAAATTTATTTTTATCCCTTTCTGATTTTTTAAACACTTAATTACCATATTCGTCTTCCTTGACCTTTCATTCGAAGGTGTCGTTTCTAAACACATGCTCTGCACGTGAAACCAGTTTCCCTCTTTAATTAAATTGGGTCGATTGCCACGATCGGTCAACAATTAAATACAGAAAGACACATTCAAATTCATTCGCCTTATTTTCTTTTGACTTGGAGCAGTAATTCTCTGCTTGCCGGCGTTGTTTCGCCGGCTAATATAAATGATTTAATTCATTTAATTTAACCCTTTGAAGAGTAACCATTTCCCAATGCTGAAAAAAGTGGCAGCCATTGCCATCGCTCGATTTAACGACCGCCATGTTGGTGGTAGTTATATCGAGCGATGGCAACGGCTGCCCCTTTTTTTGAGCTTTGAGCAATCTATCCAGTTGTTCTTCTAAATCCGTGCATTTCCACTGTTTTCAGCAGATGCCAGTGCTGTTAAAAAATAATCCTGACAATTTTACAAACAATCGACAATTTTTTACGAGAAATGATGTGCTAAAAAGTAAAGAATTCTGGTGTAACTATGTCACCTTCAAGTATTTTTTATAGAAATCCAATTTATTCTTCGCGACTGACAGCACTCAAAACGTCAGAGTTTTGTCTCCTCACGGGGAGGACACCGGGCTTTAAAGGGTTAATTCATTTACAATATTTATTAATTTAGTGAAGTTTTAGAATGAGTTAGAAATGTTGTAAAAGTGTTAAGGGGACAAAAATTAATAACTTTGCGTCGCTTTCAATATAAATTAATTTTTAAAAAATTACAGTGTTGCGATTTTAAAACAAAGCATTATAGAAATAAAGGATTGAGAGTAAAAGTAAAAGAAAAAGTAAGAAAAGGGAACCTGCACTAACAAAAAGAAAAATAAAATTAATATAAAGATTTAAACAAAAGAAATCGAGTCTTAAAGCTCATTTTATCAACTTCTAATTTTTATATATTCAGAAAAATCCCTCTAAAATAGAAAAAATTAGAATGCTCCTTCACAAGCAGTTTTATGCATTGTTGTAAATAATAAATCTATACGTCCGATACAACTTTCAGAAAACATCGTTATTTACAAAAATTACATGATTAAATAGCCATATATTATTTAATACGCAAAAGATTTTTTTTTCTTTCTTTCTTGAGTACTTCCCGACTCTTACGATGCAGTTCATAAGAATGCATAATGCAGCTACGGATGTGCCATTAGTCTTACAGGCTTTTAGGAGGGGTAGGATACGCCAATACGGTTCAGAATCGCACAGAAATGCGGGGTCGGAAACGTAGAATTCATGTACCTGTTAATAATCACTTTGGAAAAAGTATTCAAGTAAAAGTAAACTTTCCGACTGGGTTTTTTGAAAAACTAATCCATCTTTGACCGCTTACACTTGATAAAAATTGTTAATTCAGAATTTTTTCTTTCATTACATTGATGAAATTGTCGGAGGAAAGCCCATTGTTTATGAAACTTGGTTAACCCTTTAACGCGCAGTGTTCCCGTTCTGGGAACACCCAACTCTGACGTTTTGACTGTTGCCAGTCACGAAGAATAGATTTGATTTCTATACAAACAGTTGCGGGTGACATAGCTCTCACGAGAATCCATTACTTTTTAGCACGTCATTTCCCGTAAAAAAATTGTCCCGATTCTTTTTAACAGCACTGACATCTGCTGAAAAATGGAAGAATGCTAGAACAGCTGGATAGGTTGCCCAATGCTGAAAAAAGGGCAGCCGTTGCCATCGCTCGACTTAACTACCAGCAAGATGACGGACGATCGAAGCGTTCATCGTGTGCCACAGATCTAGAGACCCTTTTTTGACGCAGCTGGCTGTGCTCGCGCACAGACCTTTTTTGACAGCAATCGACTGAGAATTTATTTACAGGGTGTGCCAAATGACTTTAAATACATTGAGGTGTATGGATGCATTCAATTCATTGAAAATTCTGTGGCCAATGACTACTTTGGCTATCCCCAAAATCTCGCAGACTATCTCAAGTTTGTCGGCTTTTGGTGAAATATCGCCAAATAAAGTGTCAGAAGGAAATCTTTCAAATTGAACTCAGCTTGACGATATCGAAATATTTGGCTAGAAATCGCTAAACTTTACTATTATTGATATTTTATCTCTTTCAAACAAATAAGTTTAGAGGAAGTGCGTCAAAAATATTTTTGATCTAATAGACGTGCATGTGTTGGACACATCAGATTTTTTTCAGCATTGGGAAAGGGTTGCGCCTCAAAGGGTTAATAAATTAGATGTACACATTAGACAAACACTTCTTCCAAAGTGATTATTATCAGGAAGATGAAGACGATGTTTCCGACCCCGCATTGCTATGTCATTCTGAACAGTCTTTGTGTATCCTACCCCTCCCAAAAGTTTGCAAAACTAATTCTAAATCATCCTGTATAATTGAACTCTCTTATTTTTACTACTATTCGAACAGAATTCATAAACCATTAATGGAATAGTGAATATTCGTGATTTTTATTATTCGGATATTATTCGCGTTTTCTCGAATAGTATCAGCAATTTCTATTCGAATACTACGTTCTGTTCGAATACTAAGTGTAAGGGAGAATGAATTTTTCAAAATCGGTTGGCGGAAAAGAATTTAATAACCGATTAATTGCAATAGTTTAATTAATTCACACTACAGTGTGTTTAAGGTTTTTTTTTTTCTTCAATGTAGTAAATGCCAAATTTATTTTCAGTTATGAATTTACAAGTTACAAATAGTCAACATCTTTTCTTTTCTTAATTCTACCTCTCCATAGAAAAAATATCACAGCAGATTAACGATTTCTGCAAAAAGAAGCTGTAACTAGGATGCCTGCTCGATTTTAGGTGGTGATTAGCGGTAAGTTGCCTCAAAGCCGTACCCGGGGGGGGGTACAAGGGTTTTCCTCCCCCCCCCCCCCAAATTTTTTTCTGCGTACGGCTCTGAGTTTCCGGGCCCACTGAAGCTTTTTTATCAGTGGTTGATCGCTGGCTTCCCAGCAAGAACGGGACATCAATAAATAGGAATTTGCAGCTTATGATTATTAATATTAGGGAAAAGTCAGGCTTTTAGTTGTATTTTTTAAGTTTTTATCTTTAATAAAAGCTTATTTCAAAATGTTGATGTTTCATATGTTTATAATGTTCACAAACATTCTCATTTATCTAATGTTAGTATATTTCATATTGGATACATGTAATCATGATACATTTCATGCCATAAATTTAATCATGACATACATTTCGCATATAAATCTAATTAAATGTTGGATACATTTAATAAGATTTATATGCGAACACAGAAAAAATACATAAGTAGTTGTCAGACACATTTACGACCTGTGGGGGGCCCCCATTCAGTCTTCTGCCCCAGGCCCCGGTTTGTCATAATCAGGCCCTGGCCCAACGTTTAATGCAGAGTTGAAGAAATAGTCTTATTACTTTTAGAAGCATGATATAATTATTTCAAAAAAAAAAAAAAAAAACTCTTCGAAAATTGCACCATTTCTTAAAATAACGGTTTGAAAATCTCCGTGCGACATAATGCTAATTTAGTTTCGTGCGGTAAGAGTTCCCATTTGACAGCTGTCTTTTAAAATCTCCTTTTATCCCACTGTTTGTATCTTTCAGACGACACTCACTCGGACAGCGACTTTCACGCCGGCATTGTCTTTTCTTGCTTCCCTGGATGATTTTTTCCTCCAGTTCCTTACATCACAGGCTGTAAACAAAAGGGTTTTAACGTGCGAGTCGACTTCTTTATTTTTCCAAAAATACACACCCGAAACAGAATTTTTGTCCGTGACCGCTCCGAGTTCCGAAGCACGAAGGTCAAAATCACGTCACAGTTGCGTGCGGAACGCCTGGTTTTCTCGAAACAGTCCCCGAGCCAGTGACCGGGTGCCTGTGTCTGAGACACACAAGCTACTCCTTAAGCAGATAACAAACACTTCTTCAGTACGAACAAGAAAAAGACACTCATGTCCAAAATTGAGGTTACATACAGAATGTGTTAACAACTGTAGAAATACACGGTTTATTGTAACAAAATTTGGCACAAAAATACATTGGGCGAAAGAATTAGCGACATGACAACGAAAAAAAAAATGAGATGTTAGTTAATATACAACAGCTCTTAAACGGGATATTCGATTGAGCTCAAATTGGGTATTTATGTTATAAACCACGATCGTAAGACCGGTATGGATTTTGGTGTGTATAGGACTTATAGTTTTTCTACAGGGATACGACAAAGATTTCTTTTAAATTATGGCATATGGGGTGAAATTCTTGAATGTGAGCTAGCGTTTATTTAAATGCTTGGTAATAATCTTAATCGTAAGTGTTCGGAAAGTCGAGTGGAGTCACTCTAGATTTTTAATTCAAGAAAATTGTATAAAAATAAGTACTATATGTACATGAAAAAACACTTAAAATACTGGTGTTAAATGATAAATAAATAAAAACTTTGTGAAAAAACACACAAAAAGTTACTTATAAGAAGTTACGATCGTTTCGACCAAAAAATTCTTTCGGTCTTCATCAGACAAGCCCTTCGACTCATAGAGCAGAGGGAACTGAAAAAGCTAAGTAACTTTTTATGTATTTTTTTTACACAAAGTTTTTATTTATTTTACTATATGTACAGTCATAAGCGCACCCACGGAGACGGCTGTGGGGGCTAATCCTCCCCCTTATCCTGGAGAGCTTGGATCCAAAAATCATTGAAAATTGTTAATTAATTAAAATATTTTATTTTTAAAAAATGTCTTCAAATTATTTGTAATTTTTCTGTGCGCTGATTAATTAAAAATGGGGAATGTTGGTTTTTAAATTTATACTTACAATGAGTAAATAAATTAAACTTGGATACAACATCACTGAAAAGATTGAATGATTATTCTCTATGACTCTATAAGGAGTTACGTTGATAGTGGGCTTGTGTTCTATGGGCAAGTGGTAATGAATATTTTGACGTTATAAGGGAGTTATGACTATAATCGAGATCACTATAACCGAGTTCAGCAGTATTTCTAACCCCATCCCCCTTAACCAAATTCCGACTACGTACTTACTACTACAACGCCACTACTTACAATATAGGAATTCATTTTAAAATTTTGGACATTACTTAACACGATTTAAAAAAAAAAAATAGGGTTACTGTGATTGAATGTGTTTTCCAGTAAACAGCAAAACATTAAAAACTTGTTTTTAATATTAAACTTACTTCATAACAGAAATAAATATTAGTGAATTTGTTTTTGATCTTGAGTAAAAAAGTGAACAAAGATTGCAAAATCCATGTCAGAAGTGCTTATATTTAAGTAGTGCTATCATCTATTTCAAAATAAACTATCTACAATTAAGTTAAAAATAGTCTGCTGCTGTCATCTGATGTGTAAAGTGAGATGTAAAAAAAAAATACCGTCCATGAGAATTGAAAAACTCTAATCTTTCTGGCACATAATTTCTGAGCACTCCAGCCCGGAAATATCACGGGCACAAGAAATAGGGGGAGAAAACTCAGTCCGTGATTCTAACAAGAGAGAGAAGGAGGGGGTTTAAAAAAATATATACATTACTTAGAGCGGTGTTTCTCAGTACATACAGAAAAACCTATCTTCTTCTGAATTTTAACAATAAGGATTTTAATTTTTTTTAATTACAAATTTAATTTCTATTATAAAAAGAAATCTACTTATGCCAAGGAGAATTATTTGATCAGATATGAAAGGGTTAATTTTGGACACCAGTGTACAATACACCAAGTGCATCTATCATTGTGACATTTTGACAAAGCATTTTCAACCTCTATTGTTCATGTACAGCTACATAAAAAAAAAAAAAAAAAAAAAAAAAAAAAAAAAAATTGGTGTGACTCCACTCCATTTTTCGAATACTTGATATTTTCAACACATTTAAATAAATTTGATCAACTCAATCTGGTGCAATGTTCACTTCAAATAATTTGAGTGTATAGGCCGCAATGTATTACAATACTTTTTAGTAGCCTTGTAAAAAACTGTAAACGCTACATACAGCAAAATCTATACAGTATGTATGACAGTAACATATAATATGCTTACGTAATTTGAGCTCAATCGCATAGATCCTATAGACGCTAGAGTATCCATCCATAGGCCATAATGTAAAAGAATTCTTTTTGTAGCCCTGAAAAAATCTATAAGACCTATACACACTAAAATCGATATTCGTCGGGGGACGTGGTTTCTAATATATATACGCGCCAAATTTGAGCACATTGAGTGCACGGTTCAAGAGCTATCGTGTTCACATATACGAACATCACCTTAAAAATAGCATAAATGAAATCAGAAGACTCCGGCACTTGTAAATTCATCGAAATCTTAAAGTCGAATTTCTTCATAATTATAAAACTTTCCTTAATGTTACATGTTAGGAAAGTAATAATCAAAGCAATTGTGTGAAACATAGTCGTAAAATTATTTCTTCAGCCGCCGTATTTTGAGCGTCCGGGGGTCAATTAACGCAAATTTTGTGCGTCCCTATTAATGAGCTTGAAGTTTTACGTCCTCTTATTTTGGTGGAGAGAACGACCGTCATATCTATCAATGATATACAGGGTGTCTCGAAAATACAGCGGCAAACTTTATGGGGAGATGGGAAACGCAAAAAAGGATTCAGAATCATACAGCAATGTGGGGTCAAAAACATTGTTTTCATACAAACTAGTTAATAATCACTCTATAAAAAAGGCTAAAGTATTATATAACTTGCTTTATCAATTTTTATGACAAAAAGTTTATTTTCCGAAAAATACAGCATTAAAATGAAATATTTTTTACAGTGATCAGTTTTAAATCAGTATTTTGTTTTACGAAAACATAAAGAAGTTTTGGTAAAGCATGACAAGAAATTTCAGTATCACTTCAATAACTTTTGTAGAGCGATTATTAGCCTGGGTATCAACACAACGTTTTTGAACCCCTATTGCTATGCGATTCTGAATCTGTTTTATGTTCCCTACCTCCCCTAAAAGTTTGTCTTTATGTTTCAGGAAACCCTGCATATACTTATTTTTCGTTGCATACAATAGATTAATATCGCTAAATTTCTCCTTAAACAATAACTTCCATAATGTATAGCAAGCCTACTGCGTGATTTTGCAAAAGAAATAAAATCAACATGTTTGAAAAATAGACTAATGTTTCCAAAATACACTTTAAATCATGTCTACTCATGCATCCTCATGTATTGAAATTCTTTTGTTGTATTATTCTTGTATTTGGAAAAAAAAAAAAAAACTTACATACATAATATTAACTGGGTACGATGGGTGGTATAACATTACATCTCAGTAATATGTATAAATTTTGTGGCATTGAGATGCACATTAGAGCAGTTGAAACACGGATAGATATATGGTTCCAAAGACAAATGGATGGTTTGACCAAAATTATAAATCGAAAACTGCTAATATGAAGAAATTAAGAATAAGAATCCAGACACCCAAATAATTAAAATACTTGAAACTTTGTAAAATAACACACATAAAAGGTATTGATCAAAGTGTGACAATAATAAGTACGAAGTGTAACAACAATAAGTATGAAGTGCAACAATAACCTTTTGTGTGTGTTATTTTACAAAGTTTCAATTATTTTAATTGATCAATTATTGAAAAGTGCTAAGGTGAGAAAATAAAGAATGAAAATTTAGATACCCAAACAATAAAATAATCAAAACTTTGTAAAATAACACACTTAAAAGGTACTTATCAAAGTGCGTATTGTTACACTTTGTACTTATTGTTGTTACACTTTGATAAGTAATCTTTATGTGTGTAACAATACCTGCCTTTTATGTGTGTTATTTTACAAAGTTCCAATTATTTTAATTGATCAATTATCGAAAAATTCTAAAATGAGAAAATAAAGAATAAAAATTTAGACACCCAAACAATAAAATGATTGAAACTTTGTAAAATAACACACATAAAAGATACTTATCAAAGTGCGTATTGTTACACTTTGATAATTACTCCTTATATGAGTTATTTTACAAAGTGTTACTTATTTTATCTTTTGAACACCAGTTTCTTTTGAGTGTTTTTTGTTACCCAAATAATTAGTCTGATGATAATGCTTTTTACAATATATTTTTTTAATATCAATATTATATCAATGTTCAAAATTCTCCGTAATAACGTAAAAAAAGTCATGATCATTCATCATACTTTGAGTTTCGACACATTTGTAAAATAGTCTTTTGTCAGAGAAGAATAACTGTTGAAAAGAAACAATAACCCACAGATGATGTCTATTTATGCAACGGAATGTAGTCAGTTGAGTGATGTTATGCCGCAGCTTATTTGGCAACACGAGATAAAAATTCCATAATCCTTTTCTACTCTCACACCGGGCTATTTATCTGAATTATATCTGCAGTCATTTTACTTCTCTTTTCTTGATTCATAAGATTTGCAGAGTAATAGTAGATTATTATGAGATGTATTTTTATGCTTCTACATTTCTTAGAATTTCAGTTTTATTTTGTGAATCAGAGAGTAACGAAAACCAATAAAAAATAACGATTTAATAGGTTTTTTGAAGCTTGGACAAGGCAGTTTTGCTTGGAGCAAGAAATCGTTCAAGTGACCATCATGTTTTCGTTTACATTGACACACCCGACCGCTTCAATTTTTGAACAGCCTATCTAATATTTGTGGCTGTATGCCAGTGAAAACATGACATATGTTGGTTTCCAAATGATCGAAAGCCTGTAGATTCTGTTTTGATTTTGCCCCATAGAAAATAATTCAGCGGTGCCAGTTCATAAATCCACGTCGTTAAATGATCATTAAAATTTACCCTACAGCAAATCGAGCATAGTATCCCTTGTATGGCCTCCGTCGATTTAGAATAACAACTCAGAATAGACCACCCAAATGGCCTCAACGCTGAAATAGCAGTTGTTGCCTTTGCTCGATTTCACTACCAGCAACATGGTGGTCAACGGAATCGCCATTCGTGTGTCATAAAGCCATAGAACTTTTTTGACACAGCTGGTTGTGTGGTATACGATTGATGATTCGTTCGACCTCCATGCGTTACTAGTAGTTAAATCAAGTGGTGCGGGGCCATCTTTATTCTACCGGGCCTGCTTGTGTCCTCCGATGAGTCATCCAAAGAGGCCAACGGATCCTCACTTATTGGTTCCAGCAGATAGATACGTCATCTAATGGCCCAATCTAACCAATGAGGAAACGTCCGTAAGCCTCTTTCGGAGTGCACAACCAGGCCCGGTAGAATTACGATCTCCCCGAGTGGTGGTAATGAGTTCCCTTTTCCAACGTTGGGCAATCTTCCTCTGCATCGCTGATGGCACCTTGCACTGCACAGTCTTGTTGGAACCACAATCCTCAACATCGATATCTTGAATTTCTGGCCAAAAGAATTAGAGTAATCTAATTCTATGAAAAATAAACGTTTGAACACACGGAACTGTGTTTTTTAATTGGTCGGAAACTGTGAAAAGCTGCATCATGAAATTGTATGTTGAATATCTTGGCCGGAAGAAAGCGATAATTCAATCGTTCGGACGCTTGTCTTGTAAATACAGCATTGACCTTAGTGAGACGTTCGGTGAAGAGGCACTGCACCTGAAAGGTGGTAATTGCTCAACGCCCCTTCTCCTGCTGTCCTCACCTTGTCAAAATACTTCCATCCCCCCCCAACACACATCACGCGATTTCACATAGCAAACATCGCACTTCCATTCCTTTCTAAATATGGTTGCGGAGGCGTTTAAAAACAACGCTAATATATTCCTCCCCGGCTTCCAATTTCTCACGCTCGCCACGAACATCATCTCACAGAAAGGTCTGAGGGTTCGTTCAACTGCTCCTCTTTAATTAGCGTTCGTTTCGCGGTCCTAAACGAGATAGCCCCCATGCTTCAATGAGCTGATGCCGTTCCGCAGAAGCGAATCTTTTCGGGAAAAAGGAAAACCTCTCCAGATGGGCAATCGGAAAGAGCAGTCGCCGGGGAAGAATCGTGGTCATTGTTTTGACGCAGGAAATCGTTTACCTCTTGCATTCTCTCTTTCCCCTTCCCCCCTGCTTCAAATATTAGTAAATATCATTGGTTCTTAATGCATGTTTTTTTTCCCCTTTTAAATTTCTTATTTATTACATTTATTTAACCCTTTAACGCACAGTGCTCCCGCTCTGGGAACACCGAACTCTGACGTTTTCACTGTTGCCAGTCAGGAAGAATAGATTTGATTTCTATAAAAATAGTTGCGGGTGACATAGCTCCACGAGAATCCTTTACTTTTTAGCACGTCATTTCCCTAAAAAATATTGTCACGATTATTTTTAACAGCACTGACATCTGCTGAAAAATGGAAGAATGCGAGAACAGATGGACAGGTCGCCCAATGCTGAAAAAAGGGCAGCCGTTGCCATCGCTCGACTTAAGTACCAGCAAGATGGCGTACGATGTAAACGTTCATCGCGTGCCACAGATCTAGAGACCCTTTTTTGACGCAGCTGGCTGCCAGCTGCTTGTGCGCGGGTACAGCCAGCTTCGTCAAAAAAGGGTCTCTAGATCTGTGGCACGCGATGAAACGTTTCGATCGTCCGCCATCTTGCTGGTACTTAAGTCGGGCGATGGCAACGGCTGCCCTTTTTTCAGCATTGGGAAAGGGTTGCGCTTCAAAGGGTTAAAAAGAGGAAACTGAAGGTGCGCAGATGGATAAAATTATCAAAACTTAATTTAATAAAAAGGTCTTGACGGAACTGTTTGGATGCGGTATTTGATTCGATTTACTATTGACGACAGTTAATGTACAAGATACTCCACTTTTAGAATCAACTCCCGTGAATCTTGCTCAAAGTGCTGAAAACAATCGACCGTTTCCCAAGCTTCATAACTGAGCAAACATTTTAATGTAACGTCACTCAAAAGCATTCGAGTGTAATTTGAAGATCTTATAAATGTTTCACAATTAGTCTTTTTGTCAATAGACACTGCAACATCAAAGAAAATTTGAAGAAGTAATTAGTCTCTTGAAGGATAAACGTGTTTGGACTGCAAGGCTGGCTACATCATGTTCACTTAGGCATGTTTCTTCCGTCTGAGACAGGGGTCTTCAAACTTTTCAGAACGAGGGCCGCATTAACTATCAAACAACAGTTTGGGGGCCAACTTCATACTCGAGGTCCAAATAAAAAAGAATCGAAACATCGATGTTGTTTTAATTATTTGTTTAACATTATTTTATTCAGTTATAACTTAATAACATTCTGGTACACTACACATGAACACCTATATCAGTGGGAATGGTAAAATTGTTTCCTGAACGCCGAAATTGTAGACATTTCTGGCTTTCGATTTTATTCCCTAACATCAACAGTGGCCTGAGATTATCATCAGGCAAGTTTGTTCTTCCACCGCAGACAAGTTTGTAACATCATCCGATTAACCCTTTGAGGCGCAACCCTTTCCCAATGCTGAAAAAAGGGCAGCCGTTGCCATCGCTCGACTTAACGACCAGCAAGATGGCGGACGATCTAAACGTCCATCGCGTGCCACAGATCTAGAGACTCTTTTTTGACGCAGCTGGCTGTGCCGCACAGCCAGCTGTCGTCAAAAAAGGGTCTCTAGATCTGTGGCACGCGATGGACGTTTCGATCGTCCGCCATCTTGCTGGTCGTTAAGTCGAGCGATGGCAACGGCTGCCCTTTTTTCAGCATTGGGCAATCTGTCCAGCTGTTCTCGCATTCTTCCATTTTTCAGCAGATGTCAGTGCTGCTAAAAATAACCCTGACAATTTTTCTACGGGAAACGACGTGCTAAAAAGTAAAGATTCTCGTGGAGCTATGTCACCTGCAACTATTTTTGTAGAAATCAAATCTATTCTTCGTGACTGGGAACAGTCAAAACGTCAGAGTTTGGTGTTCCCAGAGCGGGTAACATTGCGCATTAAAGGTTAACAGCGAACAGAAGTTGAAAAAGTAATAAGGTTTTTCAATGTAGTGATCAGTTGGAAAACATATTGCGCGCTTCTGTTTTAATTCGGTAAAGACGTAACGTCCTCGTAAGCGGAGGATGATCCTGGCAGGATACACGTAAATTACAGTAAATTTTTCCCGTAGATAAAAAGGACTCCAATAAAAGGGCCATATGAGAGGACTAGAGGAGTTTGGAGACATCTGCTCTAAGAATAAAGATGGCTATCATGCGGCACGCAAGGTGTCATTTTGTAGCCCCGCGGAGTTGGGTCAAATGAACGAAAATATTAACTGTTATTCGCCAAATAACAAAAAACAGAAAAAAAGATAGTTTTAAAAAGTTAGCCTATCTCGCCGACGATAGTCGAGCTTAAAAAACATATTCAAAGTAATCTGTAAAATCGAATATCAGAGTTTACATTTTATGATCGAGCACTGAATGAAAGCACAAAGGCGATTTTCAACGGAGGCGTTGATTTTCATTTCAAAAACACAGAAAAATTAGGAGTAGGGATGGATGTGAGAGAGAGACAGCTGCTAGAGATGCTAGACGAGTCAGAGATTTGCAACTTTTTGCGAGACGAGACAAACATTTTTAACAGTATGATATAGGGATTTTGTTAGTCGAGACAAAGCTTTAGGTTGTTTTGCGAGACGGCTATTTTTCGCCTCGCGTCCATACCTAATTAGGAGAGCTGTATTTACTTAACGACATTAACCCTTTAACGCGCAGTGTTCTCGCTATGGGAACACCCAACTCTGACGTTTTGACTGTTGCCAGTCACGAAGAATAGATTGGATTGCTATAAAAATAGTTGCGGGTAACATAGCTCCACGAGAATCCTTTACTTTTTATCACGCCATTTCCCGTAAAAAAATGGTCACGATTATTTTTAACAGCACTGACATCTGCTGAAAAATAGAAGAATGCGAGAACAGCTGGATAGATTGCCCAATGCTGAAAAAAACGCAGCCGTTGCCATCGCTCGACTTAACTACCAGCAAGATGGCGGACGATCGAAACGTTCATCGCGTGCCACAGATCTAGAGACCCTTTTTTGACGCAGCTGGCTGTGCGTGCTGTCAAAAAAGGGTCTCTAGATCTGTGGCACGCGATGAACGTTTCGATCGTCCGCCATCTTGCTGATATTTAAGTCGAGCGATGGCAACGGCTGCCCATTTTTCAGCATTGGGAAAGGGTTGCGTCTCAAAGGGTTAAAGTCGCGAAACTTGTTAAGAGAAGACACGTCGGCGTAGAATTGCTTTTTAGTAAATCTTAACAAGCTATCAAGTTCAACAGATGGTGCTCCAGTCGGTTCATCGTGAATCGTCTGTCGGGTCTGCTTGTGCACTTCGACGAGTCATCCAAAGTGGCCTAATGTGCCAGGTACCGAATTGCTGAGATGGAGGGCAAATGTTCCATTAGGTGCCCCTCTGACGGAAACTTTCTTATACCTTACAAAGCAACTTCCATATCACACCATAAAAACAAGGATGTTATAACGGCATAAAAATGATTGAATCAAGATGCAAAATGAAATGCAGTAGTTCTATAATAATAGTATGTAAGATAATAATATTTTAACTATATTATTTAAATTTTAATCATTAATTTCATTCCGTAATTTTCGAGTAATATGTTCCAAAATATTTTTTGTGTTTATTTCCCCGATGTTTATATCAGGGCATTTATTTCTAGCGGGATTTGTCACTGAACTCTGCTTAGGAAGCATCTGCTTTTATCTCTTTGGACTGAAAATCAGCTCTGGTTTCCTCGCGATCAGCGTACGTCACTACACAAGCCACGCCTAAATGATAAGCTTGTGTTGAATAATTGCTTGAGACTATACCGTTTATCTAAAAAAAAGAAGGCGTGGATACAATGCTAGCGCTCAGTGGCGGCCCGTGGTCAAAAATGTTAGTGCAGCCGGAAGCATATGAGCCCCCCCCCCCTTTCCTCCGGAGAGGATTGGAAAATCTTTGTTACTGAATTCGAAAGCTGGCGGATTAAGCCCTCACCGAGGAAAAAAAAAAAAAAAGAAATTACATAAAAAATGTCAGAGATCCTATTTTACTTCCATAAAATCGACATAAATTTCAACCAGCCGCTCTTATCCTCAAAATTGCATTAATCCGTGTCTGATTTGAAGTTTCCTTAGAATTTTCTTTTGTAACGATAACTTGAGAAGAAAAAATAAAAAAAAGAAAACTGACTTATTTTTTATAAGTCAAATCAATCCTCCTTTCTTTTAAACATGCGAATGGGTCAATGATGTCCCCATAAAAAGGCGTTGTTTTAATTCAGATATCCATAATTTTAAAAGCTCTTTAAAATTTCCCATGTTTAAAGAATTTTCTCGCTCGCCATGTCCTCTAAATGCCAGTTCTTGCTTACTTAAAAGCAATACTGCTTTGATGGGTCATTGTCCATTCATAAGCGTCTATGCAGGCTTACCTTCTTGATAAATTCAGCAATATAAAGTCCAGAGTTTTCCAAACATATATTCTCCTTACCCCCTCCCTCACTTCTCGTCCGAGCGAATCAGTTAGTCGAGTTCTCAAGTTCAGCCGCCGTTAGAAAATCTTCCATCGGCTGTATCAGCTGCATACTCCCTATGCCTGCTGACGCAGTCGTTGTCATGGCAACGGTGCTGCCAATTTTCTTTTCAGCGCTCTGGGCTGAACCAAAGATTTTCCCAATTGAATTGCGGGAAGATTAAAGTGCTTTTTTTCTGAATGAGCGATCCGGCCACAATACGTTTTTTTTTTTTGTTTGGTTTTTTTCGGAGATTATTTTAATTTACCGTAGGAATTCCACAATTCTAATCTGAATTTAGGAAAATTAGTAGAATAAATTAATTTAAAGTATGTGCTGATAATTATTTCGAGTGCAGCCCGGCTGTACTTGCTGTATCCCACGAGCCGCCACTGCTAGCGCTATGAAATAGTAACGAAGTAATTATTATACTATATTATTTTTCATAAATTAATTTCTTTGTCTCTTATTTCAAATAAAAATCGGAATTTACTAAAGGATTATTTTCGAACCCCTTTTTAAAGGGGCCCGGGAGCTTGCTCCGAATTGCCTGCCGGAAAACAGTCTCTCATTCGTCAGATTCGGCCGTTATTCGTGATGCAAAGTCACCACGACGTCACTGTCAACCAGTGCGGGATCCTGAATTTTACCGAGGTGGTTCAAAAACATAACACTGCTCTCCACGTTCATCTTATACTTGACCCTCTGAGCGTCTTGGAAATGGACAGATAATGTAAAGTTTTTTTCACGCTATAATTTTCGAATAGCATTAAAATGATTTGAAAAGTTGATGATAGAATGATTGATGACAGGAAGATTTGTAATTATTCAAAAATGAAATCTAAATTGTTTACAAGCTTTAATATCGAAATCTTTTTATGATATCTGAGTTTTATAAATAATTTGAATAATAGATGTATTGCAGAGAAAACTGGAATGAAGTGGACGGAATTTTACGTCACAACTAGGGATCGACCGATACCGATACCAGATTTCAAACGATACCGGATACTTTTTTACAAGGGACAGAATACATATTATAAAACAAAATTTAATATATCACAGCTACTATCTAAGATTTTCCACCACTAATTTTTATATAGAAATTTATGCTTAAAATAAGGCCAAATTTTTAATACAAACTGCTTAAAAATTGCGGTGGAAAATTTCCTAAATGTTTCAGGAGAGCCCTAGAAGGACAACGAGTTCAAAAAACGTTCAAATTACGTGGAAACAGGTTTTTCGACGTTAAAAAACGTGTTTTAAACGTCTTTTGGACTAATTGTGCTACTAGGGAGTTGGCAGTTATGCTATATAGACCACATTTACTATCACTTGCATACGGAGAAAAGTTTCTCTGTGTCTACATTTTTCCGAATGTAAGTGACAGGAAATTAGGTTCCGTGTAGAATTGAATACTCTATTTCGATATGTATACAGCCCTTTGCAAAAACGTAACAGGTATATAGGTCCGGCCCAAGGGGGGGGGGGTGCAAATGTAGGCGATCGCATAAGGCCCCACGCTTAAAGAGGCCAGCTCCTGGGCCATTTTTTGCTATTACATTAGACCGAGCTTGGCAGATGGTTGTGATATATCCCGATAAAAGCCTAGAAATAAAGCTAATATGTACTAGCAGTGCTAGTAGTAACTTACCTAAGACATGATAGAAAAGAGGCCCCGCGCTTACGCTACGCCTGGGGCCCCGCACGCCCCTCGGGCCGGCCTCCTTCATCTTATACTTAAATTGCTGCTGGGGTAGAGATTCCAAGTTGGAGCAAAATCTTAGTACTGCCGCCTTCCCTTATCCCCTATTAAATTTTTACACTTGAATTTGACGTCCGTATGATCTACAGAATATTTAATTTTGAAAGAAAGAAAAAAAAACATGTCACTTATTTGATGTAAACACTGTTGATAACGTTAGCACAGAATGCCTCGTATGCTTTAATTGCTGAGCAGAAAAAAGTGAATGCATTTTCGAACGTCTAGAACGAACCTCCGTCAACCCTTTGAATTTTCCAGAACTGGACAGGACAATGATGTGATTGTTTTTATTTTCTTTTATATTATTTGCAAGTGGAAATGTAACTGAAGGGAAAAACGAAAGTGAGCAGAAAAAAAAGCGAGTGGGTTATCGAAACTCTAGATCACATGAGAGAAAGAATATATTGTTTCATTTTCGTTTCCGATGCATTTAGGCCAAACCACCAGCAAGATCGCCTGTCCAGATCAGTTATTCGTTTGTTTTGGATCTTTTTGAGAAATGTGGCATTGTTGGGGGCAAGGGGGAAAAAATCGCAATTAATAGGAGAGCATATTATGGTTTCTCCAGAGAAGCAAGGAAGTCGGTGAAAAGAATGAAAAAAAAAAAAAAAAGAAAGGCATTATCTTACTGTCTTCTCGATATAAACAATGTTGACATTGTTTATTTATCTTAATTTGTGTAGCGCGACAGTAAAGAGAGAAAAAATGCATGGAATTCTTTTCCTCAAAACAAATGCGATTTTACGAAAGGCTGGTCATTTTCTTTCAATTACGTCATAAGGCTGAGATGTTGTAATTTTATGGCATTGGTTCTTCTTGAAAGATCTAGTTAAGTATTTTTTGCGCTCGATTTAAAAGAAAAATTAAAAATCTTGGTAATATAATAGGCTCATAATATCCATGGACGTACATAAGGGGGGGGGGGGGAGGTTGGGGGTCTAGATAACCTCCCTCCCCCCCGCTATGTCTACTCACATATGCTAATTATATCCGAATTTCCATCGTTTGAATCTATCGCTCCATATAGCATGCGGCAAAAAATAAATAAATAAATAATAAATAAATAAATTTTACATTTTGAAAACTTTATATTAAATTTTTAAAAAATTAGGTTACTTTTATTAATTTTTACGTTCCTGGTCTCTACTGCCTCCTCTCTCTCTTGGGTATGTAAGCCAAACCTTCCAACATCTGAAACAGTAAATAGTCATTCTTCTAAACGGCAAGATCGAGGATTTTTTTTTTTTTCCAATGAAGCAGGCGATTACAGACATTATCCTTAGCCGTACAGAGATCAGAGAAACAAAACAAACGAGGAATTAACACTTTGATAATAAGTGAATATAAACTCTTCTCAAAATATATATAATTTGGTTAAAAAAGTCCGTTTTTGTACTCTTAAAACTGAGGATACCCACATATCTGGAGGTTGCATACAGAAATACAGAACATACAGAAGAATAGTTTCATTCCTAAGGTTTGATTGTTCACTTCCTTTGTTTTAAAGAGAAAAAAATACCAATTTTTACCATCAGCACAAATCTTTTTATATTTCAAAGAGTTAAATATGGATAATAAAAATTTCCAACATTTAAACAACAATGGAATTTTGTTTTTCAGTAAGTCCGTTTATATTCTATTATTTATCCAATTCTTTTCCTTTCTGCTGGCGATATTTGCAATCAAATTAACTGTCATAAATTAAAAATTAGAACCACGGTAGGAATATCAAATTAAATAAAATTTGAGACCTGATTTTTTTTTTTAATATTAAGATTAATTTCGATGGCAACATATTTTTTGGAACTCTTCTTTGTGGCGATTAAAGAAATTTATGTAAATAGTTCTCCTTTTCATATTAATAATATTTTAGCTTTTAAAACGATTAGCTATAAATAGTAAGATATAATGAAGTTTTAACTGCCACTTAGCTGAAACGAAGTGAATTTAGGATGAATGAATAAATTTATTTTGGAAAGTGTCGGCATGGCTGGTAAAACAGTGAGCATATTCAAAAATTAAACGTTAGTCTAAACTTCAGCTGAGCACCTAAAGGTATGTGATTATGCTACCAATGGACTGTTTACAATGTTTGTTTTGATACTATTCTGAGAATCTGCGGCAGGCTATTAAAAACCGCAGAAGCCTCATCTGCGAAGAGGGCTTCTTAGAAATTCGCGAGAGGTCGGTGCCTCAATCCTTCCCTTCCGCATGGAAAACAGTTTCCGAATGACCTGAAGACCCCCGCTTAACTAAATCTTCTGACCTCTTCCCCATGTTTAGGAAACGTGTTTTCGTGTGTGAAATATTCCTATACTCGGCCGTTAATAGTTCAAGAGTGCATATAGAAAAGCCAGAAGTTAAATCGGAGTCGTGATTAGAGGTCGAAATATTTTAGAAGTGTCTGCGCCGCGAGAAAGACTTTAGCTCCGAGTTAACGGAATGGTCAGAATGCGTGTCGAATTACTGTGTGACTGTTGTTTGTGACTTATGATGCTAGTGAGATTTTCGTCGTAATCGACGGGGTAATGAAAAGAGGTTCTAGAGACTACCATCTAGAAAAGAAAATATCCTTAATCCTTTGAGGCGCAACCCCTTCCCAATGCTGAAAAAAGGGCAGCCGTTGCCATCGCTCGACTTAACTACCAGCAAGATGGCGGCCGATCGGAACGTTCATCGCGTCCCACAGATCTAGAGACACTTTTTTGACGACAGCTGGCTGTGCGGCACAGGCACAGCCATCTGTCGTCAAAAAAGTGTCTATCCAGCAATCAAACATATGTCGAACATATGTCGGAACCAGACTTCGTGCCGATTACAATCGACGGCTTAAATAATATTTTACATATTTTACAAAAATGTTATGATAAAATTGCATTGTTCTCGAATTCTTTTAATATTCGATTTCATTAAGATCAAGATTACTGCTGTTTTACTAAATTAACATTTATTAATCATAATCTTTTTAGAAATTGTCAATAATCGCAATCGTAATCCATATCATTTCTTGTAATCGATTACAGATGACTGTAATGGCATGAAGTCTGGTCGGAACCGTTTATGTGTGCTCCTTTAACCCTTTGAGGCATAACCCTTTCCCAATGCTGAAAAAAAGGCAGCCGTTGCCATCTTGCTGGTAGTTAAGTCGAGCGATGGCAATGGCTGTCCTTTTTTCAGCATTGGGCAATCTATCCAGCTGTTATCGCGTTCTTCCATTGTTCAGCAGATGTCAGTGCTGTTAAAAATAATCTTTTTACGGGAAATGACGTGCTTAAAAAGTAAAGGATTCTCGTGGAGCTCTGTCACCCGCAACTATTTTTATAGAATTAAAATCTATTCTTCCTGACTGGCAACAGTCAAAACGTCAGAGTAGGGTGTTCCCAGAGCAGGAACACTGCGCATTAAAGGGTTAAAAAGAACTATCAGTGCTCTAAGTATCCATTTTAAAGGGATACATATCACCATCATTTATAAATTTCGGTGCATATTAATGGCATTCAGAACACGGGCAGACAAACAAACGGAAATCCATAAGTATTTTTCAATTTTGCTGGGGAATGTTAAAAATCAGGGAAATAAAAAAAAAAAAGGTTTTGTGGGACGCGATGTCATTTCTCATCCTCGTCTAACATCTACATCCTCCTTCTCTCCATCCTCATCATTACCAGCCGTTGATTTTGGTGGCACGCCGCCAAGGCAAAACTGCTTCCGTCACCGAGACGAAAAGTCTCGCTCTGAGATTTTATTGATTTAAAATTAAAAGTGTATTTCAAGGTCAGACAACTGCGCACATAATTTTTCCCCGCTGTTACGAATGGAAGCTTATGAATTTTAAAGCTGAATTTAGAACGCGGGATTAGAGAGGCAAATGTAGGGTGCTTTACGAGTCTGGCGGCGTTTTATTATACAGGGTGTCTCGAAAAGGTGGTGACTCGATTTAATTATTTATCTATTAGAGGTAAGTGGACAATGTTAATTGAAAAAATGTCTAGAATGAGATAGAAAAAAAAGACTACGTTATGTAAATATTCTTTCATTAAGTTTCAAAAAGTGACACTTTTAGATTTATATACGATCCTCAGACAAAAAAATTCCCCATTTGTAAAATTGATCCCATACACTAATGAGGTGATGTACAAAATTTGAGAATTATATCCTAAAATGTATCAGTGATATGAAGATAAATGATATGCTGACTTAAACCACTTTTCAATGGTTCTCGAAAAGAAAAACTCCCGTCGAATGATCACGTTTCAGAATATTGAATGGAACAGGTCGCATACAAATTTAAAAAGTTGAAGTTTTTGAAAATTAATGAGAGTAATTTCTTTCTAAACGTAGTCTCTTCTCCCATCTTATTTTGAACATTTTTCCAACTGGCATTGAACGAATTAAAGCGTGTTACGACCTTATAAGCCACCCTGTATATAAATTCAGTTAATGTAAAATTTTGTTGTCTTAAGGGAACTTTAGTTGTGTGTGCTCAAAAGTTAGAGGAAAGTTTTCGATTTTGAAAATTCTATAAAAAAAACATAGATTTTTCAATTTTTTGCTTAAAAAATGTCGATTGATAACTAATATAACTGAGCAAAGTTTTGGAACGACTGGATCAATATAAATTCCGTTAAAAAAGACTTGAATATTTTATTTGCACTGACGATCTTTTAAATGCCAGTGCTGTAAACTGCGTTTTCCCAGTTTTTAATTTAAAGGATATGAGATTTTTTAAGATTTTCACAAAATCATAGCATAGAGTGTCTAAACTTTAAGGTATATTCATGATCTTGAAACTTTTTGTGTGTTCTCAAAATGACTTTCTTAATACAATTAAGAATGGATTTTACTATATTTCGCGAAGATAGAATATTAAAAATGAAAATGTAACAGAAATATAGATTTTTTTCAACTTATTTCTTCAATGTAACCTCTTTTTTTTCCCTCACAAACAAAGTCATTAATAGCAAAATCCATCCTTAAAGTTGTGAAGCATACTATTATAAATAAAACAAAAAATTTCTGTTAAGGAAAATAGTTTTTTAAACTTTAATTTTATTAAAAAATTCGAATTTTAAGACTTTGTACTGTTGTAATATCTAGTTGTTTATTTACTTTGCCGTTAACTGGACAGTCTATTTACAGGGTCACCGAAAATACTATGAATGCATAATGTCTGCGAGTAGTCTTTGTTTGGGACAACCCCGAAATATCGCCAAATGTCTCCATATTTGACAATTTTGTGCGCAATATCACCAAATTGAGAGCCAAACGTAAGTTTATCAAACTTGAAAGAAGTGCATCGAAAGTGTGTATAATTCAATAGACATACAAGGAAATCATGCATCAGATCAGAATTTTTTTAAACGCCACACAGAAACTTTCTCATTAAATACACTTAAACGCTAAAAGGAAAATGGAAACAATATAACCAATCTTTTGTTTCCTCTCCCGCAAGAGAACGCCGTCCATTACAGACAAAATGATAATCACACGTTGTCAGTCGAATATGCCACAATCTTCATTTCCGTTACTGACCTACTTGAAAGACGCTTCGCTTCTTCTTTTCCATTGAATAAGATGGGCTCTTTCCCTGATTCCAACAATTTACTTATGTTTTAATTTTAAAGGAGAATCCCGCATCAGGTTGTTTCATCGTACTGCAAAACACGCGAAGACAACGTCTTAATTTACCATTGTGGAGAAGCGAGTGCTCGGGTTGCTGATAAACATTAACCCTTTAATGCGCAGTGTTTCCGCTCTGGGAACACCCAACTCTGACGCTTTGACTGTTGCCAGTCACGAAGAATAGATTTGATTTCTATAAAAATAGTTGCGGGTAACGTAGCTCCAACGAGAATCCTTTACTTTTTAGCACGTCCTTTCCCGTTAAAAAAATTGTCATGATTATTTTTAACAGCACTGACATCTGCTGAAAAATGGAAGAATGCGAGAAGAGCTGGATAGACTGCCCAATACTGAAAAAAGGGCAGCCGTTGCCATCGCTCGACTTAACTACCAGCAAGATGTCGGACGATCGAAACGTTCATCGTGTGCCAGACCCCCCCCCATCGCGTGCCCTGACGACAGCTGGCTGTGCCGCACAGCCAGCTGTCGTCAAAAAAGGGTCTCTACATCGGTGGCACGCGATGAACGTTTCGATCGTCCGCCATCTTGCTGGTAGTTAAGTCGAGCGATGGCAACGGCTGCCCTTTTCTCAGCATTGGGAAAGGGTTGCGCCTCAAAGGGTTAAAGGAGAATCCCGCATCAGGTTGTTTCACCGTTCTGCAAAACAGGCGAATAGAACGTCTTAATTTACCATTGTGGAGAAGCGAGTGCTGGTGTTGCTGATAAACATTAATGGCTGTAAAACTCTTTTGTTTTGTGTTCATGCGTGCGAAGATCTGCTCGATATTGTATAATTTACGTTACGATGTGTGAACACTCCTTATGCATCTTAAACTCACGAGTTCAGCGCAATTAAAGTCGATACAATTTTCTTAACCATTAGTTAGGGACTTTCTGATTAAAACTCGACATGCTAAAAAGGAGAATGGGAACAATATGTAGAGATCTTTTTGTTTCCTCGCCTGCAGAAAGTGGCCATTAGACAAAGTGATAATCATAAGTGGTACGTATATCAATACAAAGCGTGAAAGACTTGATTGAGTTACCTATTGTAATTCAATCAAGTCTTTACCACGTACTTTATAGGCTCTAATCTTTTAACACTTTCCATAAAAGCTGAACGATGTTAATGATTTCGGCTTGTGTGTTAGTGCTTTATTTAACATGCATCGGTTAACCCAGGAACGCACACACAAGATTATTTTCTGATTTAGTTATTGGAGGGCTTAAAAACAAATAAAATATTCATATACGTGAGAATATCGGAAATCTGTTGATTATTTTGCTTAGTTCAAAGATAACACTTGTATCGATTGTGCACGAATAGCCAAAATATTTTCTGTTAGTACTGCTCTGAAAATAATAATGAAGATTGCTTAGAAATTATTTTACAGTGTTTATTCGCGTAATAGTCGCACCTTTTTTACCAACTTTTCACGGTGTAAGTCTAAGTGCGACTATTTCTGCTTCAAAACGGGGGTGCGACTATATGCGAGGGTGACTAGACTATTACGCTAGTAAACGTAGTAGTTCTATCATTCAGTCCCATTTTCTACTTTTAAAGTAAGATTACTTTTCTTCAAAACGGTCGTAAGTAAAAAAAATCTGGATTGACTTTAATTGATTTTCTGAATACTTGATATTTACCAAGCGTTTCAATAAATTTCATTCGGATACAGTGTGCAGGCATTAGTGCACTTAAAATGATTTGAGTATAGAGGCCGCAATCTATAAAAATACTTTTTGGTAGCCCTGCAAGAAACAGTAGGGCGTACACTCGCTAAAATTTTTACAGTATGTAAAACAGTGACCAAACTAATTTCATCTCAATCGAATGCACCATTTAGACACTAGCTCACTTTAAAAAATTTGCGCCTTAAGCCATAATATATATGATTTTTTTTTTTTTTTTTTTTGCAAGCCTGTGGACAAACTACCTACTCTACACACACCAAAATCTATGCAGGTCATGAGACCGTGACCTATAATATACAAACACAATTTGAATGCACCCTATAGACACTAGCGCACTTTGAAGAATTTCCGTCCGTAAGGTATAATGTAAAAAACACTCATTTGTTGCCCTGTCAAAAAACTATAAGTCCTACACACAGCAAAATCTATACATGTTGTGTGACGGTGAATCATATTTTCATATTAAACAAGTTTAATTTTTAAAAATTTATTTTTGACCATTTCAAAGGCCCCTTATTTTCAAAAATATGTAACAGTTCCTCCCCACATCATGCTTTATAGATATCGAATACAATCCCCATGCAGCAGAAACAGGATCCACGTAATTTCGCGGGACTGAAATTGAGAAATAAATTACTTTTGTTACAATTTTACGTCGCCTTCAAGATCAATGATTGAGAAAATTTTTGTATATTTATGTATCTTAACCGTCAACATATGAATCAATAATTAATTTTTTTTAATTTTTATTTCTTTTAAATTATATTCCAGTGGGAGTCTAAATCAAACATCGTGATCTAATTTTTTTCTTTAACTACCCAATCTTTAGTTGAGCTCAAATATTTCATACCAGTGTCTCTTAGCAAACGACCACAAATAAATTATAAAAAGTTTTAATTTTATGATAAAATTTCTTTTATATATAGATGCTCAGTTATTTTACTAAAATTGGATCAAGACAAGGAAACCATTCATCGGACTTGTTCTCTTGTTTACCTTCTTTTTACAGCAACCAAGAAACAACGGTAAGTATATGTTTAATGTGCGTATAATTTTCATACTTCTGTAAAGAAAGAGCCTGTTCTTCAAGCGCTTTTGTATTCTCTACCGAAATTAGATCAAGACTAGGAAGCAAATTCTTCGTGTTCTTTTTTACTTTTTTTCTTCTTCTTTTTTTTTTTAAAGAAACTAAGCATATATATACTTAATATTATGGCTACAATTCATAAGCTTAAAGTTTTCAAAATTATTGGGGGGGCCGAGCCCCACAACCACATATAGTGTAGCCAAGGGGGGGGTTAGGGGGGTCATAACCACCTCCCATGAGGAATTTTTTGCCATACAAAATGTATATTCTTCACTCCCTTATCATACACCCGTATACATATATGTGAGTTGCAGAAGTCGTAACCACCCCCCCCCCCATGAAAAATTTTTGGCTACGCCACTTATTCGCGCACATATAACTTGCACTTACTATATATAAGAGTAAATTATTGGAGGCGCTCGAACTCTATGGGTCCATAGAATTCTACACCTATGTAAGGTAAGTATCCATGTTAGTATCTTCCTACCATGTTATAAGTTAAAAATAGAAGCAAAGTAAAAAATCCAAAGGAGGAAAAAACACATTTTCGGTGACAGTGCATTTTAGACACATCTGAACTTTTCTTCATTTCATACTTTACATTGCAGAATCTGAGTTTAAATAACCAGAGCCTGGCGAGGGCAGCTTATAGTAACATCGTGTGTTATGTGGCGTCACAATGAATACTAAATCATGATTGAAAGAAGATCAAAAGAAGAAAAATTTTAAAAGTACAGGTAAAGGTTTTTCTAAACGTTTGTAAATGGCGTGAATACTTTTTTATGTTAGTCTAAATTAGTTTTCTGTATTTAGTGATAAATTATTGGGTGGGCTCAGCCCCTATTCACAATTTATTGGGGGGGCTCGAGCCCCACGGGCCCATATAACTCTACGCCTATGCTACAATTTTCATGTTTCTGTAAGTTTTTGTCTTAATTAAAATTAACTATTATTATTAAGGTTACACTTTAGTAGTGCTTAAAATCTCATACGTTTTTTTGTTGACAGTTTTAAAAGAATTCAAAGCTGAATAAAATGAGAATCCCGCAGGATCAATAAATCTCAATCCCAGAGTCCCGCAAAATGAAAAAACAGTGCGGGATTATAGATTACGATAACACAAGTTTCAATTAGATGCTTTTTAAATTTAATGACAAATATGCAGTTAGATTTTAATTGACTTAATTTTGAAACAACATGAATCAAGTGTATTTTGACTGTCCTGGATTTTTTATGCTGGCTATAGACACTTTAGATATTATAATATTGTATCGTTATGGGATATTTATGGGACAGAAGAGAAGATGGAATTTATTTTTTATTATTGGAATTTTTTTAATTTCAACGAGCCTTACTGTTAACATTTCCGCTGTATGTCCCAGTGAATTAGGAAATGCAAATTGTGTCAACGCATCTCTTTTCAGTATTGTCTTTGGACTATTATCTTACTTTTCTTTGAGAATATTTTACGCCGACAATCACGTGTATCGTTCCAACGTTATTTATAGTTTTTCGATGCATTCATGCGTTCGCGTTTCGATGAATCAATTTTTGCAGTAAAAAATAGGTGTTTTCTTTGGGATATTTCAAAAATTTTCACTGTAGTAAACGAAAATCTAAGAGATCTATTGCTTACAATACCTCAAATTTCTGATCTATTGTTTGACCGGATAGGATATAATCATAAATCGAAATAGTTTGTTTTTACAGTCACCCTGCATAGATGTGTAAGTGTGCATGTTTTTATATATCCCTACAACAGAAAATTACAAGTGTATGTATGTGTATTAAGGCAAACCTAGTTGAAAGTTATCTGCTTAAGGAGGGTTGCCTTGAGTGGAGGACTTTTTAAGGGCTTCTAACGCGTATTCGCGTTACATCTGGAGAAATCCACCCCAAACTCCAGACCTTTAGAACGATCCCGGGACTGTCACACTTCAGCCATATACCAAACTACAACCTATAATAATCCAAAAGCAATAAAGAGCAGACAAAATTACCGACTTATGGAAAACCTCAAATCGCAACATGCTGTACTACAGACTAAAAATTTGAAAGAACCACGCCAGGAAGCAACGTTGGGCCCATAAGGAGTGTCGCTGCTGTCGCATCTTTAACCTTTTGAGGCGCAACCCTTTCCCAATGCTGAAAAAAGGGCAGCCGTTGCCATCGCTCGACTTAACTACCAGCAAGATGGCGGACGATCGAAACGTTCATCGCGTGCCACAGATCTGGCCACGACAGCTGGCTGTGCGGCAGAGCCAGCTGCGTCAAAAAAGGGTCTCTAGATCTGTGGCACGCGATGAACGTTTCGATCGTCCGCCATCTTGCTGGTAGTTGAGTCGAGGGATGGCAACGGCTGCCCTTTTTTTCAGAATTGGGCAATCTATCCAGCTGTTCTCGCATTCTTCCATTTTTCAGCAGATGTCAGTGCTGTTAAAAATAATCGTGAAATTTCTATTTACGGGAAATGACGTTCTAAAAAAATGGTTCTCGTGGAGCTACGTCACCCGCAACTATTTTTATAGAAATCAAATCTATTCTTCGTGACTGGCAACAGTCAAAACGTCAGCGTTTGGTGTTCCCAGAGCGGGAACAGTGCGCGTTAAAGGGTTAAAACGATGCCCGGGAATAGATCAATCATTTGATCAGATGTAGTGTGAAAGCAATCGATGTATGCTGCATGACTTATATTTCTTGTTAATAAAACAATGGTATGCCATTTATTTAAATTGCTTGAAATAACTTCCTCGTAAACGTATTTTAAAATGTTTTTAATTAAAAATGTGTAACAGTTTCTTGAAGGAGGAAACAAACTAATGAGGTATTTATGAGGTTAACTGTTTTCAATTTAAATTTTTCTTTATTGCATTTTGAGAATTTCATGAATCCTTCCGCTATTATTTTTAAATACAATAAATAATGTTTTCTTTCGCAATTGCTTTGACAAAAAATTAGCGCACATTTATTTTCTAATTTTTTCTTCTATTTTTCAGGAGATGTTGTCGCATTCATTTCCTCGATGTCAATAATAATACTTTTCCCCCTTCGGTAAAGCAATTATTAAGAGTTACACCAGGAAGTCCGCGGTTATGGTAGGCTGTGAGAGTCTCAGTGAAGATGCGGGCCCCAAAAAACACAAATAAATAAATGGAAAACTAAATGAATAAAATAAAGTTGTTTTATTTCCTATAAAAGTTTCCTTTACGAATGGAATTGTATAGTATTCTTATCTAATATATCTGTATTATTTTATTTCCATGGACAGTTTTATGTTCTGATATTTGCATATGAAATATTGATATATTATGATATTTATGTCAGATGAGCTTTTAAAAAAAATGGTGCACGAAGAGATGGGAAAGTAGATGTTGGGTAAAAGTTATTTACTGACGAATTTTCCCGAAAATGTATGTTAAAGGAAGTTAAAGTTTTTAAAAGGGCTTTATATGCAAAAAAGTTCGATGATTTTATCCGGTTGTCTGATATTGCAAAAAATTGGTTGTAAATAAATAAAAAAATCAAAACATGCATACTTAAATTATTCTTTTAAACACTTATGTGATGACCTATTTCTCTTTTAATGAACAATTTATAAATTTCTGTGATATTTTTCTGCATGTAAATAGAAAACTATTTTTTTATTAAAATTAATTAAAATTTCAAAAACCTTAAATACTATATTAATAATTATTATGCGGTCATAACTATTAATAATAATAATAGTAAGATACTTTACAAAATTTTCTACAAGCTTCTTGTTAAGGTCATGAGACTTTATTTAAATTAATGACCAAAATGTTGAGATAAATAATTTAAAGAGTTTATAAAATCTTTTATACATATTACGTGAAAATAAATACTTCAGTAAGGAAGTCGAATTTCACCCATGTTTTTTTTTTATTTATTTTTTTATCATTTTGAAAATATTTTTTATTTGCCGCCATCAGTTAAATATTTATCAAACTTAATAATTTGACTAGAGATAAAATATTGCTATCCAATATTTTCCCTCTTTTTAATTAATATACAATATTAAATTTTAATTAAACCGAACAAATATTATGAATATATTGCTACCGAGAAAAGGTGCATAATAATAAAAATGATATGAAAAGAGAAATGAAGAAATTGGGATTATATTCCTTAACAAAAACGTTGAATTTAGTTTCCCGATTATCAATATTGCTCCTCTATGCCATTATTAGAAACAAAAGCGTGTGTGTTTAAATTTGTTTTCATTTTATACATAGATGCTGTAAATTATCATACATGTTTTATTATATTGAACAAGTGCTTTTAGATTATTAGGCAGCCGTCCAGGTGGTGTAGGGGGCTTAAGAACCATTTCATCACGCCTTGGGTCCAGGTTTGAATCCCGGCTTCGACATAAGTGTTAACTTGTTCGTTCCTTCAAAGGGGGTAACGCTGGGCGTCCACTGGCCATAATAAAATGGCCATTTGGCCTACAAGGCATTGGCGCCATCATAAAATGGCCGCAATGCCTTGTAGTGGACAATGCCTATTCGGCAAGTACCCGCCCGTCGGAAGAAACATGATTATTAGACAAGTTTTACTTGATTATTTTTTGAAATGAAAAGCACATCATTAATTTAATATATTGTTACGAATATTTGGAGTGGCCAAATGTACTAAGAACTAACATTAAATGAGAAATTATTGGAAAAGGCACGTTTTGAAGCTAAACAAAAGTTGCACAAACGAAAACACTTTTAACATAAAAATTTTACAGATTTACCCAATAAAAACTTACCCAAATGTTGTACAAATACGAAAAAACAAATTTTATGCGTAAATAAACACTATCTAGTAAAATGTATGGTGTATTTCAAATCCAATGCTTTAAAAAAAAAAATAAATAATTGCACTCTTAAATTGTTTCATAGTAATGTCGAGTTAATCAAATGATCGCTATTTTAAACAGAATGTTGAACGCTGATATTTAAAATACATTACACCTGCAGAATAACAGCCCATTAAAGGGTCTCAATTTGAATAAAACAACCAGTTTTATCATTATTATTTTTCCCCCAGCAGGCCACAGGGAAAAAAAAAAAAAAACCTCACCAGTCTAATAATAAAATCGGAAAAAAAGAGACTAACCCGTTTTGTTTTAAAATAATCAATTTGTGGCGGTATTTTCCCAAAGCGGTGTCCGTCCGATAAAGAGCTCAATGATCGGCGCCTGGGGCAGCCCTTTTCTGTGCAGCTGCAGCCTCGTTTGGAACGGGTTCGGACATCCTTTGGGCTCTTTCGAATTCGAGACAGAGAGAGAGAGAAATAAGGTTGAGCATTTGTCTGTGTGAGTTGCGGATAAGCTAGACTATTGACATCATTCCGGTACGAAGGAAAATAATAATAATAAATGAATCAGGAATGATGGAGTAGTGTACTGGGTTTGATTATCGCACAGGCCAACTAGGCCCCTTCCTAGGCCCTCCGCAACAGTCCCTCTTCCCCTTTCCCCCCCCCCCAAAAAAAGGGGGAGGAAAAAAAACATGATTAACCCTTTAACGCACAGTGTTCCCGCTCTGGGAACACCGAACTTTGACGTTTTGACTGTTGCCAGTCACGAAGGATAGATTTGATTTCTATAAAAATAGTTGGGGGTGACCGTAGCTCCACGAGAATCTTTTTTTTTTCTAGCACGTCATTTTCCGTAAAAAAATTGTCATAATTATTTTTAACAGCACTGACATCTGCTGAAAAATGGAAGAATGCGAGAACAGCTGGATAGATCGCCCAATGCTGAAAAAAAGGACAGCCGTTGCCATCGCTCGACTTAACTACCAGCAAGATGGCGGACGATCGAAACGTTCATCGCGTGCCACAGATCTAGAGACCCTTTTTTTGACGCCGCTGGCTGTGCCTTCATCGCGTGCCACAGATCTAGAGACCCTTTTTTTGACGCAGCTGGCTGTACCGGCACAGCCAGCGGCGTCAGAAAAAGGGTCTCTAGGTCTGTAGCACGCGATGAACGTTTCGATCGTCGGCCATCTTGCTGGTAGTTAAGTCGTGCGATGGCAACGGCTGCCCTTTTTTTAGCATGGGGAAAAGGTTTCGCCTCAAAAGGTTAAAACGGGGTTTGAGATGCAATTTTAGAGAATCTACTGCCAAAATGCTTTTAGTTAATATTAGGTTTTATGTTACAGATAAAGCATTCATCCCAAGAAAAAATAAAGATATTAAAAAAAAAAAAAAAAAAAAAAAAAAAGATAATAACCATGTCGAGCGCACCCATTACGAAAATCATTCCATGAGAATGTTATTTGCCTTTGTACTACTTAATACACGACAAATAATTAACCTGTAAATTTATTATTTTAATCTCCTCTGGGTCGATAAAAGGAGGAACAAGTTTGCTTGGGGACTAAACACAGGGGGCTTCGCGTCAGGTTTGCTTCCTGATCGGGGCATATGCTTCCGTACCTCAGGGCCACTGTCGCGAAGGCGTGGATGAGCAGCGCAGGCCTTGACCCCAAGTTGGCAGGTCCGCCAATGTTTAGTTTTTTATATAAATCTCCTGTAGTTACGAATAGTAATTTGATTTCGATCATAAATACTTAAAACTTATTAAAAATACAGCATTCATGCTTAATACTCGGAAAAAATATCTTCTTGAATTCAGAAAAAATGTGGTTTACCAAATCAGTCAATTAGATTTATAAAATATTTTGTTGATTAAAGAAAATACCAAAGATTTTTTTCCACACACGATATAAATTTTACACAGTAAAAAAATTCGTGAATTTAAGGTGGAATTTCCCCCTCAAATTTGCATAGGAATCTCTAGTTATTTCTTTTAAATGTTTATTTAAAGCAAATAGAGTTTTTCTTTTAAATCCTATTAAGTCTTAAAGCTAACTTCTTCAGAGAATAGCTTAAGTAAGATGAACTTAATTCCTTATCAAACATTGGTACTTTGCTCATCATGTGTGATTGAGTTTCAATTAGTTTAAAGGTGACAAAGAGTATTTAAATGCTGATGATATCTAACTTTTTTAGGTAATTAATAATAGTTTAATTACTATAAATAACTTAAGGTAGAACTAAAATAATAGTATTTCAATAATTTTATGCAAGTATCCAGTAAAATGCTGAATATGCAGAAAATGTGACAGACCTATGAAACATCTCATCTCATTTAAGCACGATGATAAAGATTAAAAAGAATTTCTTAAAATCTTTTTATGAAACATTAAGCAAACATTCATCAGAAATCAGCGAATCTTGTTTAAAAGTAAATTAATATATTTTATTTGACGTTGTTGTAAGGTCGTATAGAAGTCACTGTGTGAAACGTAAGTCATATTTTAATTTTTTCCCCATTTTGACGCTTGCGGAAAGGACATTGGATCTTCAAAGCGACTCTTTTGTGACGTCATATTTAAATCCCGATGCAATTAAGACGTAGGCAGAAGAAAGTAAAAATTCAGGGAGAAACATTGAAAAGTGAAAAGACAAAGTTTGTCAGAAAAAGTTTTATTATCATTTTGTTTACTAATACCAAATTTCGGTGGTGCAGGGAAAATCTATATTCATGCACTTTAATGCATATCCGGTAGGAGTTGATGGATTTTCCATAATGCCGTGTGTCCAGATCAGCAAATGAGGGAAGATATATAAGAAAGCATTTTAAGCTTTTAAGCGATGTTTGTAAGTCTTCGATATGAAAACCTGGTGAAGAAATCACCTGTGTGAAGTTGGCACCCCCATATTGGGGAAAAAAAAAAAAAAATATGCCACAATTTTCCCAAGTTTTGTCCAGTTTTGCGCACCCATTAATTAATTTTGCCCACCTTTTTTAAAGCTGTAATTTAAATTTTAAATTTTTGGCCATTTTCCAAGTAGCACCCCCATACTGGAAATTCCAAAAAACAACTATGCCATAATTTTGCCCAAGTTTTGCCCAGTTTTGCTCACCCATTAATTAATTTTGCTCACCTTTTTTAAAGCGGAAATCGAAAATTTCTTTTTCCGCAAAATGTGAAGTTGGCACCCCCATATTGGAAATTCCAAAAAACAAACATGTTATAATGTAATAATTTTGCCCAAGTTTTGCCCACCCATTAATTAATTTTGCCCACCTTTTTTAAAGCTGTAATATAAATTTTAAAATTTTGACCTTTTTCCAAGTAGCACCCGCCTATTGGAAACTCCAAAAAACCACTATGTCATAATTTTGTCGCAGTTTTGCCCACCCATTAATTAATTTTGCCCATCTTTTTTAAAGCGAAAATCGAAAAATTCTTTTCCGCAAAATGTGAAGTTGGCATCCCCATATTGGAAATTCAAAAAAAAAAAAGAGAAAAAAAAAACTATTTCATAATTTTGCCCAAGGGCAGACCTCCAACTATGACATTTTTACTTCCTTGTACGTAGTACAAGGAAGTAATGTGATCCCGAAAAATTTTGGGGGCCAAATTTCGACAAAAAAACCGATTTTGACTACCTCTAAATTTAATTTTAAAAATTTTTTCGATGCATCCTATCGTAGGCTAGCATGCACGATCATATTAACGCGTCTGCAACTCATTTTGACCAGCGCCGAGTCTGTTGTGGCCAGTTTTTCCATGCCGTCTGTACGTACGTACGTACGTATGTATGTAACTCGCATATCTCAAAAACTATGGGTCGTAGAATGTTGAGATTTGATATTTAGGATTGTTCTATGATCTAGTTGTGCACCTCCCCTTTTGGTGGCAATCGAATGGATAGTTTATGTACAGGACCGCCCAAAAGATTCGAAATACATTACGCTCTATGGGCCGAAATTCATTAAACTCGCCTAACTCAAAAGCTATTAGGCGTAGAATGTCGAAACTTCATATTTTGGATAGTTGTAACATCTAGATGTGCACTTCTCCTTTTGGTTCCATTCGACTGGATAGTTTATCTACAGGACTGCCCAAAATATTCGAAATACATTACGCTCAATGGGCCGAAACTCATTAAACTCGCATATCTCAAAAACTATTAGGCATAGAATCAGTAGCGGATCCAGAAATTTTTTTTGGGAGGGGCTAAATTTTTAAAAAAGCTTATTTCACCCAATTAAAATGTACTTTAAATCAAAATTTTAGTCTAAACCAATGTATTAGGCTTTTGGGAGGGGCTAAGTAATAAAATATGATCATTTTAGCTATTTAAAGTGTATAATAAAGCAGAATGTTGCCCTTGAGCAATCTCTTTTGGGGGGGGGCTGAAGCCCCCTAGCCCCTCCCCTGGATCCGCTACTGCGTAGAATGTTGAAACTTTATATTTACGATTGCTGTAACATCTAGTAGTGCACCTCCCCTTTCGATTCCATTCGACTGGATAGTTTATCTACAGAACCGCCCAAAAGATTCGAAATACATTACGCTGTATGGGCCGAAATTCATCAAAGCGTTTTTTAGAGGTATTGGGCTATTTCAAACGACTCAGAAGTGATGTATGCTGTAAAGAGTTAGAAAATGAATTTCTCCATTAAAAAAAGTGTCTTTATCATTTGTAGTTCTGCTACAGGAACACTCAAAAGATTTCCAATACATTACGGTCAATGGCAATTTTAGGGGCATTCATCCATTTCAAGCACAATACCGTCCTACCACATAAGTTAGGTAATGGTCCGACCACGGTCACGTGCCTCCCTCAAGAACTATACCAAAAGTCGCCAAGCTTGGCGACTTTTGGTGTACGTGTGTGCATATTTAACTCTCAAATCTCAAAAACTATTATGAAATTTCATATATAAGAATGTTGTAACATCTAGTTGTGTATCTCGATTTTTGGTTCCAATCTACAGGAGAGTTTATTTACAGGACCACCGAAAAGAATTTTAGTACTTTAATGTCTATGGACATCCTCAATATAATACAACTGTAGACAGTCATTGTTTGGTACATGCCCAAAAACTCGCCGTCTGTCCTCGACCTTGGCGAGTTTTGGCGAAATATCGCCAAATTTGGCGATAGTCAGTCATTTGGTCCATGCCCAAAGTATCGCCATTTGTCATCGTTCTTGGCGAGTTTTGGCGAAATATCGCCAAATTTGGCGATAATCTGTCATTGTTTGGTTCATGCTTAAAATCTCGCCAAAATTTCGTCGACATTGACGAGTTTCGCCGAAATATCGCCAAATTTGGCGCCAAAAATTATTTCGTATTTTGTATAACACTAAAACTTTAACCCGTAGATTTTTGAACTTTTGTATTTAGAACTATTGTAATATATAACTGTTTTCCATATCTTTTTTGACAGCAATCGACTGAGAATTTATTTACAGGGTGAGCCAAATAACTTTAAATACATTGAGGTGTATGGATGCATTCAATTCATTGAAAGTCTGTGGTCAATGACTACTTTGGCTAACCCCTAAAATCTCGCAGACTATCTCAAGTTTGTCGGCTTTTGGTGAAATATCGCCAAATAAAGTGTCAGAAGGAAATAATTCAAATTGAACTCAGCTTGGCGATATCGAAATGTTTGTCTAGAAACCGCTAAACCTTACTATTATTGATATTTTATCTCTTTCAAACAAATAAGTTTAGAGGAAGTGCGTCGAAAATATTTTTGTTCTAATGGACGTGCAAGGAAGTCATGTGTTGGACACATCAGATTTTTTTTTTCTGCGATATAGCTTTTGAAAAGGAAGGAAAAACTGAAGAAACGTTGGACTAAACTGGGCAAACTATGCAACTTTCTTTTCTCTTTTTTAATTTTTTATACATTGTACAAAATGCTCAAAAAGAAAATTTTATTTATAGCTTTAGAAAAGATGGGCAAAACTAAATAATGGTAGGACAAAACTTATACATTAATTTCATATTATAATTTTTATTTGAAGGTGCCATATTCACACACTGCCAAAAAAGAAGTTTTCAAATTTCTGTTTTAAAACAGGTTGGCAAAATTTGGATAAAATTGTGGAATAATTGTTTCTGAATTTCCTACATAGAGGTGCTACATGAAAGGGGGTCAAAATTATTTTTTTAATTATAGGTTTAAAGAGAAAATGGGCAAAACTAAATTATAGTTGGCAAAAAATGTATATAAATTTTATGATATGTTTGTTACTTGTTCTTCTAATTCGTATTTGTTAGATGCCAGATTCTTAATTTAACCCTAAAAACAGTTTTCGGAAATTATTAATTTCAGTCTTTAAAAAACAGGGACAGAATTAATTAACGGGTGGGCAAAACTTGGACAATATAACGGCATTCTTTATTTATTAATTTTAATTCCCCTTATAGGGTGCTACATGGGGGGAAAGGTGTAAATTTTAAATTACAGCTTCATATAAGGTGGGCAAAATTAAATAATGGTTGGGAAAAACGGGGCAAAACTTGGGCAAAATTATGGCATACTTGTTTTTTGGAATTTGCAATATGAGGGTGCTACTTGGGAAAAGGCCAAAATTTTAAAATTTAAATAATAGCTTTATAAAAGGTTGGCAAAATTAATTAATGGGTGCGCAAAACTGGGCAAAACTTGGGCAAAATTATGGCATAGTTATTTTTTGTAATTTGCAATATGGGGGTGCTACTTGGAAAAAGGTCAAAAGTTTAAAATTTAAATTATAGCTTTAAAAAAGGTGTGCAAAATTAATTAATAGGTAGACAAAACTGGGCAAAATTATGGCGTAGTTGTTTTTTGTAATTTGCAATATGGGGGTGCTACTTGGAAAAGGGTCAAAATTTAAATTACAGCTTTAAAATATGGTGGGTAAAATTAATTAATGGTTGAGCAAAACTGGGCAAAACTTGGGAAATTATGGAATAGTTATTTTTTGTAATTTGCAATATGGGGGTGCTACTTGGAAAAAGGTCAAAATTTTAAACTTTAAATTACAGCTTTAAAAATGGTGTGCAAAATTAATTAATGGGTGGGCAAAGCTGGGCAAAACTTTGGCAAAATTATGGCATAGTTGCTTTTTGTAATTTGCAATATGGCGGTGCTACTTGGAAAAAGGTCAAAATTTTAAAATTTAAATTACAGCTTTAAAAGAGGTGGGCAAAATTATGGCATAGATGTCTTTTGTAATTTGCAATATGGGGGTGCTACTTGGAAAGAGGTCAAAATTTTAAAATATAAATTACAGCTTTAAAAAAGGTGGGCAAAATTAATTAATGGGTTAGCAAAACTCGACAAAATTACGGCACAATTGGTTTTTGTAATTTGAAATATGGGGTTGCTACTTGGAAAAAGGTCAAAATTTAAAAATTTAAATTGCAGCTTTAAAAAAGGTGGTTTTTCTCAATTAATGGGTGGGCGAAACTGGGAAGACTTGGGCAAAATTATGGCATAGTTGTTTTTTGGAATTTCCAATATGGGGGTGCCAACTTTACTTTTTTCCAAAAAAGAAATTTTCGATTTTCGCTTTAAAAAAAGGTGGGCAAAATTAATGAATGGGTGGGCAAAACTTGGGCAAAATTATGGCATAGTTGTTTTTTGGAATTTCCAATATGGGGGTGCCAACTAAAGAAATTTTCGATTTCCACTTTAAAAAAGGTGGGCAAATTAATTAATGGGTGGGCAAAACTGGGCAAAACTTGGGCAAAATTATGGCACAGTTGTTTTTTGGAATTTCGAATATCCACAGCTATCTTCCAGTTTATATATTCAACGAAGACTGTATCGTTAGTGTACCTTAATTTATTGAGAAAATGCATTTTCCTTTATTTAACATCTCCAGAAAACCTACGTACGAAGCCTGTCTGAAAAGTATCCGACCTTTGTCTGGAAAAAATGTATTACTTACTAGATCGTCTGCTGAAGAAGGCTGAAAGTTTTTTTGATCGAACCTCGGAGGTATATTCTGTGGAGGGGAAGTTAATGCTAGATTTTCGGCACATAAATTTCTCATCCAATAGATGGCTCTCTACGCTAAGAAGGTCCGGTAGGGAAGGGAAAATCAATGTTATCAAAGTGCGCTTCAATCCATTTTAAATAATTTTTCTTCTTGTTTTATTTACCTTAAAAAATTCAAACGTAGTAAAATTTTATTGCATAAAATCTCAACTATAACAAATAATTTTTTTTAAAAATCGATAGTTATTTATCTTTCCTGAAATAGAATTTATTAGAACATCGGATGTCGATGTTTTTCTTTTGCCTGAGTGATGTGTCGGCGAAAGCTTTCTATTGGTTTCGTTTTACGCGCCGATCCGGGCCGTCGGAATCGGAATCTCTACATCACTGGGCGCCCGCTATCGGTTTTCAAATTTAGATGCCAAAATTGTGGCTTTCGACCACGGAAGCTTCCCCTCCACAGCATACGTAGTGTTTTATATTTATCTTTTAGTTGGGTTATTTTACGAAGTTTTCAATTATTTCGATTTCAGAAGGTCTTTTTGTGGAATGATCTTCACCTCCGGTGTCGTTTTCTTTGATTATTTCTTCTCTACTCTGGAATTTATGGAAATTAGGAAGGATTTTCTCGGCGAAATATGAAATTCCGATCATTTCCCAACCTTCCTACTCTCCGGTGACGGACCATTCCGACTTCTATTGGAAACAACTTTGAAAGGATCCCATTTTGAGAGATAATTCAGAACACGACGGCGGAGAGGATGGTTAATCTAAAATATACTCCTAGAAGTGTTTTCGGCAGTAAGGGAATCTGCAGTTAACAGTGCAGAAAGCAAGCACCCTCATTTGTAGAGGATTGGGGTCCTGATTCCGCAACGTAAGTGATATATTTTTTTTTTTCGAAAAAAGTATGGGTACTTTTCTGCCAGGCCTCGTCCTTGAAAAGGTATTTTAATAGTTTTGCTAGATTGTGAAACTTAATGACCGAAATCACTTGATTTTGATCAATTTTTTTTATTAAGTTACTTCTTCACAGCGTCATAAATATTCTGGTCCTTTGAATGATTTTACAACCAATTAGATACTTCAGAGGAGATTCCATCAAGCATTCGCCAAAATAAGCTGCGGAAATGTCCAGACCTCTGTGGCGAGGACTCAATCAATCAATACATCTAAAAGTTTCTGGGTCAAGTGGCCAGCTTCGAAGGCAATCAAGTTTTCGGACCGCGACGTCCGATGCATCTCCGTTTTCAATATAATGTACTTCTTGCGAAAAGCTTCGAAAGGTGAAAGTGATTAAAATCGCCGGATGATATCGGCTGGAGCTCTTTTCTTCCTCGGCATTCGACAGGCACGTACTGACCTGGGTTTCACGTGCGTGAAGGTGAAAACAAGTGTCGCAAAGACATCGGATATCGCGTCTCCTTCGACCTCTCTTGTAGTTAGTTGCAAACCGGTTGGTCACTGTCCTCGGCTGTGTCCGTAACTGACTTTGCAGTGACATTTTTTTCACTTTCTTTTGAATGCATGCCCTGCCCCTTTGACCATTTTGTTGGGTTGATCGAACGGTGGGTAGTTAACCCTGTACGTAATGACGTGCTTGCACAAAATTTTCTTAAATCTTTTTTCAAATATTCAGTAATTATATCTAATTTTCCTGTAGTTGTTTTACTTGTATGAAAAAGAATTACTGATTTCGGAAATAATTATTGAAATATTACTGCAATTTTTTCGAAATTGAGAAGTGCATCAACATTACAAAAATATCACAACGAAGTTTTTTTTTTTTTTTTTTCACTTATTTTATCTATCCTATCAAAATAATTTACATTTTCTGGATAATGAACATCACAAGCGACTGAAGAAGTAAAATTTTAAGATACTTATTTAATATTTTATCAATTAAGATTACAAAGAATATTTTATTCAATCCAATTAATATTAAATTAAATATAGTTTAAAATAGCTTAAAAATTAACTTAAATTGTAATTTTAAAATAACAATAGCTTTAAAAAAATTAATTAATAGCTTATAAATTAAATCAAGTTTCATTTTAATATTTTATAATATTCAACATTTAAAAAATACTTAACGGATATTTTTTTTTTTTTTTTTTTTTTTTTTTTTACTTTTTAAAAAAAGTATTTCTTTTGAAAAAATTGACATGCAAAATTATTTCATTTTACATGTCATTTTTCAGTAATTAATAATTAAATAACAGAAAATTACTGATATAGCTATATTACGATTTTTAGCAAAATTAATATAATTACAGAGTACTTTTCGCAATGGGCTTAATAATATGCTACACCACTGTACCACAGTAGACCATCCGTGTGCATGCGGTGTACGTGTACGTTAAATCTGTGGGTGCGAATGTCTGTCGACTATCATTAACAGTTTCTGAGAGGTGCCAATATTCAGAACTCTCCCCTCTTCTGGTGAGGATTCAAATTGTATTTAAGTAAAATTACAAAAATTACAAAATTTAAGTAAAAATACAATTTTTAAATAATACTACTTTAATTATGGATCCCTAAAAGGCATAAAATAAAAATTAAATTTTGTAAGGATATGTTATAACTGAATGAAAGTTTCAAAACTGAGAAAACTGTTGAGAAAAATATAAATATTTCTCCTTTACAAAAGAAGAAAATTTTTAATTGTTCAAAATATTTTAAAAAGAATTCGAGACTAATATTCCACTTGAGCTCTGTTTTCCCTACTGAGCACTGACTTAGTCATTAATATCTATATTGCAAAGGTCTCGAATGCTTTTAAAAATATTTTGAACATTTAAAAATTTTGATCTCTTGCGAAAGTGAAATATCTTTATTTTTCACAAAAGTTTTCTTAGTTTTAAAACTTCCTTTCATTTATAGCATATCGTTGCAGGAATAAATTTTATATTTTATGCCTACGTTTAAAAATTGTTCTTTTACTTAATTTTTATTTTTTTGCTTTTTAGTTACAAATGAAAAAATTTTTCTACTTTAAATAAAGTTTTAAAGCATAAGTAAAATCATAAATTTTCGTTAGATGCCCCTATTTTGTACCTGTAACTAAGGCAAAGTTTCATTATCTTATGAAATTTTATTATTATTATCATAAAACTTGGCCATTACTCCATGGAACACCTCTTCCTTCGCTAGGAATTGAACCCGGTTCTCCTGGGCGAGAGCCAGTTACCTTAACTACTGGACCAAATGGGATGGAACAACAACTTGCAATACTTCTATGAAATGGAGCTGCCTTGTTTTTAAGTCTGACACGAAGACGGAAAGACAAAATACAATTTCATTAAAAAGTTTCAAAAAAAAAAATACTTTGAGAAATTAGTAAAAAGAAAGCATTCAACATTTTTGGAGTTTATTTCCTTAACGTTTAGCTTATCATTCATATCACTGTATTAGCAGTACATCATAAAAGTTTATTTCCTTCAACATTATACCTGTACCCAGAAATCACAAAGCATCCATCTAACTCCATCTAAAGTTATTAGATAGTTTGTTCTCAGAGGAACCCCACCCATAAAACACATACAAAAGGGTAACAAGAAAGATTGTTGACTATCAATGGGCAGAAACCATGCAGCACACAATAAAGAAAAAGTAACCAGAACATTAGGGAAAATAAATTAGGAACATATTTCCATTTCTCTGACGGAAGGAAATATTCTAGACATCTGTGGAACAGAAGATCTAAAAATATTGTCTATGTACAACAGGAAACAAAGAATTTAGGAAAAATAAAAAAATATCAAGCGGAAAGATGTTGATTAAAATAAGAAATTTAAAAGGAACTTATGGTACTTAAAAAAGTAGGAATTAATTGAAGCTCTAGGTAAACAAACAAATAAAATAAAATAATACAACAGAATATCTTAAAAGATAGGTTTTTAGGCGAGTTCTATCTACATATACAGGATGCCTTTGAAGTAACGTGTGGTCTTCAAAGCAAGCACTTTGACAGATAATCTATTGCAACGATGTACATATGCATTTAAAAATTACTTTATGTTTTCTTTAAAAAAAGCTGAGTACTCTCATTCAGCACTAGACAAATCTTTGGCACAATTGGTGTAATGGGTATATCATATGGAAAATGAATTCGAAATTAATTGCTGAAATAGTAAGCGAACAATTTTCTCATTGCACAGGTCGGCATTTATTGTTAATTTCAAATACTGTTCTGTTCTGTACTCTAATGGCCTAAAAGATGCATGCTGCTATAACAGTTATTTGCTACTGGCGTAGTTTCAGTTTCTTTCTTTTTTCTTTTTTTTTAATAAGAATGTGTTAGTGTGATTTGATTTTTCAAAGTTGATACAGTAAGAATGAGTCCTTAACCACCTCTTGATAAGATGCAAATGAAGATTTCTTTCTGAATCCTACGTTGCTACAGAGCATGTCTTTAAAACATTTACTGCTGGGACCTTATTTGTGAGCTAGGAGCAAGGGCGGATTAAAGGGGGGGGCGGAGGGGGCGACCGCCCCCCCCCGAGACAAAAGAAATTAATGTAAAATATCTTATTTTACTTCCATAAAATGAACGTATATGTCAATCTTCTAACTAACCGCCCCCCCCCCCCGAGAAACTTGCATTAATCCGCCACTGGCTAGGAGCTCCAGCAGGCATTTAGAAACTCTGGGCAGCAACGCTGGAGACAAAAGGGATACTTAAAAAAGGTACTTACCAATCAGTACGGTCGTTTCGGCCGAAAAAAATCTTCTTAAGACCGAAGATACTTATTGATCGGTGCCAAGATGGGATTGACTGTTTTGAAAAGCGCTTACGCGAGTTTCATTCTTCTTTTATTACGAAGTTAATCTCTTTAATAAGCGTTTGTGTTAAACAAACTGCTTTCATTTTTATTCGCTCATTCTATAAACAGACCGAGGATCTTGTAATCCTCTCTCACCTCTTTGATGAGATATTTAAGTGCATTATTTTAAAAAGAAGCTCTTCAGGCCTTTAATTTTTCGTGCTGGGTCAGGTATGTTGACGATACTTTCGTTCTAGTGGATTCCAATGGTGATATTTCTAATTTACTCTTGTTTGTTAATTCTGTTGATCCGAATATCCAGTTTACTCCAGAAGAGGTGTGCAACAATTGTTACTTTTCTGGATGTTCTTGTTTCTAGGAATCTTGACAGTTTCTCTATTTATGTTTTCTGCAAACCTTTTTCTATCTCTTTACCTCCTTATGCTCTATCTAATCATCCTTACTAGCAAAAACTTTCTGATTTTTACACTTTCGTGCTTCGTGCTATCAAAATTTGCTCTGACTCTTCATCTCTTAATAATGAGATTAATTACTTAAAACCCTTAGCTGTCTCTCGTGGTTTTAGCCCCTCTCTTATTGATAAGTCTTTTTCTAATTTAATAAGACTAACACTTCTTATACTACTGTTAATTATCATAATCAATTAATTGTACTGTCTTTCTTTTCACCTTTATGCTACAAAATTTCAAAACTTCTCAAAGATTTTGGTTTCAAAGTCATCTTTAAATCTGAATAAATTAAAATTCTGTTCTCTTAAAGATCCTATTTCTAATGAGAACCGTTGAGGTATTTACTATGTTCCTTGCGGATTTTGTGTTTTGGGCTATACTGGTCAGACAAGAAGAGCTCTCAAATTTAAGCTCATCTTTCTGTTTCTTCTTTCTTGTATTTATTTCGGTTCTCGTTTTCTTACCAATTTGTATATGTTGGTGATATTACTGCTGAAGCAGGGTGGACCTTTTCTACTACCCAAATTCTAATAACTGTACAGGTTCTGTTTCTGTCAAACTTCACCTAAACAGAGTTACTCATTTTTAAATTGCCAGAGTTCCGCTGATAAAAGTTACCAAAGTTACTGGTGATTTTTCTAACAATAGATGGACCCAGATCTCCTGGATGCTCCCTTGAGTGAGCCACTGATCTATATTTTCGCTGCTGAATCAGAATCTTGGAAAGTGGCAGAGTCCTTGACAGTGCCGATCATAGGTATTTTTCTGAGTGATGCGAAGTACAAAAATGCCCTACCCCTACCATCACCACACACACATACATGTAGCTAGAAAAGTTTTCAGAATGGTAAAACGAGGAGTTCAACAGTATATTGACACTCAAATATGCTTACATATGTATTCTACAAGAAGATAAAGACCTTTGTGCAGGTAATTACAATATGCAAAAAAAAAAAAAAAATCGACAAAAATATCTCAACACTCAATATATTTAATCTTTGTCCGCTTAAAATAAATAACTCCATATTCAATTTTTATTATAAACCCAAATCGGAATTGCGCGTTCTTTTTAAGACTTGCGAAAACTTTTCCCATTCGAAAGATTTCGTTTCTCTAGGAACATTTCTTCCCCCTCTCATATCAATCTTTCATACCAGACGAGAATCATTTTATTTTTGAGAAAAAAAATTGCTAGAAAAACTGTTTTAAACGAATGAATCACAATTTTCCCTTCAAATTCAGATAACCCGACGTCAATGTGACGTAACTATCACTTGATAATCCTAATTTTGTCACGCAAATGATAAACTTTTTTGACTCTCGGAAATACAATGGAGCTGAAAATAGCGGAAAATCGCTTAAAAATGAGGGAACGGCTGAATTTTCAGTTTTTTAAAGTGGCGCAGATTGTTTTCTATATTTTAATAAATAATTATGGAAAATTTCAAGCCGATTGCACAAACGCTGTAAATATTATTACGCTTTTTCTGCCTAACATAGTAAATCTTTTTTATGTTTTATCTTGGAGCAGGTTCCCCGGAATTGTCAGAGAGTGATTCAGGGATCAATGTAACTATATAGTATGGTAGTAAGGTATATTGACGTCTCCACAGAGATGGCGCACGGTGCCGTCGCACCGATAGCTCCACCCTAGGACCGACCGGCTCCAACACATCTTCCCCTTTTGGCGACCTCCACCAACGATTTTCTGTTAATTTACACATTATTTGCTTTCTCTTGCACTCCAAAGAGGGCGCCACGCGACTTTTTCCAGGTCATCGGGAGAAGAGCGCTCCACTGACCTACATTTCTGAGGATGGGGGATCCTCTTGAGATGCTCTCCGCATCCCCCCTCTGCCAACCGACCGTCTTCCGTTTTGTTGACATCTTCCGATCATTAAATTGTTTCTCCGAACCTCAATGGGACCTGATTATTTTCGTCCAGTCATGCGTGATTAAGAGACATATCTGTTTGACAGCTTCGGCTCTTTAGCCTTGAATGAAATTTCTTTGATCTGGTTTGTTACGTCAGACCCTTCCGGAAAACACAAAAAAGATGAGTTTAAAGAGAGGAATCTATTACCATAAACGATTTTCATAAAACTCTTAAAAGCCTGACTGAAATGATAAATTAAATGCCCGGTTGGCAGTCGATTTCCAGCTCGAAAGTACAATTTCAATTCCCGGCTGATGATAGAGGTTCCGACTTAGCAAAATTTTCATGACTTTTTAGCATCAGAGTGCTATTAATTTCTCCCGGGTTTTTTGTGTAATTTGCAAGGGAAATTTAAACCACCTCACCAAATTAAGAAACAGAATAGATAAATTCCCCGAATCGGCTGTTTAGAAATAGCTATCAACTAGTAAATTCAAAAAAGAACTTAATTCTTATAAGTTAAAATATTAACATTTAAAATTGTCCTAGCAACCAATTTTCAGATGGCAGAAATTTCTGCGTCCGTGATATTAAATTATATCATTAATGCATAAATAAAAATACATATGTATACTTTAATATTTAAAGTTACCCTATCAACCAAATTTCCCGTATCAGATTTATTTGTGCTTGAAGATGCTAATATAAATGAGTTGAAATCGTCTGCTCCTATTAATACGTGCCAATAGAAATTTTCTAAACAAAGATCGAAAATGCGTAAAAGGATACCAAACCTTATCGTTGCCTACGTAATACTACATATTATGAGCATTTCGTAGGCAACGGTTTATGAAAGATCAAAACTCATAACTGATCACGTGCAAAATCAACTGGAATACCGGCTGATTACTAAGAGAAATTTACGAATAAACCCTTTGCCGTATGGCTGCAATATAAATACAATAAATCGTAATGGCAACTGTATATCAATATTTATCGCCCGCGTTGGCGAGAGTGGGGGTCCTAAAGTAGGAATCAACCGAAAGGAAAACACGGTACACTCGTGGATTATGATGCCCCATTCCAAACGGTATTTAAAATGTCGACGGGATATAGTTGGAATATGCCTGGAGAAGAGTGTAAAACAGTTTCAGTAGGCGATTTTAAGATAGATTTCGATTCCAAAGATGTGTTTTACGGTACAAGCAAGAGTTGATTCCTATTTTAACGCCCCCACTCTCGCCAACCTAAATAATCCCGCACTTTGCCGAGCTTTGCAGTAATGGGTCTCTAGGACTTATGCACAAGTTTCAACGCTCCCAAAAGAACTAGATGAAAACTACAGTGAACAAATTAGCGATAAACGCACCAGTTAAGTAATTTGAAGACACTTAATTATTAAAACTACATTAATTGGCAACCCAAAATAAATAAAAATGTAACGGAATGCTTTACTTACATGTTGTTCCAATTGTAAATAACGATTGCCACAGAAATACAAAAAATCGTCGTGGTAGCTCCATATGTTTAATGATCGCCATCTTGGCGAGAGTCGGGGCGTTAAAGTAAGAGTCAAACCAGAAAGAAAAACACGGTGCACTCATGGATTATGATGGACATTCGAAACAATATTTAAAACGATGAAGTATAGTTGTAATATACTTAGCAACGATTGTAAAATAATTTTAGAAGGCGATTTTACAATAGATTTCGATTCCAAAGATGGGTTTTATGAAACAAGGAAGCAAAATACGGCCCAGCCATGAATAGTGATACACTTTTCAACTTAATAGAATAAGGAAGAAAAATTGGAACGACGCATAAACTATGATACGCTTTTAATATATAGCACTTTGGTGCGTATTTAAAATCTGAAAGTGTTTCAGATTTTCTTCCTTTTACTTTTTCTTTTCTTTCTTTCCTTTTTTTTAAAGAAAAATTCTCCTAGTTGATATTTACTGAAGCCCTTTGATCAATTTAATCTTAGTTCAGAATTACAAAGCAACTTAGTATCTATCGATTTTTTCTAGATTGTACTCAATTTTTTTAAGCACCCACATATATGACCGACAAGTAGTAAAATTTGAGAAAAATATACACACATCGAACGCCCATTAAATTTTTCTGTGGTAACTTAGATTCCAAGCACACATAAGGATAAAACGAAGATGGAATGAATTTCATACTCAAGCAAAAGAATATATTTTCTTAACATTCACAATTCCTTCTTCCATCCGTGATTGATTTTACTCAAATCTATTTTGTGGCAAGCAGTAATCCTACGATATAGTTACGCTGATTCCTGACTCCCTGACTATAACGATTCCGGTTGAACCAATCCAAGGTAAATCTTTTATTACCATTACTCCAAAAAGATGAAAAAGTTAATCACACGTAATAAAATCCACACCGTTTGTGCGATCCGCTTGAAATTTTTCATAATTATATATAAAAACTAGCTGACCCGGCAAACGTTGTTTTGCCATATAAATTATTCCTAGGATTATTTTAGTACAAAGAAATGACTAACTTATTGTAAGTTTGTGAGGATGTGGTATATGAGTGGAAGAGGCATGGAGCGCTGTGAACGATGCTGGAATATAAAAATAACACAATACCAAACATATATTTTTAATTCATTGTAATTTATTCTTTAAATTTATATATATCGCTAATTACAATAATTTTACTAAAAAATAATATCAATCCCTTAACGCAATAGAGTATACAATATTTTTTGTTATCCCATCTTTAGATAACACAAACAAACTGGATGCCCACTGTATGGTTTGCCCACTCGAGAGTATGCCACGTATAACTGTCCGTGTGAAAAACATGGCGTGCTCAAATCTAGTCCACAGACAGACATAGTTTGGCCTTGAGACTTATTGATGGTCATTCCATAAAAAATTTTGCCCCCCCTCTCCGAAAAAAAAAGATGAAAATCTAAAACACTTTCAGATTTTAAATACGCACTATAGTGCTATATATTAAAATCGTATCATTATTTATGCTTCGTCCCTATTTTTCGTCCTTATTCCATTAAGTTGGAAAGTGTTATCATTATTCATGACTGTGCTGTATTTTTCTTCCTTATTTTATAAAATCCTTCTTTGGAATCGAAATCTATCTTAAAATCGCCTACTAAAACTATTTTACAATCTTCGCCAAGTATATCACAACTATACTTCACCGTTTTATATATTGTTTCCTACTTAAACGCCTCGACTCTCGCCAAGGAGGTGATGATTAAACATATGCAGTTAACATGATGATTTTTTGCATTTATGTAGAAATCGTAATTTAGAATTAAAATGGCGATTTGGAACAACATGTAAGTACAGCATGCCGTTACAATTTTATTTATTTTGGATTGCCAATTAATGAAGTTTTAATAATTAAGGGTCTTCAACTTCCTTAACTGGTGCGTTTATCGCTAGTTTGTTTACTTTAGTTGTCATCTAGTTCTTTTGGGCGCGTTGAAACGGTACTTACGTATTAACTCGGCCGGCGGTCACTTCCGCCAAACTACTTTTTCATAGATTTTAAATACATTGCCAATCGTATTCCAAACCATCAACAATTTCATGTGCCCGGCATTTATCTTGGTGAAAAAAATTGCTTGTCTTGGCGGACCGCCTGGAAAATACGTATGTACCGTTGAAACTTGTGCATAACTCCCAGAGACCCATGACTGCAAAGCTCGCCAAAGTACGGGAATTTTTTAGGTTGGCGAGAGTGGGGGCGCTAAAATAGGAATCAACTCTTTCTTGTACCATAAAACACATCTTTGGAATCGAAATCTATCTTAAAATCGCCTACTGAAACTGTATTACAATCTTCACCAGGCATATTCTTCCTGTTGGCATATTCCAACTGCACCGCACAGACATTTTAAATACTGTTTGGAATGGACATCATAATCCATGAGTGTACCGTGTTTTCCTTTCTTGTTCCACAGAGCACTTCTTCGGAATAGAAATCTATATTAAAATCGCCTAATAAAACTCTTTTACAATATACGCCAGGCGTTTACTAACTATACGCGAAATATATTTATAATAAATTGTCGCGTTTTGGCACCACATTTAGCGATCCATTATCAAAAATTGCAAACCTTGTGCGACTTTCAACATTTTATTAACGCCCCCCCCCCTCTCCACATTATCTGGCAAACACATTTGAAAAGTGATTCGACACGTTAATGTCTACACAGAAATCCTGATTGAAATTAATTGCACTCGGGAGCTAAACATTTTGGGGTGGACCGCCCTTATGACTTAGGGGTATGAGACATAGTTAAAAACCTATTCTATGACCTAACGAATATACATAGAAAATTTCATTAAAATTGGTCGAGTGGTTTCGGAGGAGTTAGGTGACTAACACTGTGACAGGAGAATTTTATATATTAGAAAATAAGGAAAATAATCTACGCTACTTTAAAAATCTGAAAATCCACACCAATTTTCAAGTGATTTTTCGCTATTTTCAGCTCTGTTTTATTTCTGAAAGTAAATTAGGTGTCGCAAGTGACAATTACGTCACACTGACGTCACGGTCATCATGCTTTGAAGGAAAAATTACGATTCCAGTTCGTTAAAAATAGTTTTTCTAGATTATCCAGTTCAACGTACTTCCACAAATAAAATGATTTCCTCTCCATGAAGCATTGATATAAGAGGGGATAATCGCAAAGAAACGAAATCTTTCGGATGCGGAAAGTTTTCGCACTTTTTTAGAAGAAAATGCAGTTACGATTTCGGTATATAATAAAAATTGAATATGAAATTACTTATGAGGAAATATTAAATATATTGAGTACAGACATATTTTTGTCGAATGTTTTTTCTAGCTTCCTCTGTAATTGTCTCCACGACGGGCTTTGACTTCTAGTAGAATATAATAAAATAATTTCATATATTATCCTTTTACTGAAGAAAACTGTATCGACTCACTTTTTCTGAATTTTGATTAAATTTTTTTCTTCAAAAGTTACTAAAACTGTCCCTTGAAATTTTCTGGGTGGTTTTTTTTCTATGTAGACGCATTGTGCTAAAAAGAGTTTACAAAGTGATGCATGGATCAAATAGTTTGAAACCCACTTTATATAATACAATAGAATTCACGTCTGTCTTTCTAACAAAGACCATTACCAAGTAACCATTTACCGAAATAAAACGATTACTTTCCTTTGGCCTATACGCCAATTGGAATGCTTGCGTTTCAAAGGGTTAAAGCTAACAAGTTTTAAAGATTTTACTCGCGCGCTAAAGTATCCTTTCAAAAAGTTATGTTTTACTCGATACCTCCATTGAGGAATTTGTGATCCTACTCGGGTCAGAATTGGAAAACATTTTCTGGTCAGGTCATGATTGGATTCGTGTCTAACATTTCGATAATCGTGACTTCCAGACGTCAGAGTTCGAGTTCATGTTTACGAACTCGAACTGTTATTTGCACGCCCTTCACATTCTCCAAGAGATTCCGTATTTATTTATTTTTTTTTTTTTTAATTATTTAAATGGATTTTCGAAATATTCACTGAGAATCCCTTTACTTTTTTCAACACTTTTAAGCTTAATAATTTTCACAACATTATAAAAGAACAACTGCATAGACAGCCCAACGCTGAAAAAGTGCAGCCGCTGCTATCGGTGCATTTAACTACCAACAACATGGAGGTCGATCGAATAGCCCATCTGGCGCCACAGAGCTAAAGAAGTTTTCTGACTAGGGATGGACGCGGGACGAAAAATAGGCGTCTCGCAAAACAGACGAAAAGCTTTGTCTCGTCTCGAAAAATCCCTATATCGCAATGTTAATAATGTTTGTCTTGTCTTGCAAAAAAGGCGGTAAATCTCTGTCTCGTCTTGCAAAACGTCGTCTTGCGTCCATCCCTATTTCTGGACGCGTCAGAAAACTTTTATAGCTCGATTCTCATATAACTTCGATCGACTGTCATATTGCTGGTAGTTAAATGAATCGATGGCAAAGGCTGCACTTTTTCAGCTTTGGGACCATTTAACCGTATTTTTTATGTTTAGCAGTGAAAGCGTTAAAATATAGGTCATTTTTCGCAGCGCAAACAACGCGCGTCGAAGGGCTATGTCGGATTACGTTCCGCCTAAGTAAAATAAATTAATAAATAAATAAAATTCAGCGTAGTTTTGAGTTTAATATTACACTGTTTGCAAGCTAACTATCTGAAATAACCAACTGAACTGATTGAACTCTAACTAGGATTTTTTTCACTGCAGCCAAAAATGCGGTGTTATAAATCAAGAACTGGGTGAGATTCACAAACACTGCTACTAATTTTACGTTCTACTCGAAGCTTGCAAGATTCTAAATTCATCGAGATAATACAGTTTGATGTTTTTCACGAGGTTGAACCATGAAGGATTTAAGTACTTAAGCTGAGCATTTAAGAGAAGAAACGAAAGATAGATATTGTAATTGTGATTGGTTAGTTCTAGTAGATACTTGTTAAGATATCATGAATTAAAGCACAGAGAACCGTGTTAAACATTCTTTAAATGTGTTTGTTACATTAATCATTCGTCGTTAAAACCCTATTTGGTAACTGTGACGTTTCGTTACGTCATGTCTCGCTAGCCAATTGGAATCGTCCCGTTGCTTGTTTCTAGTCGCTTTATTACTTTTCGGTCCCCCTGATAATAACACCGCGCTATTAAAAGACACGACAGAAAAATTATTCGTCCTTAACCCTTGGAAGCACAACCATTTATCAATGGCGAAAAAGTGAAGCAGTTACCATCGCACGATTTAACTACCAGCAAGATGGCGATGGATCGAATCGCCCACCGCGTGCCACAAAGCCCAAGAACATTTATTACTCTGTGGCAAGCAGTGGGCGGTTCGATCAACCGCCATCTTGCTGGTAGTTAAATCGTGCGATGACAACGGTTGCTCTTTTTCGTCTTTGGGCAGTCTATCTAGATGTCCTCCTTAAGTATTTAATTGAAATGAAATGTATTCTTCGTGAATCAAAACAATCAGAGTATCAGAGTTGTGTCCTCACAGCGAGGACACCGCGCGTTAAAGGGTCAAAACTCAATTAATCCCTAATTAGCCTAGCAGCCATATTAACCTCCACCCTCTTGTTAACTGTATACTCCAACATTTCTCTCACGAGTATTTACTTTTAGCAAAAATTCACTTTTTCGAAGGACGCAATCGCATGCTATTGCAGCTAACATTTCAGCTCTTTTTTGCATCAATTACATGAATGGTCGGTGTTGGAGAACGTATCGGACGTATATCTTACAACCAGATCAGACGCAGGGGTCGGTCGCGTGTCTTGGGTCTCGAAACTCACGGGTTAATGAAATGCCACTTTAGATATTTCTTTTACTAATTTTCTAACAGTTTTGGCGCTGCGAGCGGGAATGACCCCGAAAAAAATCCGTTACGCTGTGCCGCAGCTCGTTCTAAATAACGGCCCGTGTCCGAGGGCAGGAGAAAAGGAGATTGCGTCAGGAAGAGTGCCCCGTAGCCAGGAAAAAAAAAAGCCGGGGGGGTAGGGGGGCGGGGGGATTCAAATTAGTGATAAACATTCAAATGAATTTTAAAATTTATTACTGCTGTTCTCATAGAATCAATAAACGATTAATCGAATAATGAATATTTGCCATATTTAAAATTTGCGGTTTCTATTCGAATAGCATTCGCATTTTTTTTTTCCGAATACTATTTAGGATTACTATTCGAATAGCACTCGAATATCCTCGTCAAGTACTATTTAAGGTTCCTATTCAAGTTGTATTCGCAATTCACAAAGGAAAGGATATTACAGAAAGAAGGATATATTATAGCAGCATAAAAATGATTATTTAATGAAGATACAAAGCGAAATGCAGTAGTTCGATAATAATATTATGTAGATAACTAGCTGAAGTACCCGTCGTTGACGGGTTAGTACGTAATGCAAATTTCCAAAAAGCTTGAATTTTCGTCAGCATTGTATATGTATAAAGAATGAAATGAGCATCACTTTAGCAGTTGTATAGAATTCAAAATTATAACTTCTGTGTACTGCTAAGATAACAGGTTTGAGAGTAACAAAGTGATCAGGAAATTTGACTATAGAGAACTTATTTCTTTCAAAAAATTAAGTTTTATTCTGGTTGCGTGGATTTTTTCAAGTTAAGAGGTCATTCCTAACCTATAACTAAATTTTCTTTGATTATCTATAGGCATCTTAACATTATTCCTCGAAAACATTTTGCGCAATTTTCACAAAATCTAAATAAGCAAATAAACATTTTAAAAATTTATTCAAATTTTTCAAAAAATTCCGAGATTTGTTCTTTTAGCCATTGCTTATCATATTACAAAATTCATTGTATTATCTTAATCATGTTTAAGGTATGCGAGAACAAACATGTATATGATTTTCACAAAATCCCAAAATGTATGAAATATTTAAAACTGTGTGTTGGCAGCTGGAGTTCAAATTAACTTGCATTTAATATAATTCCAAATTTTATTTTGCTCCATTCCCATTTTTCAGGAATGGAGTAAAAATGTACAGACATTTTACAAAATCTCAAAATCTATTTAAAAAATTAAAATATTTGACGCCTATAGTTTAAGTCACCATCATTGACAGTACTAAATTTTATTTCAGTGGCTTCACTTCAGTGGTTTATACGTAATCGGTAAACATTTTTATATTTTGAATAGTTTTTGTAAAATCTCAAAATCTAATCAAAATTTGTAACAATTCGACGATATAGTTTCAGTTGAGTGACCACTGATCATGTCACCAAATTTTATTTCATTCGTTTTAGTCGTTATTACGTGATGCGCGTACGAATATTTATGCATTTTAAAATAATTTTCGCAAAATCTCAAAATCTAATAAATTTTTTTTTTAAATACGACTCCTATATTATAAGTTGGGTGACCACCTATCATGTCACCAAATTTGTAACTATCATGTCACCCACTGTACATTTCTTCTGCTAAAGCTTCTTTCGAAGTAAATTTTTTCATGTTTTTTTAAAATAAAATATTTCAATCCATTCGTTTAGTGACAATTTTCTATTTTAAAGCATTTTCACTTTTTTTCACCGCCTGTAAGGGGGGGGGGAGGCTTTAGCCCCCCTTCCCCTGGGTTCGTCTATGGTAGTCAGTTTTGCCCCAATGGCAGACAAAAAAACTGCGTTCTCTCTTAGTAAGAATGATTGAGATCACTTTGTTTGTATAGCTAATTATTGTTATTATTTTTTTAGAATGACCATTTACATTGATTTCCGCTGTGAAGCTCTCATAAATTTAGTGCCGTGGACAATCATTCAAAATAAATATCTGTGTGTCTTGCTCACTTTAACCTGCTCTTTCCCATCTTTGCAAAGGTGCGACAACAGCCCTTCTTTCTACTGGACCCATCGTTGCTTTTCAGCAAGGCCTGAACCTCAATTCAAACGCCATTCAAAGATCGGGAAGCAATAGTAGGTACAGAAGGATGAATCACTGCCGTTGCCTCTTTGCAACGATGGATTTCGAACAGGTTGAATGTTTCTTTCGTACCGCAATGAAATTCTGCGCCTCCTTTCAAGTGATGCCGTGTGGTGTGCCCTATTTGTCACACCCTTACACCACTGGTGGCAGTTTCTTCAATGTACTTTTACAAAAAGTAATTTACGTGCCTGAAAGTCTCTGGGCCATTCAAAGATCAGGAAGCAATAGTAGGTACAGAAGGATGAATCACTGCCGTTGCCTCTTTGCAACGATGGATTTCGAACAGGTTGAATGTTTCTTTCGTACCGCAATGAAATTCTGCGCCTCCTTTCAAGTGATGCCGTGTGGTGTGCCCTATTTGTCACACCCTTACACCACTCTGGTGGCAGTTTCTTCAATGTACTTCTACAAAAAGTAATTTACGTGCCTGAAAGTCTCGGGGGCAGGGGAGGGCCCCAGCCGCCTTCTGGCTACGGCCTTGGTCGTTGGAGAATATATCGGACACACTCAACAGAAAACTGGTATTTCAAAGATTAAATAATTAAAACTTCTAAAGTAACATATAAATGGTACTTATCGTTCAAGATGCACGTTGCGGGCGGAAATTTTTCACCTTTCATCAGTTGAATAAAGGTTCTACCTGCAGCAACAACGGAAAGTGAGAACTCAAGAGTCAACAACAGAAGAGTTCTCATTCCTTTGTTGAAAGGTTTGTTTTTCGGAAGAAACGTAGGTCGTGAACGATATGTATTTTTTATGTACTTTAATTTCAAAAAAAAAGTTTACTTAATTAATGACTTTTTTTCTTACAACCAGATTAGACATAGAGGTCGGTTGTGAGTTTTGGTCTCGAAACTCCAGGATGTAACGTCATAAATGAACAGGGGAGCCCTTTTGCTCACATAAAACACATTATTTGACGTCACATACAAAGCACATAGAAGTATTGAACAGTTGGAATATAAGCATAGTCAGATGGCGGGGGCGAGCAAAATTCTGGCCTTACCGGCCTAACATCAGAGGAAAGTTACCTCTGCACACTCCACTGTCTAAAAACGAGCTATCTCTGTTGAGCTGCTTATCTCGGCTCTCGATTGGAACCTCAAATAGATTTCGAGCATGTAGTATGCTTGTAGTAAGAGTTCGAAAGTTATGCGATTCCTCACGTCACTATAGTGCCTAATGCTGGAGAGTCCTTGAAACACTGAGGGACTAATTTCGTTCTATGGAAGTTATAGATCTTCCATAATGTCGAAACTGCACATTATGGAAGATCTATAGCTTCTTGCCAAAGACTTTACGATACCGCCCAGATCAAAGGTTATCGGAGAGATTCAAGTATTGAGGAGTAAGAAGAGAAAGGAGAATCACACAAATATCTATAAGTACTAATTGTTCGTAATTATTCGAATAACGGCACAAGGGTTAATGAAATGCTTTAGACATTTTACTAATTTTCTAACAGTGTTTGAGTTTGCGAGCGTAAATGACCCCGAACAAATCCGTTATGCTGCGCCGCAGCTAATGATAACCAATGTCCAAGGACAGGGAAGGGGAGAGGATTGCGTCAGAGCGGATGGATGCCCCGTCTATTACAGAGGCAGGCATCGGGTCACTTGCTGTCCATCTCGCAGTCCAGTAACCAGGTCGCCGGTCCGATGATCACTCCGGAGATAAGAAAATGAGTTTTGCGATTAAATAATGCGAAAGAGAAAGGGGGAGGGGGAAGTCGTAATTCTAGCAAAATCGTTTTATAGTTGCTCGGAAAACAAACTTTTTCCAAGCCGTTTAACCCTTTGAAGCACGGTGGTTTCGCCTCAAACCGCCCTATTTCAGCATTTTCACTGCTAGTCGCAATAAAAAATGGTTAAACGCTGGAAAAGTGCAGCCGTTGCCATCGATCCATTTAACTACCAAACAGCATGGCGGTCGATCAGACAGCCCAACTGGATCCACAGAGCTATAGAAGTTTTCTGACACAGTTGGTCAGCCAGCTGACACAACTGGTCTGATGCGCAGACACACAGCTAGCTGTGAGAAAAAAAACTTCTTTAGCTCTGTGAATCCAATTGGGCTATTCAATCTACCGCCATGTTGTTGGTAGTTATGCAAATCTATGGCAACGGTTGCACTTTTCCAGCGTTAGGCAGTCTATCCAGTTGGTCTTCTGTATTGATGTGAAAATGCTTGCCCTAAAAGGGATAATCTTCAGATTGACAATTTTTCTCACTCACGAGCTTCTCCTACAAAAAATCCTGAGAAAATTCATGACTGGGAAATATTAGGTAAACTTAAATAAATGTCCTTTTCTTACATAAAATTCGAACACATACATTTTTAACAAGTACCCAATCACAAACAATCTGTGCCTAAGCATAGGACTCATATTTGTTAAATTTCAAAGCCAGCATTCTAGAGATAATATTTTTTATTTCTTTCAATTAAAATACCCACCCTCCCCCTTTTTTTACGTCTACCCGGAGCCACTGTGATTTTACCCGGCGTGATTGTGCACTCCGATGAGTCATCCGAAGAGGCCTACGGATGCTCACTTATTGGTTCCAGCACTTAGATACGTCATCTAGAGGTCGAATCTAACCAATGGGGAAACGTCCGTAGGCCTCTTTCGGAGCAGGCTTCCCTACTAGCAATTTTGCCCGGGCCATCATCGGCTGGCTACGTGGCCGATGGTAGCCCGATCAAAATTGCTAGTAGGGTTCGGAATACAAGCAGGCCCGGTAGGATCACGATGGCCCGGTCTACCCTCCTTAGAGAATTCTACTCGAAATGTTCTGAAATCAATTTTTAGGTATTCATGAGTGTTAGCAAGAATTTTATGGATATATCTTTTCTTCTTTGAGATCACGCAGAATATGGAAAAAGAACATTTTGACCCCGTAAGCTACGAATTTTGAAAAATGCTCTTCAAACTACGCTAAAAAACTCACATGCGCGCCAAATTTCGTATTACTATCTTTAGCTGTTTTGGCTAGGCTAATATTGCCCCATCAGTGGTTTCTTAATTTTGAGCAAATTTCAAGTGAAAGACCTAGCATCTATATCAGCACCCCCAGAGGTATCGTTTAGCATGGCGGGCATTGTAGCCACGACAGATTTTACTTGCACCAGCTCCTTTCAGTGTATACGGTACACAGCAAACTCAATGGAAATAAGTGTTCACCCTCCAAAGAGCACACCAAGGTCGGCATTACTTTACTTCCGGTGTTCTTATGGAAACCAAACTTAACCAATTGGGCCACTGACCGGACTGACTGGGAAATAACACGGAGATGTTTTAATCTAAATATATAGGTTATACAGGATTCGGGCACTGATTTAATTATGCTTTTCATTGTCACAACTTCCAAATGATTGGTTTACGATTGAAAACAACTTTCAACAGCAAAATTTCTTTTGGATAAATGCAAAAGTCGAAACATTTTCAGCAATGTCAAAAATTAATAAGATGCAGTTTTGTCAAGGCAAAAAAGATTAAGGCTATGCTCCAAAGAGAGGTATGCTTTGGGTAGCGGGCTTTTTAAGAGGTTGTGATGTTACAACAGGAGAAAACTGCAAAAAAACTCCGGAAAAATTAAAAGAGCACTCAAAAAGAAAACAAAAATAAATAAATACTGGTGTTAAAACTAAAATTAGAAAAATAAGTTATTCGTAAGTAAAACACAGATATATAAAATTAAACAGTACACATCGTCTTAGGACGTATAAAGGGTCTATCTATCTTCAGATGGAAAATGTTCCTCCTTAGGTTCCTTCCTACTTCCTCCAAAAACGCAGGAAGTCAGAAAAAAGGATTTTTTTTTCCAGCTGAAGAAGGGTAGATCTATTGCATGGGCGCCGGTAGAATATTTCCAGGGAGGGGGCAAACACTACTCAAGGGGGGCAAACACTACTCAAGGGGGGGCAAACACTACTTCAACGTATGGTTACCATATTGGAAAGAGCAGAAAAGCAAGGGAAACACTGCATTCAAAAATCCAGGGGGGGCAATGTCCCCCCCTTGCCCTATGCTGCCGGCGCCCATGATCTGTTGTATCACCCGAAATGGTCCACACTGATTAATTTTATACACATGTGTGTAACAAACAATGTTATTTTTATTTTACTTATTTTTACTGAGTAGTTCCAATTTATCGTCATGCCGTAATCTATTTCCTTACAGTGACTGTGAATCACACTGTATGTAAATGATCTGTGAGTGTCATTTTTAAGTTCTTATTTTGCACTTTTAACCACTCTAAAATAAACATTTGGATATATTTATTCAGCACTGTTTCTGTTACGTAATACTAGACGTCAAAGCCCGTTGTGAAGGCAAATACAACGGGCAATTGAAAAAACATATGACGAAAGCATGTGTACACTCAATATAGTTCATATTCGTCCACCTAAAATAAATAAGTTCATATTCAACTTTTATTATATACCCAAATCGAATTTCATGCTCTTCTGGAAACGCGCGGAAAATTTTGGCATTCGAAAAGATTTCGTTTTGTGTGCACAGCCATTCTTGTATCCGTGCAGAGGGTTTATTTGTTAAAAAAAAAAAAAAAAAAAAATAAATAAACTATGTAATCTGGAAAAGCTATTTTAAAGGAATTGGAATTATACTTTCCTTTCAAAGCTTGATGATCGTGACGAATATGACGTCTATCGATTGCAACAGCTCATTTACTCACGCAAAGGATTCCCTTTAATTTACCCTCAAAAATAAAAGGGAGCAGAAAATAGCAAAAATCGCTTAAAAATGAGGGAACCAGTGGATTTTTAGATTTTTAGAGTAGCACAGATTGTTTTTTACATTTCTATACATATTTATGAAAATTTTCAAGCGGATGGTATAAACGGTGTAGATGTTATTACGCTTTTTTTCAGCTTTTTAATCTTTTTGAACTTTTTAATCTTCTTGGAGTAACGGTGGTAAAATATTTATATTGCTATAGAGTGAGTCAGGGATTAACGTAACTATATAGTAGCATTATTATTACGTATTCTAAATTTCAGAAAGTCGAAGATATTTTTCAAATAAAATCTTTACTGCTGAATTTTAAAACCCTTGGATCCATTACACACAAAATCAATTTTGGGCTCAAATTTGTTTAAAAGCTATTTCAGATCTCTATGAACTTGGTTAAATGCATAAAGCATGTTGAATAGCCAAACTAACAATAGAGTTCAAGGTACAGTTAACATAAACAAGGACGATAAAACATTTCAAGTGCATGAATTACAAAACACTTTCCAACACGACAGTCTTCTAGGAGTCAAATTTTTGGAGCCTATGTGGCAGATGAGCGAGTCTATCGACCGCCATGTGGTTGGTAGTTAATATGATCGATGGCAGCGGCTTCACGTTTTCAGCGTTGGGGCCATTAGCCATATATTTTTTTCAACTCGCAGTAAAAGCTCTGAAATAAGATGGTTTCATGGAGCAACCACCGCACGTCAAAGGGTTTAAACAAAGACTGCCCGTAAAGAATATTGTATTAGAATTCTTATGGGTGCTTCGGTTTAAGAACTATACACTCTTTTCAATAGGACACGTGATACAGCATATAAAAATAATGAACATAAATTTCGTAGAAATATTAACAGCAGTTAGAACATGGATAGATCGACAGACAAACTGATATTACACTATTTTCAACTTTGTTGGACAGTGCTAGAAGGGTGTTCAAATGGAGGATTATTTTCACTTATCAAGCAATTCATTAATATACCATTATTCATTAACATATTACAGTTAATACCGTTACAAAAAAAACCTTATTTTTATGAATATTTCTGATTAACGAAGGAAATATTTCTATTAAAGGAGAATCATTACAAATTTAATCATAATGCAATTTCACTTAAAGCATTTGTTACAAGTTTGATTAATGGTTCTTTAAGTCCCTCGCACTAAAGTTTTTACTGTATTCATTTTAATATTTTATAACCGCGAGAAGCGAATTTTAAAAATTGTGTACCATTTGACGATTTCAGTACCATAATATTCAAGATGGGATAATCCGTTTTTTTAATTATATCTATAGAAAGTTCACTAGCACAGTAATTGTAATTTTTAAATAATTTCAGATATACTAAGAATTTAAAAATGGATGCATACATATGTATCTATTTACGTGATAAATTTGCCTTTTGTAATTTTTGTTCATTTTTTCACCTTTGACTTGCTAGTTGGACAGTATATAATTCAAATTGAACAAAAAGGACTTTATAAAAGACGGAGAAATTTTTCATTTTTAATTTTTACTGGTTATATTTTCTAGAAGAGCTCACTAAATCTTCAGGATGTCGGATTTTCGAAGCATTTATGTGTTGAATCCTATTTTCATTTCTAACTCATTTAAAACTGTTCTTCTAAAAGTGTTTTTTTTTTTCATTTCAAAATTTGCAAAATTTGTATTCATCACTGAATTTTATGAGTAAATTGTTCATATAAGTAAGACTGTATGAGTAACTTTTAACAATTACAGCTTTGAGACATACAAGCAATAAAATAATTAACAACTTTGTGAAATAACACCATAAAATTTATTTGTGAGGCTAGAAGATGTTATTTTACAAAGATTTTAACTACTGTGAAAGCACTTACTTTCGCGAGCCGTAATTTTCGCGAAAATGAAGATATCGGTGATTTTGCGAGCTGAAAATTTTGCAAATTTTATATGAATAGAACCGAAAGTTGAAAAATCCTGAAATTACCTAAATATAAAACCCCTTTTGCATAAGGCATATTAAGAAACTTCCTTTTGCCCGAAATAGTCCCCCCCCCCCCCCACCCATTTTGAATACCCTCAAAGGAGCTGGTATAAATATTGTAAGTGAATGAGTTACATTCTATTAGTTGTAACATTATTTTATATTCAAGTAATAGTTGTAAGAAAAAAGGTTGTCAAGGAAGAGTTTGTAAATGGGCAATAAATGATTTAGGTAAGTGAAAAATTTCTGACTTTTTATTATTATTTGAAGCCGGAGGGAAAAAAAGTATTTCGCAATAATTTAATTTTCGCGGTTACGACGGGATTGCGAAAATTAAAATCTCACGAAAATAAGTGCTTTTACAGTATTTATCTTTTATACACCAGTTATTCTGAGTGATTTTTTTGTTGTTATACAGGAAATATCAGTGAGCACACTTAATGAGGACAAGCAATATCAATGGGGACATAGAAGATTTTTTATTAGTAAAACTAATTACAGCGGCATTGCTAACTTCAGAAATAAGCAAAGTACTTTCGTATAACAAAAGCAAATTTATTTAGAAAGGACTCGTAAATTTTTCTTTAATTAGCTTTTTTCACTTTTTTTTCTCAAACAGTTTCTCTTCAAAAAATCATATACACATTTGTTAATTTACTGTTAAAAATGGCTATTTCGTGTGCAAATAGTGAAACGCGGTTCTTATATGTATTTTGCTGCCTTATTTTGACGTTTTAAATGTGTCCAATTTTGATTATTGAAGTAAATAAAAAGTAAAAATCCAAATTTTAAGCTGAACGATGAATGTATATTTTTATAAAGAATTTTTATAAATATGTTATATGCATCAAAATGAAAAATACCATTTTTAAAACAAAATATGGCAATTTTTTTTAAAATAAGCTTTAAAAATAATAATGAGATTTTGCATATGGTTTCCATTTTTCTTATGATAATTTTGATAACTCATGAGAAAATAATAAAAAAATGTCAATTATTATAAGCATATAAAAACATTTGTGTTTTTCTGTAAAAGCATAACAGGTTTTCTATTTAAAATTTCAGCACCTTTCTTGTACAGACATTAACATCACCCTCTAATTTTAAAATAACTTTAATTTACTTAATTCACTTACCGCTTTACATCGATTAATAAGAAAAATACTTCTGCAGTATTTAAAAATTAAATTGCGACAGATACAGAAATAAAACTAGCTTTTTTTCACTTACATTTTATAAATAAAGTTATGTTTAAAAGTAAAAACATTTTCCCATGCTACTTTAAACATTTCAAGTTTATGAAGATAGGCGATGGAGTACTATGCAATTTAGAGTTAAATGACTTAATTTGCCAAAGCTAACACCTATTTAAGAGTTAACTGCTTTTAGGCTTTAGAGGACGAGATTGGCAAACAAAAGATAAAACACTGAATCAAAACACAAAATCACATTATTCTTTCTATACATTTTTATTTTGCTTGGTTCTCTTTTTGTCAAGCACAGTATGGCTGACATTCAAACGATACTTACATGGATGAGAAAACTTCTGGACAAAACACATCCCACTTTTTAAACGTTAAGCAGTGCACCTTTTTTTTTTTTTCCTGCAGTAATCACCGAGATTGTAAAAACATGTCACCTCTGCTTTCAGCTGATTAATCATCTTCCTCCGAGAACACCAAAATATCGTTGCACATGTCCTGCTAGTAAATTTGATTTCTTCTACATATTAAATGAACCTCTATTGCTGCCTATAGTGATGGGGGCTCATACATTGTAGAATGTGAGGAGATGCACCATGATTACAGTACTTTTAAAGGAGCGTGCAGCTACAAAGTATTTGGAAGAACGGGTATTGTCAATAACAATTCGCAAGTCGTTTTGGCATATTATTTCCTGATGTTATTTTCAGAAGGTAACTGAGTGCATTGTAGTACTTAGAATGTTTTTGTTTCTCGAAATACAAACTCGGTCAATATGATTGTTTTTCAAAATAGGCCGGTAAATCTCTTTTTATGTTCGTTACGATTGCAGAATTCAAGATATTAGAGAACATATTATTATTTCTTAAAATTGTTACCCACTGCATATTTTAAAAAAATAATAAAATATCTGTATTGTTTTGAATTCAACAACAACAATTGATCTTTCAGCAATTATTGTTTAGGAAACAGTTCGAGTAAATCATCGTCTTATATTAACACATCATTTCATGCTTTGTATGAAATATCATTTATATTTAAAGAAATAATAAAGATGCACTGGCCTACTGGAGGGAGGGGAGATGCTTTATTCTATTTAGAAAAATCTTAATCTACCTCATAAAATATAACATTTTCTATTGTAAACACAAGAGATGGATGTGAGTATAATATGTGTATAGCCTCCAGAGAGATATCAAAAACAACCCTCCAATTCCGGTGAGTAAAAGAAAAACCAAATATTATTCAATCCCGTCAAAATTCAAAATCAAAGTTCTAGGAAACATTCATTATTTTCTAGTAAGAGTCTTGTAATAAATACTTGATATTTTAAAGCACAGAACTTGACGTTTAATCTATACAGTATTACGTCAACGAAGCAAAAGTTCTTTAAACAAATTCTAGTATTGTGTTGAAAGATTCTTTTTAAATGTACATCTTGAATCATGCAAAAGGGTACTGCTTAAGATTGCGCTCATAAAACTTACAGATAGGATACATTATGGATGAAATCAAGTAATAATATGAGAAACCACTGAAAATTAAATGAATTTCAAACTAAATACACATAAATATATTGAAAAGATCCTACGTAAAACAAGTTGGAAAACCGAAGATGAATTTAAAATATTTTTCGCAACTTTCAAAAGTATTTTTAGTGGTTGTCTAAGGAAAATTTAAAATTTATTCAGCTTTATAATAGTATCATTACTTTTTACTGAATATAATAATATTATGAGTTATACAAATGAAAAAAAAAAAAAGAGTTTTCTTATAATACTGCAAATTTCTAAAAACGAGCATCAAAATAACAAAACATACATTCGATATAAAATTTAAAGCACAATGTTGACAAAAGATATATGATTAGTAAGAGTCTCTAAAAATTAAAATGAATTAGAAAACAAAAGGTACGATGATAGTTTGAAAATCAATCTTTATCTCAAAATTTTAAAATAATAAAAATGGCTATTTAAAATTTAAACCACTAATTTATAATAAATAAAATATTCATTTCTGATCAGTGTTATTTTTGTAAATAATTGAAATATCAAAAATGTTTTCTTCAAATACTTAGCAAAAAAATTGGAAAGGAAATTTAAATATTAAACGTAGAAGAAACATGAGAGAGATTGAAACGAAACCTCAAAATTTATTTATAACTTGTGTCGGGAAGCAAAAACAGTTACGACTTGCAAGAATATAAAATGCACATTTAATATCTAGCTGGACTGTTACCTTCATCTGATGCTTCATCATATGCTCATTCATTTTGAACTGTGGAAGTGACGTTTGTCAATCAACAAGCCAAAACATCTCACGACATTATATTCAGTGGCTTTCTGGAGGAATTAATTATCAATTAAATCTTTGTAAGTTCCTAAAGGGCTGCAACACTATGTACACTATTGTAGAAGCGTGTGTATCCTTAGTTGTAGGGGATGGGGAATTTTACACATTCATGTAGCACTAGTGAAATAGCTTGATGCAGGGGGGGGGGGGGGTCTTGATGCACCGTCATTCCTCCATCAACTGCACGGTGGCGAAAGCGTTGAACGTCACGTTCTTTTTCGGTTCCACCCTGCGGTTGGTGCCCTGTATGCCCTTGGACGGGTGGGTGTTGGCAGCGGCCCTCTTCTGCTTCTTGAGGACCGACTTGGGGAACGTCTCGCCTCCGCTGTCCGAGCTGCTGGACCCCTGGCTGGTCAAGGAGCCGGACCTCGTGACGCTTCCGGACCTGACGGAGGTGGCCGAGGTCTCGGACGGCAGCCGGACCGGCTGTCCCTTGTTGACCGACGGCTTGACGACCCCTCTACCAATGTCCCTCTGCGTCCAGAGGGCGTAGGAGATGGGCGCTGACCCCCAGGAAGTGAGCAGGTTGCGGGGGATGAGGAGGATGGGCTGCTGCAGGGGACGACCGGACTTGCCGGATCTCTTGCCGGACGCGTCGTCCAGTGCCCACATTGAAGAGCTCTTGATGGAAGGGACGACGGATATCTCTTTCTTGTTGACTACGGACGGCAAGACGAAGGGAGAGTCTCTCTTGCCGTCTTCCAGGTGGATGATGGACAGTTCTTTCTTGGGACCGCCGCCGCTTGTGGGCTTGAGCAACTTGGCCGGCTCCCGCTGCCGCTTCTCCACCGGCCGCTCCCTGCCGGACTTGCTGGCCGCTACCAGAACCTCCCTCTCGGTGGCCGGGAACTTGTCCAGGTTGAGGATGCGGGGCTTCAGAGGCTCCCTCGTCGGGGGTTGACTAGAAATGGAGGGGGGGTTCGTTTTGGCTCGGATGTGGGGCGGCTTCTCCGGCAGGGCCGGCCCTTTCTTTTTCATCCTCGGAGGTATCTGAGGAGGTGGAGCCTCTGGAGGGCTCTCCAGTTTTTTAGGAGCGGGATGGCTTAGGATGAAGGTTTTGTCCGACTGCAGTTTTCCCATTCTTTTTATTTTTAATTGTTTTAAGTCCTTCTTTCAACGTAACAGTCTATACTATGAACTAACCGCAATAATTGTTTATGGTGATGATTTAGGAAACTTTTAAGCCTTTGATGACCGTGTAGTAATCACTGCGTAGCGGGATGCACAGCCTGTAATCGAACATGATTACTCAGTTTCAGTTAACACACAGAAAAGCGCGGTTCAGTCTGATCATCATCATTTTTTCTCTTCACATTCTTATGAAGAGATGGAAAAGCGAATCCAATTAGCAATCGAAATTTCGAAGAAACGTTCGACGATACGAAAAAGAAAAGAAGAAGAAAAAAAAATCCACCTGTTTCGGCGTTTAGAAGAACCAGTCTTCAGCGTGTTTATATCTCTCAGTAGGCCACCGGAGCGGAGAAACAGCTGTGTCCGCACGATCACGAATTCGAGAAAGAAATACGGATGTAGAATGAGCCAGTCGCATCCAACATCACCGGTACTCATGCTCTGGTTTTTCAACTGGGAGAGCGCCAAGTCCGATCGCCACATCTCGCCAAGGTGTCTTTCACCCCGACAAATCTCGTTGCGATTCTTTATTTTTCATAGATCAGTAAACGATGTTTGTTTACGAAATTCGGAACCGCTGGTTTCAGTTTGAGTCGTTTGACGACTGCTTTTAATTTGGTTTTAATGTGACGGTTTTATTAAAAATTGTTATTATTAAAAAAACATGAAAAATTTAGTTAAATTTTATTTAGGAAAATATTTGAATAATTTAATTAACATCCAGCCATAATTATTGACTGTTTCTTCCCTTTCTATAAACCTTATTTTTTCAAAAAACTTTGAATATTTCATAAAGTTTTTATAAACTTTATAGGAAATTTTTCAGCTTTTTTTGTTTCCGTTGAAATTAATAGTAATTATATTTTTCCAGAACACTTCTAATTTACATTGAATTTAAACCTCAACGCATCTATTGATAAATGTAAACAGTTCAGAATACTCTTAAATTTGGAATCTCGAATGCTGGAAATGACCGTAAAACACCTTTTAAACATAACTTTGATTTTTATGTATTTTCTTTTCTTTCAAAAAAGTTTTGTAGAAGCATGTTGGAATTATTCATGTAGCGTGATTAAATATCGTTAGCAACTGTCACAAAATATGTCTAAAAATATTTATTTATTTGTTAAATGAAAGCATTTATAGCAATTTCATATCAATTAAAATTATAGAGACTCAATGAATTAATCTACACATCATTAAATTAATTTACACTAAAAGTTATGCACGTTTCATTTTGTATGAGATTAATCTGCACCAATTAGTTCATCCTTTTACTGATGAAGAAAGTCCTTTATATGCTATTTATGTACTGAATTTAATTATTTAAAACATATCTACAATTTCGAATTACACTTTGCATTTCATAAGTGAAGGAACTTTTACGGAAAAATTCGTAACTTATGCAATAAATTTGTTTAAAAGAAAAAAGGCAGATAATCACGGAGTAGGAAATGTTATTTGTTTTGAATAATTATTCATTTTGTGTTGGAAACTACTCTTAATAAATTGGGTTGCTTTTTATGAAAATAAAAAAATATTAGCATGTATTAGTAGTATATTTAACCTAATTCAAAAGCTTAATACAGTTATACCTTTTCGGTATACTGTCCAGATATTTAGAATATTTAAAAGTACACAATTTGAAATATTTTTCTTTAATCCACTTAATTTTTGTAACTTTTTTACTTAAATGCTTTTTAAAACGACAGGAAGGAAAATTTACTCATTTAAATCTGGAGCAGGAATCAGATGCCCAAAAATGATTTTTTGGCTTTATACACTTACTAAAAAGCAAGGACATAATATTAGGCGTTTAAAAATTAAATTTGCAGCGATTAGCTATATTTAAGCTAATTTTTTTTTCAAATGAATTTGTATATTTCATACAGAAATGTGTAACACTTATACTTTTTAGAGAGCTTCTCAAAGAACAATTCAAACAAGCAACTCTAGACACCAAGGGCGGATTAAAGGGGGAGGGGAGGGGGGCGACCGCCCCCCCCCAGAAAAAAGAAATTAATGCAAAATATCCTATTTTACTTCCGTAAAATGGATGCATATGTCAATCTTCTAACTAACCACCCGCCACCCGACAAACTTGCAATAATCCGCCACTGCTAAACACAGAAGTGGAATTTCTGTTACTGAGTATTTTCTACAAAAAAATCTGATAGTCTTTTACTTTATTTTCATTTTATTTACTAGAAGAAACAGCTCGTATCACCGAATTTTAGAGCTTTCACTGTTAATGATAAAAAATATATAAGGAGCAGTCAAATTCCCTAACTTTGTTTTACAAATAACATTTGGTTTTCACAAAATGCTTAACGATGACAGACATTCGCTTTTACTTCCCATTTTACTTTCCGAATATGTACCATGTAAGGAAAGTATTGTAATCGTGAAAAAATTCGACTTCGAGATTTTGGTGTATTTACACGTTTTGAGGTCTTCTGAATTGATTTATGCTATTTTTACGAGATGTATGTATATGTGTGTGTGTGTGTGTGTATGTGTTTGTGAGTGTATATGTAAGTGAACACGATAGCTTCTGAACGGGCATTCGATTGAGCTCAAATTGGGTATATATGTTATAAGCCACCGTCGCAAGACCGGTATCGATTTTGGTGCGTATAGGACTTATAGTTTTTCTACAGGGCTACGACAAATATTTCTTTTACATTATGACCTATGCGGGGGAAATTCTTGAAAGTGCGCTAGCGTTTAAACGGTACATTCGATTGAGCTCAAATTGGGTATATATGTTATAAACCACTTTCGGGAGACCGGTATTGAATTTGGTGCGTATAGGACTTATAGTTTTTCTACAGGGCTACGACAAAGATTTCTTTTACGTTATTGCATATAGGAAGAAATTCTTGAAAGTGCGCTAGCGTTTAAACGATGCATTCGTTTGATCTTCAACTTGGTATATATATTTGAATTATTCATGAAATTTATTTAAATGCTTCGAAATGATCTTAATCGTAAGTGTTCGGAAAGTCGAGTGGAGTCACTCCAGATTTTTACAATTGTTTTCAAGAAAAATACTAAACTGCACGGAAAACTAATATCGTAAAATTATTAATCTCTCGTGGCATTAGCATGAGCTGGCGAATGGAGAAAAAAAGGCATAGCGCTTTAAAATGCTAAGGGGCAGTTGGCAAAATGCTAATTTCGGCGAGCCCCCGATTTTTAACGACCTAGGCAATAGCCTATACACTGCTTATACAATATAGCGACGGGCCTTACAAGACAAAACACGTTTCGCAATGTTGTGAGCAGAATTTTTTGACTGAGCGTCTTCATGGTTTGGTATTCACTAGTGGTAGATCCAAGAGGGGCAATAGTTCCCTCCCAAAATTTACCATCTGACCGCAGTTATTATTGAGCCAATGTTTAATCTATTCTCTGTTTCATTTAAATGTTACGAGACTCCTTCTTTGACCAGTATTGCTTCACATTGTTGGATCCATAACCCAGCCAGAACCTCATGGTAGCATTCAAAGGCCCATGCTAGAATGCAACACTGGTCGAAGAAGGAGAGTCTTCCACGTTGCATTTTCTCAGAAAGATCAGGCTAAACGTTTGTTCAAGATTAAAAAATTAAGACCTTGATTGAGATGACCTGGATCAGACCTGGATTGAGAGCCCTGAGAGCCCCCCGAAATTTTGGGTTTTTCATGATTGGATGCCAATAAATCAAGTATTTTCGTGAGAAATTCTACCTTTCTCACCTTTTGAGCACCACTAAAATTTTTTTCTCGCTACGTCCCTGGCCTGACTATAACATTTTTTTGCACAGGACACTTTTCAAATTTTATCCTACTCTACACAGCTGGCTCAATTTTCGTACCCTTGTACCACATATGGCAACCGACGACCCGCGGGCCAGATGTGGCCCACCACGGCTTTTGATCTGGCCCGCGGAACATCTCAAAACCCTGTGTAAAAACCATTCAAAATCCCATATAAATACCAAGTATACGGCCTGCGACTTCACTAATATCCTGAAGTTTGGCCTGCGACTTCGCCAAACATCCTAAAGTTTTGCCCGTAACTTTTCAAAGGTTGCCCATACCTGCCCTGTACAGTGGAAAAAACTGTTAAATTTACTGGAAAAACTGTCAGCCCAGACACCAGTTTATTTCCGTTTGTTTTACAGAAGTCTTCCGTAAATTTTACAGATTCTCACTTTATTTTTCAATAAAGTGAGAAATTTTAACTCTGTAAAATTTACAGAAATCTTCTGTATACGGAAAAAATAGGGAAGACTTCTGTTAAACATACATAAATAAACTGGCGTCCTGGCTGACAGTTTTTTTTTTCTGTCAGTTTGACAGACTTTTTCTTGCAGTGCACATAGCTTTAAACTCAAATTTTCATCCTATTTGTGTGTGTGTGCCCAGGGCTCGTGCCCAAAAAGCCCCTGCAATAATGAGGGCCTGATCGCCACTGGTAACCACTAAACCAGAATTGGTAAATTCCAGAATTCACCCCATGAATGAAGTTCTACCTTTTCGAGTAAAAGTAAACAAATAAAAGTTGTATTTTTCCTCGTCTGATTTTCCTTCTCTCTTCCCATTCATGCCAAATGATAAACCTGCGTGCGAGAATCTTGCTGCCGATGTCCAGTGCTGCCGCCTAGCGGGAGCTTCCAATCGTTCTCCTACGTTCTTCACTTTCTCCAAACGCTTCCTCGCCAAATCTATACTTCTCTCTCTCTGGTGAGCGGGTGTCTCAAGAGAAGGATGTTTTGCGCTCAAGAAGGTCGTTTAACGCAATGTCCGTCCGGCGATCCTTCGATCTGTTTTCCTGGCCTTCGAAGCTGGACATTTATGGTCTGAAAATCGGAGGGATTCGAGGCTGCTTCATCATCCATGAGGTTGACATTACCAGGATGAAATTAGGCAAACAAACAGGGCGAGTAAATGACCGTCATTTGCGGTTTCTCTCCGGCGATAGCTGTTTTGAGTAATTTTGACAGATACGACATTGAAATCTAGAAAACAAATGTTTTTCAGGGCTTTCCTTCAGAATGATAATTTATTTATAAATGTAGAAGTTGAAAATATTTCAATAAAGTCTTGACTTGCTCGAGGGATGAGTTCCAAGACCCATCGCGTACGTAAAAATTTCACGTTGTGAAGTAGGGTATATATACGGCTTTTTGAAACACAGACAGTTACTTTAGACACTACAAAGATCCCACAAACCCTTTTAAACTATTGCCTAATATAGAGTAATACATAAAGCTGGGTTTAGACAGGGGCGGTCTGGGTGCTTCCGCCTTTCGTGAGGCTACGAGGGATGGAATATCGTTCGCTGATTGGCTCTCTTCTTCACTAGCAAAATCACAAAGACGATATCTATTGTTCAAACTCTGCAATTCTGTTCGCGCTTCTCACTTTAAAAAAATCATATTGCGGGCGAAAAGTTCGCGTTGATTCTGAGATAATGTTAGTCGTGAAACCACTCGCGTAATATGCCATTCGCGTAAGACCCACTCGCGTTGTGGGGCGAGTCCAGTGTATTTCCTTTAAATAATTATCAAGTGTCTTTAATGTAAAGTGACCAAACATCCTCGATTTTCGGTGACAGTGTCCAATTTCAGCATGTTTTTCGATTAGTACCCAAATTTTAATAAAGCAACTGTGAAAAATATTTTTTCGTGTTTTCCCCCAAACTATGCCCAAATTTTAGTAAGGCGACAATCGTAATTTTTTAGTAAAGCAATCTTTAAAATAAATTGCTAGTCTATCATTTTTAGTAAGGCAGTCCTTAAAGTAAAAGAACCAAACATATTTCCAATTTGGAGGGGGGGTGGGGCAGTCCAAAATTTCAACATTTCATTCGATGATGCCTCAATTTGTAAAAAAAGCGATTGGAGACAACATTTTTGTACTTTTTTCTTTGGTACGCTGTAAAGAAATCCAAGAACGTTTCTTGTAAATAATGGGAAAAGTTAGAATCAGAATTATCAAACAAAAAGTAAACATTTCCAACTGAAAATTTTACTGTTTCCTTTCACCCGTTCTTCTGTGAATATTGCTCTCACGGTTTGCTTTAAAAATACGGAATTCACTTGAAAAGGAACAGAACTGTAAAAAAATTGAGGTTGTTTTTTTAAATAACGGGCAGTTGAGATTTCCAAGAATTCTAAGGAACGTTGCATGAAAATACCAGGAACTTTTTTGAACAACGCAGTTCAGTGGAGTTCTTTTGAGTTATTTAGAAGAGTTCCCGGAATTTTCATGTAACGCTCCTTCCCCTTGGAACTCTAGGGTGCACCAACTGCTTATTATTTCCAAGGAAAGTTCCTGGATTTTTTTACAGTACATTTATCCCAAATAAACCCATTTTTTTTTTTTTTTTTGAATCATCATGTTTAAATTTCATTTCCTTCCCAAAGAAAATGCTGCGTTTTGAGAGTTAGGCATATTAAAAATGCCAGATACGTTATATAAAAATGTATACCGTGGAATAGTGCTTATATATATAAGCAATTTAATGGGAAAGGGAAATGCAGAAATATCATTATCCTCTTCAGACTCGACAAAAATCTCATGGCTCAAATTAAAGAGCAATTTCGTAATTGTTTTTAAAAAATCTATTACAATTAAAAACGACAAAAAGAAAGAGTATTTTGAAATAATTTTTTGAATAAAAGCCTAATTCTCAACTGTTTCTGAAGCAAAAATGTGTATAACACGCTTAAATGAAGACTGTTAACCCTTTAAGGCGCAACCCCTTTTTCAGCGTTGGGCAATCTATCCAGCTGTTCTCGCATTCTTTCATTTTTCAGCAGATGTCAGTGCTGTTAAAAATAATCGCGACAATTTTTTACGGGAAATGACGTGCTAAAAAGTAAGGAATTCTCGTGGAGCTATGTCACCCGCAACTATTTTTATAGAAATCAAATCTATTCTTCGTGACTGGCAACAGTCAAAACTTCAGCCACTTCTAAAGGTAAATGATATCCTACAAATTCTTTTGAGCTATATTCGTTTAGCAAAAAATAAAAAATATTCGCAAAATCAACTTAGGAAATTTCGACATTCAGATATTCTTTTGTGAAACGACAAACAAAAATAAAATTTGTGCGTCAGTGTGTATGATTTACACTTTCAAATGCATTAAAATCATTAATTCAAGATTAAAGCATCGACGGATATATAAGTCAATGTGTATGATATACTCACTCACATGCATTAAAATCATTTATTCAAAATTAAAGCATCGTCAAATATGTACGTCAATGTGTATGATATACTCATTCACATGCATTAAAATCATTTATTCAAAATTAAAGAATCGACGGATATGTACGTCAATTCAGAACTACAAAAATTGCTTTAACAGTGGATTGAAAAGGTCCCCATATGGGGAACTCTGGAACGAAGAGGTAAGACGTAAATATTTTACTCAGGTTTTTTTAAGTTGCAGGAATATTATACTTTTCTTGTAATTATTTGAAGAAGTCATTGACTGAAATGTCTTCAATTTTTGTTTCCTTATGACCTGAGACCGAGCACTAATTTGTCCACAATTCTATGGTATAACGTGTGGTCACCTTATTTCAGCAGATTTTTAGGCATTAACTTTGAATGTGTTTTCATCAAAACCTCATAAACACAGTCTTCAATTTTTTTTTTATTTATGATAATAAAACTATTTGTCCCATAGAGATCAATAAAAGGATTTCTTATCACAACTCTATGTGGAGAAACGATTCCACTTACATACCCAGACAGATACTAAAGAAAAAAAATTCAGATAAAACTTTTGTACACAGATGATGCTTATGCATTTTAGCCCTTGCGTCAGTGGCCCAACACACATCGTATTTTTTAAATACATGGTAAAATGGTACACATGTACACATATCGAATATCTACGCTCTTTGTTAGTCTAATTAACTGTTACCCATTTTATAATAATGTAATAATTTACTGCGCGACTCAAATGATAAATAATAATAAAAAAAATAAATAATTAATAATAATAATATTTTTTATTATTATGTTTGCTTATATTTGTTATAATAATCATTTACAATATGTATGTTCAAGAGAGACAATAACGTTAGTGCCTGGATTTTGAGTAATCATATCGGAAAGTATAACGCATAAAAAATCAACAATATGTTTTCTCAAAAGTGGTTAAAATTATATGTTTAGTTCAGACTCACGGAAATAACGAGAATTAAAATCGGTTTTATCTAGACTTAGTTAGAAATGATAAAATTATTATGACCCCCTCCCGTAAAGGTACCTGTGTGCCCGGTGACTGACGCAAGGGTTAACCCTTTAAGACGCTGTGTTCCCGCTCTGGAAACACCAAACTCTGACGTTTGACTGTCTGGCAGACACGAAGAATAGATTGATTCTATAAAAATAGTTGCGGTGCACAGCTCACGACAATCCTTTATTTTAGCACGTCATTTCCGTAAAAAAATTGTCACGATTATCTTAACAGCACTGACATCTGCTGAAAAGTGGAAGAATGCGAGAACAGCTGGATAGATTGCCCAATGCTGAAAAAAGGGCAGCCGTTGCCATCGCTCGACTTAACTATCAGCAAGATGGCGGACGATCGAAACGTTCATCGCGTGCCACAGATCTAGAGACCCATTTTTTGACGCAGCTGGCTGTGCGGCTCAGCCAGCTGTCGTCAAAAAGGGGTCTCTAGATCTGTGGCACGCGATGAACGTTTCGATCGTGCGCCATCTTGCTGATAGTTAAGTCGAGTGATGGCAACGGCTGCCCTTCTTTCAACATTGGGAAATCGTTACGCCTCAAAGGGTTAAAGATAAATTACACCCTAGTTATTTGCGCAAAATAAAGACACGAATACCCGGCCGAGTTGTGTAATGGCCAAAGAACCCTCTCCTCGACTAAAGTGGACAACACAAAGAAAGTTTTTACTACCACAAAGAAAGGATTTTTTTTTTTTTTTTTAAACAACCAAATTAATAGGTGAAATGGAACCCACGACCGTACGCTTAGACGATTGGCGTGGAGTAGGATAAGCCCCTAACCTCCAAGCTACCGGTCTCCAACGTACATGTTTTTGGAAACGCCATTACATTGCCTTATTCGTGCGTTCTACAAACCATAAACCATTGAATTTGAAGGATGCAAAACGAATCCGGACCATAATGGTTTAAGAAAAATGCTCCATTTTGATATGGGATCGTAATACCTCGCAAACAGCGTGAACGGCATGTTTCCTTTTCCACGCACATTCAAAAACAGGGGCGTTGCGTGTTCATCCTCCTTCTTCTATAACCATGTCCTTATATACCTGATAATGTTCTCGTTACACGTTCTCCGCTAATGAGGCATTTTCCTGGGCTGTTTTAATTGATGCGATCACGACAGGGACGCTGTTTAACACTTTCCAACCGAGCTGATAAGTGTTCGTGATTTGGGCTTGTCTGTCTGTCCGACCGACCAATATTCAACTTCAGCTGTATTTGCTTCTAAAGCATTGGTTTAGTCATTGATATGCGTATTGGAAATGTCTCGAATGCTTTTAAAAATATTTTGAACATTTAAAAATTTTCAGCTGTAGTAAAAGTGAAATATCTGTATTTTTCTTTAATTCATTTATATGAAACTTTAATTCATTTATAGCATTTTTGCAAGAATAAATTTTTGTTTTATGCCTTTTAGGGCTCCACAATAAAAAACTTATACTTTTAGAAATTATATTTTTACTAATTTTTTTTTAGGTGTGTTATTCTGCAAAGTTATTAGTTAATTCTACCTTATGTTCAGAGCATTTTAAAATAACCATTCTCTGTTTCCTTTTCAAAGAAAAGATACATATATCTATGAAATTCTTATTTTAAAATGCGTCTTTTTTTTTTAATGGCCGGCCTCTGCCGTGAAGGCTTTGGCCACAACAGGCCGGAATTGTCGGCCTCTTTATTATCGGGGCACCTAGTAGCTGGACTAACGTCGGTGTACGGTGGTTTACCCACCATACAACTCGGTCGGCTATTTTAAAATGTAAGAAATATGAATTCACTATCTGCTACCCGCGACTTCGTCCGTGTCGGCTTTAGAATTAGGTCCCGAGAGAAATGTAGCATGTGTGAATAACAAATATTGTTGCGACAAAAGAAACTGCATTTAAATATTATTTGCTTTTTACTTGTTTCAAATGAAGTATAATGCATGGTAGTATACTTCATTTAAAATAAGAGAATATGCAGAGTTAGTAAATTTAGATTTTTTTTCAGGCATTTGGCGAATAGAGACAGTTATGACAGTATATGCGAACTGTTTTGTAAAAGAAATATTTATGCTATATGCATGAATATTAGTCTAGGATAATCAGGAATAGAGCAGCTTTCTATTAGTGAAAAAGTTTTAGAATCGGTTCTGTGTTGCAGAGATACCCAGAGAGCGTAATGTATTAGAGTTATTTTGAGTAAAGGAACTATTTACGCTACATGCATGAATTTTAGTCTATAATACTCAAGAATAGTGTAGTTTTCACCACTACACTATTCAAATACATCACTTACACTTCATCAAGAATAGTGTAACTTTTTTTACTATCAGTAAAAAAAGTTTAGGAATCGGTTCAATATTTACAGAGATACACATACAGCGTAGTGTAATTCTTATGGAGGGGTGTCCAGCTATGAGAAAGGAGGGTTCATTCTTAAGATAAAGTTTGATTGACAGTAAATTTTACTATGATTATTTTTATAAAAAATTTCAATTACATTGCAAACTTTTAATCATCTTTGAAGTAAATTTTTTTATCACTCAATAAATTATTGAGCTCACAAAAAAATAATATAATTTACTTAAATTAGCATAAAAGTTTAAAAATTTATATGAAATTTAAAAATATTTTTACCTTGTACTATTTTGAGTCACAGGTACAAAAGAGGGCTATGCGGCTTAAATTAACGTTTCTGTAGAATAAAGGGGGGACTAACCTTTCCAGACCTCCTAAACACTCCCTTAGATACGTCTGTGAATACAATATTATATTAAACTAGAAGTCAAAGCCCGCTGTGGAGACAGTTACAACGGGCACTAGCGAAAATATGTCTTCACTCAATATATTTAATCTTCGTCCACCTAAAATAAATAATTTCGTACTCAATTTTTATTGTATACCGAAATCTAAATTGCATTTTCTTCTAAAAACGTGCGAAAAATTTTTCGCATTCGAAAAATTTCGTTTCGATGGGAATATCCCCTCTTATACCGAAGTTTCATGCAGAGGAAATCATTCTATTTCTGAAAAAAGAACTGCCTAATGTAGAAAAGCTATTTTAAACGAATTGGAATCGCAATTTTCTCACAAATCCTGATAAACGTGACTTCAGTATGACGTAATTGTCACAGGCAACACCGGATTTTGTGAAGCAAATGATTCACTTTTTTACAAAATAAAACTGAAAATAGTAAAAAATCGCTTGAATGGCTTGAAAAATCGACCTTTTTTGACGCACTGGCTGTGCCGAACAGCCAAAAGGGTCTCTAGATCTGTGGCACGCGATGAACGTTTCGATCGTCCGCCAGCTTGCTGGTAGTTAAGTCGAGCGATGGCAACGACTGCCCTTTTTTCAGCATTGGGCAGTCTATCCAGCCGTTCTGGCGTTCTTCCATTTTTCAGCAGATTTCAGTGCTGTTAAAAATAATCGTGACAATTTTTTTACAGGAAATGACGTGCTAAAAAATAAAGGATTGTCGTGAAGCTGTGCCACCTGCAACTATTTTTATAGAAATCCAATCTATTCTTCGTGTCTGTTAACAGTCAAAACGTCCGAGTTTGGTGTTCCCAGAGCGGGAACACTGCGCTTTAAAGGGTTAATGAGATAATACAAGGAATGAGAACATATATCTCTTTCTGTTCGATCTTGAACGATTCGGAAAAGGAAGCAACTCCGCGAAGATTAGTTGAAGCGACGTTACAAACACACACAAAGAAAAGAAAAGAAAAGAAGACCTCTCTCATACATATTATAATTCTCACATTTCAAGGTAGGTTTTATCATTAAAACACGATAGCCGCCTCACACAGTTTAACCCGCATATGTATTATGGAAGCTCACACACAAAAGTAAACAATCCCTGTATCTCATTCCCGCGTGTTTTTGGTCAATAACCTCTCTCTGAGGCGATGGAAGGGAATGTTTTTTCAAGCCTTATGTACAAACACCCTCATCCAGGCTTAAAAAACCTGTCTTTTCTGTTGAGAGATAGGAGTGGTAGGCATGATGCCCTACTGCCCGACTGCCAGGTCAGTTATGGAGGACCCTACGGCTGTGGAAAGAGGCCTCTACGGTTTATTTTACAGCCGTTTCTAGTACGTTTAAATTTGCTTTTGACTGACTGGGCCGTTTTTCTTTGAAAAGCCAGTTTTTTAACCCTTTAACAGGCAGTGTGTTCCCGCTCTGGGAAAACCAAACTCTGACATTTGGACTGTTGCCAGTCACGAAGAATAGATTGGATTTCTATAAAAATAGTTGGGGATGACATAGCTCCACGAGAATCCTTTACTTTTTAGCACGTCATTTCCCGCAAAAAAAAAAAAAAAAATTGTTACGATTATTTTTAAACAGCAATGACATTTGCTGAATAATGGAAGAATGCGACATCAGCTGGATCGATTGCACAATGCTGGGAAAAGGGCAGCCGTTGCCATCGCTCGACTTAACTACCAGCAAGATGGACACAGATCTAGAGACCCTTTTCTGACGCAGCTGGCTGTGGCTTCAAAAAAGGGTCTCTAGATCTGTAGCACGCAATGAACGTTTCGATCGTCCGCCATCCTTCTGGTAGTTAAGTCGAGCGATGGCAACGGCTGCCCTTTTTTCAGCATTGGGAAAGGGTTGCGCCTCAAAGGGTCCCTTACCAAGGGTAACCCTTTAACGAAATGCGGTTGCGTCGTCAAACCAACTTATTTCAGCGTTTTCATTGCTAGTAGCAAAACAATATGGTTAAACGGCCCCAGCGCTGAAAAAGTGCAGCCGTCGCCACCGATCCTTTAAATTACCAACAGCATGGAGGTCGATCGAATAGCTCATATGGTGCCACAGAGCTAAAGAAGTTTTCTGACAGAGCTGGCTGCGCGGTCAGACTTGTATAATAAATTTATTTGCAATTCTAAATAAGAACTTAAAATGTAAGCGTTAATGTTAAATGTAAGCGTTCGGGCCTTAGTAGTGGCGCTTAGGCCCGAACTACTGGCCATTTCATTATGGGGACACCCAATGGGTGGCCCGCGTTAGCCCCTGAGAATGATCTCCTAATTTTGAACCAATTCCAGATGAGAGACCTAGCACCTGAAATACCTGAAATAATATATACGAGTGGTCGGAATTCGACCGTAATGTATTAAATTTTTACGTTTTAACGTTACTGTGGTTTTTTTTTTTTTTTTTTTTTTGTCAATGAATATAGCTCTATAATCATTGCTCATTACCTTTTTGAATTATAATTTTGTTCCATTACGTCAGCTGCGAGCATGTACAAAAACGTTATTATGCATTAATTTTCCAGTTATATGAAAAATGTGAATGATAGGAAAAATGCGGTATAACTTGGCTAAGCCATATTTAAAAAACGGCAATACGTTTTTCGATATTTCCTTGTTAATTTTTTTTTATTATTATTATTTTTTTATTGGTACACTGGCCAGGTTTTGCCAAGGCTACACAGGCTACAGTTATTTCGTCTCTCTTGTTCGAAGTATATAAAATTTAAAAAAAAAATTAATATAAAAACTCGAACCATGGAGTGATCAAAGACTACTTGCTGCGACGTACAATTGGCCATGCATAAAAACTGGCTGCCTTAATAACATTCCAATTTTTTCGAATATTTGTCCTTGTGATTTATTTATTGTCATCGTAAATGCAGGTATAATTGGAAATTAGTTTATTTTGAAAGTTAAATAGTAAAATAGCTCCAAAATATGTTTCACGTAGACAAATTCCGAAGTATTCGTTTATTTGAAATCCAAATTTTTATTCTGCGTGCGATTTCAGTTATAACTACTTGATCAATAGCATTACGATGCATAAACTTGAAGCGTATGATTAATGCTTCCTTTGTATTTAAGTTTCTGAATAGTAAAACTACGCAATTTACTTTCCTCACTAAATACGTGATGGCAAAGTATAATACTTTTCGTTTAGCCGGGCGTAAATCCCGATAACAATATTTTCTTGGCGACGTTAGAAGACTACTTCTAAAACATCGTTTTTCCCCAAATCAAAGCCGAAAATGTTAATCAGAATACAAAAAATGTACTTATATACAAATAACAATAACAATGTATAAAAGTAGCAATACACTAAAAAGAATTTTTTTTTATTGCAGTAATGGTTTGTTGAAAAATATGGAAATGGGGAAAAAATATGGAATTAAATTAAAATTCAAAAACATGGAAATGCAGATGTAAGAACTCTGTACTGGAAATGATGCTCAGTAATTCTCATGGGGTTTGTTCGCAAATAGCGAAGGTTTCACTTTTTTTGGCGTTTTGTCGAGTGACTGAAAATTATCCAAACGACTAACAGTCAAAGAACTCAAAAACTGTACTGAATAATTATTGATTTTATCTTAATAATGTCAAACTATTCTATCGCAGCTTTAACATATTCTCAGTTCACCATGTATTCGAGTAAACATGTCAATATTAATAAAATTACAATCATCATTTTTAAGTGCTAAAATAACAGACTTCAATATGTTATCCGAGAGTATATGTTTTGTCGGAAATATTTCCATACACATCAATAATAATATAATATTATTTTCATCTCCTTTTGATTGCTGACGTATTTCAATAATAGTTTAACTAAACTGACGAATAATTTCATTTTTTATAAATTTAGTTGGAATACTATAACCCTAGTATCGTTGTCACTTAATATTTTTATTTCAAAACTGACACAACAATGAAACCATAGCCCGACTTGGCGAAAAATACTGCTCGCCAATTTACTTCTCTAACTTTTTACAGTGCATGAACACATTATAATAAAATTTTATCATTCGTACAACCACCTCCATACGAACTTTAACTGTACCAAATCTCATACTCTTCACGAGCAATGCGCTGTAAAAAGGGCACAGAGATTTTTTCTACAGTTTTTATATATAGATAGCACACCCTGGCATCCCCAGAGGCATCCTTTGAACATGGAGGGCATTTAACCATGCACAGATTTTACGTGCACCAGCTCCCATTAGCGTACAAGGTCTCATAGCAAGCCAGCCGAGAGAAGTTTTCACCTCCCAAGCACTGGCCAAACCGGCGTTGCTTCCCTTTCCGTGTTCTTATGGGAACGGAGCTTGGCTACTATAGATCACTGCGGGACACGCTAAAATATCCATAAAGGCACATGCTTTAGTTGCGATTTCCCTAAGGTATCTATTTCATTGGCTACCCTGACTGGTTATTTTTTGTGTGTGTGTGTGTGTGTGTGTGTGTGTGTGTGGGAAGATTCCCATGGAGGAAAAAACTGTGAACGAATCTATGACAGTTGCTTTGTGTACTCCTGTAAAACAGCTACGAATACAATGTCCTCCCTTTACAATGGGGAACATGCTGTCTTAAATGGCAATAATTTATGCCAATTCTGCTTCATTTGAAACAGAATTGCATCTCAAAAGTAAGAAAGAAAGTGATGCTGGAAGGAAGAACTTTTTGAAGAAGGGTGGACACGTTGAACCACCCGAAACGGTCAATACTCTTTTACTTTACTTAATTGCATGAAATAAATGGCCAGCCGGGTCGGTCGGGGCGCTGGCTTTAAGGCTCGAGCTCTTAATTTCGTTAAATCGTGACACGTTGAAAAATGACCGGGACTGCCGCTATTTGTTATTGTAGACGGGCCACTCTTCGTTGATATTGCACAACGGGGCACAGGGGAAGCCGCGATTCTCATGGCTGTGACTGTCCACGTAAAATAAGTAAACGCTGTAGGTTGGAAACTTAATTTTATTTGAAGAGCATTTCACACAGACTTATAAATGTCAACGGAAGTCACAGAAATAAGATCTCTCAGCAATGTTTGCCCTTTTATTACCGAGGGTCGCATGGTTTAAAAGCTAATCACACGTTCCAAAAAGATGCAGTTATTGACTATTAAAATGCCATAGTCCCTGGAAATTCTTGAGAGTTGTGTCGACTATGAGACAGAGAATGAGAGAAAATATATCAATTGCTTTTTTATTAAATTTAGATCCTGAGACAAATCCTTTTCTTGAAAACGAAAGCTGATATGCCCCTACAGAATTTTGAAGGAAGCTAATAGAAAATTTCAATTTTGAGAGGATATTTTGTTTTTTATGTTATATGCGAAGTTATTGACACATATCTTTATTAGTTTTAACCCCTATTTATAAATTCCAGGTCAGTTTTACCATCAAGAACAGAGCACTTTTCAAGGAAACTAGACTACCGGATTCAGTCACATTATAAAGATCTACACCAGATGCATAATCCTTACAGATATTTGTTCACACGATCAGTTCATCTTTCTAATGAGGTACTTTCGAGCGATCGACGCTCAAATATTAAGCATCTAACAAACTAATAAAAGAAGGAAAATTCAACAGATTGGGACATAACGCTGAGACTTTAATGAAGCAATTAGGCCTAAAATGGATTTCCTTTTTTGTAACCTCGCAAGTTATAATGACGCTGTCCGGTCATTTCGACAAGTCTGTGACTTGAGTTGTGACTATCGGATTCACAGATCAGTCGCGTGCATGTCGTACGCGTTTTCGTGCGGCAAAATCGGCGGACTCTTATTCCACTTTTGCAAGGACCGGAACGTCGGATTGTTTAAAAATGTGCGAATAGTAGGAAGGGCTCTGACATGCAAAGCAGAATGTCTGCAAACTTAGGACTTCCTCCGCAGCTCTCAGATTGCAGAAATGACCTCGGAACTCGAGTATACCTGGTGTACCAAAAAGGTGGTAACACGCTTTAATTCTTTATAAGTGGGCAATGTAAATAGACTTTTTGCATGGTCTCTGAGTTCGAAGCTAAAATTCGTCTGCTGGCGGTATTTACACTCACGAGCTCTTATTGAAATGCATTGAGTGTCCATTTTATAATAACTTTTCGTTCTTATAAACCACTCGGAATGAGTTATTGCCTTTTTAATAATAAAATGAAAGTTTTAGAAGGGGATGATATCGCATTTCACTTTAAAACTTTGCCAATAAAAGGAATATTAGCCTTATAAAATTTTTACCTACTTTCTCAAATTGAAAGGTTTTGAAAGTTTTAACCCTGGCAGCAGAACGGTGTCTTCTGCGGATAACGTTCCCAGAATATTATTGAACGTTTTCTGGGTGTTGATAGACGTTTAGAAAATTTGTTGTAGTGCTAGGGAACTGTCTATTCGTTATTAAGGACAGAATTCTCATCATTGTATTTTATTTAGTCACACGGAGTACTTTCGTATTGATAAATTTTTGAGTTTTATTGAATAGCTTTAAGTCAAATTCAGCCTTTTCGAGCTTTACAATCACGTCTTCGAAAGATCCGCCGAGATTGGTTGAGATAGTGTCTTCTTCAGTGATTAATTTAATTGGTATTACGTATAGTTTTTAAGGTAAGCTTGTAAAATGATTAACTTTTTCAATTCTGTTGTTGTTCTCGTGTCCCTGGATCAGGCTTCACTTTCCTAGCGCTGCGTAGTGCAAAATTGGCAACTCCATTAGTTAAACCTCCTTGCCCTGGATAGACGATTGCACTATCCATGGAATAAGTTCCATTGCCTCCGAGAAGGTTGGACTTCGGCTTATCGGTTCCTAATTTTGAACCAATTCCAGGTAAGGGACCAACCACCACCTGAAATTCGCACACCCCAGAATAGCGTTTCTGGAAACATAGAGGACATTGAAGCCACGACGTATTTTACATGCACCAGCTCCCAATAGCGTACACAGTTCCCACAGCAGTCCAGCCGAGATAGGAGATCGCCCTCCCAAGCACTGGCCAAGCTGGACGCTGCTTCACTTTCCGGGTTCTTACGGGAACGGAGTTTAGTGACTAGACCACTGCTGGACGACTTTCAATTCTGAAAACAAACTATATAAAGTTCGCCTATAGATCGGCTCTTAAAATTAAACGTGGTTTTTTGCAAAGAGGAGGATAATTTTCTACAATGTAAAATATACTTAAGAACACGATTTTTAAAAAAAGAAAAGAAAAGAAAAAAATGAAATTTAAAAAAATCTTTAAAAACTTCCACCATAAATTTCCACACAAAATTAGCATCCAGCTGCTGACACATTTCAATTACATCGCATTAGTGTAGCTGCACCGGGTCTATTGGAGTGTAATCTTTCTTCGGAAAACTCTAATAGCATTTTAGTATCTATGTATCAAAAATAGGAGATGGAGATTTCCAGAGAAACACACCCCTCACCATCAAGAACGGTTATGGGCAACCCTTGGGAAGTTCTAGCACCAAACTTTAGGATGTTAGGAAGTCGCCATATAATTAAGATTTATACGGCATTTTAAATGGTTGATATGTGTTTTATATTGGGTTTTGATATGTTCCACGGGTTGGATCAACAATCCACCCGTGGACCGGAAGTTGGCCATATATGATCTAGAAACTAAACTGTTATCTAGTTAAGAAATTTTTCTAATACTCCAATCATTTTGGGGAAAAAAACGTATTTTCATTTTTCTAAATGATTTAGCAAAAAAAAAAAAATTAATAAACTTTTATTCTTTTAATGAAATTTTAAAATCAAATATCGGTATTAATGGGATTTTCCTAGAGCGAAAGATAATAACAGCGTCTTTTAATTTTTAAAACAATAAGCAAAATAATCGACCGTCTTCTTTAAATAATTAGATGCCTCAAGCAAAATTGATCATTTTTAGATGCTGTAATTATCGGACTTGGGCAGAACTTTGATGTTTAGAACACGAAGGATTTCTGCTGGAGGTTATATCTACGCGTATTGCAGCTGTTTTCACGCCAGTTCGGGAACAGGGAAAGTCTGTACAAACAAAATGTTAGCCCCGGGGTGCCATAGCCGTCAGGAAACAATCGATTTTGAAACGCGGTCCATCTTCTCAAATAACCTTTCAGCAGTCTGCAAAGAATATTAAAGGCGGAGAACAAATAATTAAAAAAAAAGGATACCTATCGAACATCACTTTCCTTCTAGAGTCACTTTCTCGCTAAAATAATGAAGCAACTAAGAAAATAAACCATCGGAAAAAATGAAGAAAAAAGAAGATCATCTGCCGAGATGAAGATAAGAACTGGCGAGGAGAGAGAGAGCAATTATTCTTTCATCGACAAGGAAGTGAAGCAGGTTCCTTTCTGTTTTTTTCTTCTCCTGGATTCGGTCACTAAACCAATGAAGAGGGTCTGACACCGTTCATCAAAAGATGGGGAAGTGATTGAAATGTCCCAATTAAATACCTTTTTTTATGATTTAATAGACGAGCGCCTTTTGATTTTTATCATCCATACAACGGAATGATGTGTTACTGCTCTAGCATGCTCGCACTGTGCCCATATAGCTGATGCTTGTAAGAGTGAATGCATGAATGAAAATATAAGGATAGGAATCATAATCTCCAAGCCTCCGGGTACCAGTGGCTTGGAGGTTAACCCTTTGAGGCGCAACCCTTTCCCAGTGCTGGAAAAAAGGGCAGCAGTTGCCATCGCTCGACTTAACTACCAGCAAGATGGCGGACGATCGAAACGTTCATCGCGTGCCACAGATCTAGAGAACCTTTTTTGACGCAGCTGGCTGTGCGGCACAGAAGGGATCAAAGGTTATCGGAGAGATTCAAGTACTCAGGGGTAGGAAAAAGGGAGCATCAGAGATATATATATAAGTACTAATTGCTCGTAATTATTCGCACAGCATCGCACTGCTGGCAGTTTCATTGCCTATTATGGTTTCCCATTCGATGCAGAGTTACAAAGTAAAATTTTAATACATTAAAAAAATACTTGACTAAGAAATTACAAAATAAGCCTCCTCATTGAAAATCATAAGTTTCGGATGTAGATAAAATGCAATAAAAAAGTAAGAGAACTGCGCATAATCCCTCAAAAACAGCACGGGTATTCTCAATGAAAATCAGCGAAAATAATGCAAGACGAGAAGAGATGGATTATTTTGCGAGGCGAGAAGATGAGGTTCGCCTCCCAAAATAATCAATCTTTCTCTCATTCCTTTTGTAAACCGAAATCATAAACACTTTCAACCTTGTTGGAAAGTGTTAATAAGATGATTTTGAAACATGCTCTTTAAATTGCTCTTTTCTTGTTTTTCTCTAGCCCTTCACCTTCTGAAAATGCACTGCGCCCCTCAAGGGGTGTGGCGTTCCCAGGGTACGAATTGACGGGGGGGGGATGCCGAGGATTGTCCCCGGCTGAAGAATGTAATATCCCTGGCTAGAGAAATATTAATGGATCCCTGCCAGGGATACTATTTATCCCCTGCTGGAGAAATGCTAAAATTAGACTCTGTCCTTACAAATTCAACCGTACCTAACGATTTTAAGTGTTGAAAATAGAAATTCTCTTGTTTACTAGACAAATGATAAAGTTACAAACATCCCTTTGAAATATATATATGCATGCCTGATGCATCTTCTCATTCTGCCACTCTGGGTCAGGTTTCAAATTAAGACTGCGAAATGAACGAACAAGCGCTGCTCCGCCACGAGCCGAATTTCAGGGTAGACGTAGAATCGACATAGGCAGGAATATATGTCCATAGAAAATCGGGGGTCGGCTTTTGTTTGAATTTAAGTCCCTTCTCAGACATGCTGGCGGCTGCATCTGTCATGTAATACCTAATTTATTATGTGAGTGGAGCATTTTACGCCTTCCCTCCTTTTCTTGTTTTTTATTTTCTTTTCAAATGTCCCCTCCTGGAGAATGTTTTCTTTCAAATGTCCCCCCCTGGAGAAAATGTTTAATTCGCACCCTGGGCGTTCCCCACCACTTAGGAACCACTGCCCACCGTTATACTTCACTGGCGAATTAGAATTTTCTCAGAGACAGGTCTTTCTACTACACTTATAAACCTAAGTCACCTCCGCAGCAGGACATGGCATCCAGTTTTAGATCATTTCAAAAGCGAACGAAAATTATTACATTAGCATTTACATAATTATCCACAATTCTGCACGGGATGATGTAAGAGTTCCAACAAAACCGCAGGCGGACTCCACTTTCGCTTCCGCAAACACTGCCTACTACACTTCAGTAGAATTCTCATCAGGGTGTGGAAAGACAATCAATTAAGCGCTCAGAAAGATCATCAAACATCATTTGAGGCGGCAGTTCTAATGAAGTGAATCGAACTGTGTTGCATCGTCCAGCAAGTTAGGATCCGCAGCTATCCAAAGAAGTCATTTAGGAAGAAGGGAGAATATTTTTCATTTTGCGTCCAAGAGCTCTTCGCTGCAGATCCGTTATGGTAGGTGATCGGCTGTGGCCGAATGAATTCCGATTCTCCGACTAATTGATTTGTAAGCAGAGAAGCGCTTCGTTAATGTAATCTGCATGGAAAGAGAAAACCGGAAGAAGGTAGATAATTAACTATTTTAAAAACCCCACAGTTTGTGAATTCCGAGCGCTGCTCAATTCACGCCAAAAATAAAGTTGATGTTTGTTCGAGTTAATGGCAGAGAGAGAACAAAAGGCTAGTAGGAAATATTGGATTGCGAGAAATCACGCTTGGTATAAAGAATATCAGCTGTCAATATTGGGCTAATATTGTGTTGATGACTTCCAAAAACATATACACAGGGAGAGACATTCAAAAAGAAGAGAACGCGCTTTAGTTATTTATAGATTAGAGATAAGTGGGCAATGTAATTTGGAAAAATGTTCATATTAAGATAGAAAAAAAAACCACGTTAAGAAAAACTCCACTCGTTAATTATCAAAAAGTGACACTTTTTAAATTTGCATACTCCCTCCGAACGAAAAAATTCCCGAATAGGAAAATGTGCCCCATACGCTAATACGATGATGTACAAAACTTGAAAATCATATCCTACAAAGTGTCAGAGATATGAAGATAAATATATGCTGACTTAAACCACTTTCCAGTGGCTCTCGAAGGGTAAAAAAAAATCACGTTATAAGATCACGTTTCAGGCTATAGTCCCATAAAGCCTTTGTTCAAAAATATCTCTAAACAGTGATGTGGGGTGGGTAAATACCCACTGGGTAGTTAAATATTTTTTGGGTATTTACCCGGGTATTTAGATACCGGGTATTTACCGGGATTACCCGGGTATTTTCCCAAGGCCTGGGTAAATACAAAAAACTGGGTATTTTCAACTCAGAATGGAATAACTGTTCTTAAGAACATTTATGATTAATACCAATTAGATTTTTATTATTGTTCCTTTTTTTTAATACAAAGTTTTTAATTTTAATTTGACTTCATTATGAGTATTTTTGTAGTGTTTTTTTAATTATTATTAAGCGTTTGATTATTTGGCATAAACTACTTTATCAGTCATACCGCATTTTTTTCACTAACTTTAATAATGAAGGATGTTTTATGGCCGTCCTTAAATTGCTTTGTGCAAGTGACAGCTTTGACAATATTTTTAATGTGTTACATTGATTAATACATCTCATAGCTTATTTTAAGTTTACTATTATATCCCAGAGCTTATTTTATGTTTATTATTTTTTAAACTTTGATAGTTTATTACGGTTTGTTATTGAAGGGGAGAGTGGATTATATGCATCTTATGATTGATTTAATGATCACTAAAATAAAAATTACCTGCAAATAGCTGCAAAACTAGTAGTTACAAGTAATAGGTTTAAAAACATATTTTTTACGGTAAATATAAACTTTTATGAATATTTCAGATTGATGAACAAAATATTTCTATTAAAAAATCATTAATACCAATTTTTTTTATAATAAAATTTCCCTTTAACGAATTTTTCAGAATTACAAATTTGATTTTCGGTCTCCTGAGATGCGTTGTAATTCAGATTTTACTGTCTGTATATATTTAGTGTAGTTGAATTTCTCTCCTCTTTTTCAAATTGTCAAATACACTGCTCCTTGTTGTTATTCTTATTTACAATTTTATTCCAACAGTTATATTTATAGGCTATATTTAATCAAGTATTTTATTCAACATGCATCATATAGCTTCTTTTTATAATTATATTTTCTGAAGTTCTATGAAATTAAAAAGTTGTAAAGGGTTCCTAAGTTTCTCGTTTTTCTTTCTTTCTTTTTTTTTTTACTTTACTAGGGGCCAAGGCCCCCAGACTCACTACGCTCGCTTTTCTTATGAGGCATTCGGACCATAATAAGGCTTATTCGTAAAAAAGACATTATTTCAACAGACAAAACCTGAAGATTGGATCAGATAGAATGTTACTGAGCTACACATTGCTTGGTTCTTGCATGTTCATTGGTACATAAAAATTTAAACTTCACACTACAGTAGACCCCCTCCCCCTCATAACACGGAAGATATTTTTCTATGGGAATCCGTGTTTTACGGGTCCTGAGCTATACTCCACCTGGAGTGCGGACTCCGCTTATAATCGCTGGAAAAATTATTTGCACTCCTCAGAAACACAATGATATTTAGTATTGCCATTCAAAAGTTATATTAATTAGGAGCTAAAGCATAATAAAATCAGAAAATCTGTTTCAGCTGTATTTTTAATAATGTAAAACCTATTGGACACCTTGCAAATTTGCCACCCATGGCGATTTTTCATTATTTGGCGACTTGCGTACATGTAAAGTTAATAAAAGCTACGGAACAGATAGAATAGCTTGCCACCAATGGCGACTTTTCATTATTTGGCGATTTACACATGCTCACAACCTATAATTACTCTTCATTTAAGGTTACCGGAAAACCGTTATCCATATTTTCATTTACATAATCGTTTGCAGATTGGCGTACTTAGCACCACGAATTATACCATCTCGTCGCGCTAGCAAATATCCAAAGTGTACTATAACTGCTATAATGGCATAGTTAACGCCGCCAAATATTTCTACTGGTAGCAAATAATCCAGCTGGACCGAACCGGCTTTAAAATAATCTGCATTTTAATTATTTTTCATTTTCAAGATATTAGTTATTCTGTTTTGGAAAAACGAATAATCGCTAATTCTAAACTCCTGTTGTCTAAGCGAACTTACTATTTGAAAATTGTCAACTTTGTGTAACACATTTTGAGTTACTTATTTCATATTATTGTAACCTATTTATAGAAAAAAAACAGGTGATGCCTATTCTACAGCTTATGAAGTATTGTAACAATAGATTAAAGCTATTGTGAACTAATAATATTTAAACATATGTAAAAAATACATGTGAAGCATATTCTGTAGCTTACGAAATATTGTAACAATAGATTAAAGCTGTTGTGAACTAATAGTATTTAAATATATGTAAAATGATGTGGCATACTTTTATGTCGCATTTTGGGACACGTTTTTCATACAATTTTCAATAAAGGGGGTGAGAGATAAAATGACATAGTCATTAATAGATGGAGAAAATCTGCACAGAAAAATGCACAATTCCAACTGAATGAAAATTTCAAAACCTTATTCTCAGGTGTATTCAGCAGACGATAAATTACGATAAATTGCGCCAAGCATTAGAATAATCTCCTCAAAATCGCACAAAACTGTTTAATTTTTCGCCAAATTAAAAAGTCGCACATTTTAGTCTCAGAAAATTTCTAAATAATATTTTTCTTTTGAGTATAAAACATTTCATTCCTGCTTTGATTTTCCATGCACACGATATTTTAATTTAAAAACAGCCTTACAAATAATCTACACACAAAAAAAAATCGTTATTCTTTTATTTTTACTTCAAGAGTCTGAATCATTTAATAAACTTGTCGAATGTGGCAACCTAGATAAGCTTAAACGGCGCTTTTTCCACTGTGGGGTTACAATTACGAAATGGCGGAAAGCAAAAATTAGCCTTTTGCGATACGTTTTTTATCAATATCTCCTAAATTAATTCGAATTTTGAAAAAATCGCTTCTAGGTGTGTCGGGAACTGTCATGGAAAATTTCCGTACAAAATTTGGTAGGTCTACGATCACCGCGAGACACATTCAAACAAACTAACTAACAGTTTACACATTGTTTTATTAATATAGAAGAAAGATAGTTTTTATTTTGGCGTAAAATGGGCGTAATTCTAACTCATGTTTGTAAATTTCACGCGATTCTAGATACTTGGAAACGCTTTGTTGCAAAGGAATGAATGATTTTATGCCAAATCTGGCAACCATTATGTTTATTTTTTCAGTTTTTTATTAATATCTTCTAAAATAATTCGATTTTCGAAATTTAAGTCAGCTTAGCAGGTTCCTCGGAATTTTTCGAATCTGTGGGCACCTTAGTCGAAACTCAAATCCCCACGGTAAAAAACACTCAAATTACTGGTGTTAAACAATAAAGTAAATAAAAAACTTTGTAAAAAACACACATAAGAAGTTATAGGTGTGTGTTTGTTACAAAGTTTTTTTATTTACTTTATCAAATCCTCACGGTTTAGGAGGAGATACGACAACAATTTTTTGACAGCGCCAGCCACAGCGGCTTTTTTTTAGAATAGAGAGATACTTAATATATATATGTGTGTGTGTGTGTGTGTGTGTGTGTGTGTTAATATCCTTACCCACCAATACAAGCTTTTTTTAAACAATAGTGTTAATCCAAAAATAAATACCCAGGTAAATACCCATTTTGGGTATATACCCGGGTATTTACCCTTGAAAATAAATACCCGGGTATTTTACATCACTGTTTCTAACACGCTTAAGATGAAAGACTGAAACATTGTACATCCCATCATTAGTGTATGGGGCACATTTTACTAACTGGGACTTCTTTTTTTACAGCGGTCTTACATAAATTTAAAAAGTGTCACTTTTTGAACATTAACCAGCGGATTTCTTTCTTAACGTAGTACACTTTTTGGATAACTTATTTTGAACATTCTTTCAATTTACATTCCCCACTTATCTCTAATGGATAGACAAATAAAGCTCGTCACAATCTTCTTTGGACACCCTGTATAGACTTAATATCAGGATGCATTTGAAATATTTCCAATGCGCAGGCAATATTGGGAAACTGTCAATTTGGGATATCGCATCAGTATTGGTTTTACAGTGAAATATTTTCAATGCATACTCAATGCTGTTTAGCATTTTTGCTTATTAAAACGCGTTTCATGTCGTGAATGTGTCGTTTAAAGCTATTTCTGCCTTGAGTGTATTTCACTTAGAATTTAGATCCTCATTATGTGGAGGATGCGTGAATATTAGCACCCCTTAGAATTCTCGAAACCTCGAATTTAGTGGGTGTATGTGTACGGGATCTTTAGTGGTGAGTCCAGGCTCGAACTTGCAATCTTGTGATTACTAACTTGTCACTTAGACACCTGCTGGCTAAAAACATGGCCTGATGTTATGTAAACGTTAGCGTTATATTAAAAAAATATTTTCCAATGTGTTCTAGTATTGTGTGCATAAATGTGATGCGTTGCACTAGAAAAATACACATGTGCTCATCTTCTCCAAGTCTGAAGCAAAAAGTGGCTAAAGTACCATTCCATAGTCCTCTAAATAATAAAAATCCATATAGAGATTTCCATAATGGCGTACCACTCCAAAACATAAATTTTTACACAAATTGCTAAGGCCGATCCATACCGTTTGACCGATCAGCTTGAAATTTTTTACAGATCAGCAAAACATCTGTAGGCTGCTTTAAAATTGGAAAAATTAACTTGTTCTCTTATTTTTAACAATTTTAACATCAGAAAGATTCTTAGTAGATTCAGTAGAGTAGGAAAGGGAACAATGTGAGTTTTGTTCATTGCATCAAATATTAAATTAATAATCTCTGATGCAAGAATTAAGTTTAGAGTAAAATAATTCCGCAATTTTTACGATTTCACCTTTTAAGATTGAAGATTGGCCGTTTTCACGGTACCAAAATAAATAAACTTTTAAGTATTTCAATGATTTTTCTGTATAAACCATGAAATGTAGATATAAACTAGAGATCTTAGTTTTCCTTTGAAACTTGCCGTTAAATTGCATGTGAGATTATAACTGCCCTATGGAAACCACAAAACTATGTTTGCGTGACTTCTGTGTATTTTATAACAACACAAGGTTCCTAGAATTAATTACAGGCAGAAGAATAAACATCATTACATGTTTCGTAATGCTAGTATTTCAGTATTCATCTGAAAATCTCTAAGTATAGCATGGATTATCTTCAATTAAATTCATCGAAATGGTACGATTAAAGAATCAGAGTGAAAATGAATTTTTTTTTCTCCGCTGATTTTCAAGAAACGATATGACCTTGGTGCAGTTATGATTAAACATTGTCGGAACTTTACGACTGAAGAACCGAGATGAAAGAGTTTTTTCCGAGGTTATTCCAGAAACCATACAACACTATAAAATGAAACTGGAAATATATGTGTTTAATTAAAACAAATTATGTTTTAATGGAAACAGAGTAAGGTTTATTTACATGGTACTTTGACGTACATTTCCAGTAATGATTTTTTGAGTATTTAATTGGGTAGGTAGCTACTAATACTCAAGTGTATTGAGCATGAAAACTCTTATGGTTTAAAACCTTAAAGATATGGTAGGTTTACGCCTAAGAAATTTCAAAGAATCACAAATCAAACGAAACAAAATAATTAAAATACTTTTTCTAATGAGGGGGGGGGTGCTCCTGAAAGATGTGGTACATTTTTTAATTGGTATCTGCACTAAACTATAGTATTTTTTTATGTTTAGTATTTTTTTATATATAGTATTTTTTTTAATGTTTAGAGTCATGATGTTTATAAAATCTGCTAATTTCATAAAGTCACAATTTTGAAATTACCCTTAAAGCATATGGAAAAATTTGGCCAATAGAAAACCAATCATCCAAATAGAATAAAAAAGAAGTAAAATATTTAATTTAATTTGTGTGTAACTGGATAGATACACTAATTGAACTGGGGAAGTAGTAAAGGAAATAATAATTTATATAGTCTTACGGTGAAAGCATCATAAAATTAAAACATACAGTCTACAAAACAAGACAAAAATTTTAAATCTATGAGTAACAAAAAAGAAGTTACTGAACTATAAAAAAATATAAAATTTTCATACATAAATTTAAAAAAAATGAAGATGCTCAATCTAAAAATAAGAAAATGGATATAAAAATAGACTTTCCCTCAAACGAATATTAAGGGACACAAAACATTCCTAAAAACTACGTAAAACAAATCAAAGCGCATCTAATAACACAGTAGTGCGTATGCTACTGAAAAGAATAGCTATAGTATTAGCATGTTATAAATCCTCTTATCTTTGCTCCTTAAAATACTAACTTATTTAAGGAAATTTTGGTGAAAGTAATACGCGTTAGGTCAACGAGGGTGAATGACCAAAAGTGGACAAGAATAAATCCTCTTTCTTTTTTTTCTCCACCTTCGGAATGCACCAAAATGCTCGAAAACTATCGGTGGAAGAAGCAAACAAAAGAATCAGTTAAAAGATTACATCAAGCAAATCTAACAAAGGCCACTCCGATCCCATCTTTTCACCGAGTATTTCGGAGAGCGAGAGAAAAAAACTTTTCACGCTCTGTTAAAACAATGATCGTTATTTTTTCACTTTCTCTTTTTATGGGATTTTCTCCCACTCCGTGATGTTAACAGTCGGTGAGTGAAAGGCAGAATCGAAAAATAGAAAGATGATCCGATAAAGCAAAAGCTTAAAAGGAGCGTTTTCTTTTTTTTTTTTCACTGTTTCGGTAGTGCGATCGCCAGTGTAGTGTGAGTGATGGATGCTGTAATCCGCTGACGGCGAAAGTAGATTTTTAATTACAGGTACTTGGGTGGTTTCAGTAGCAGATCGAAGGGAAGAGAACGAAAAGGCGATCGCCACCCCACTGTGATGCAGTTCACGTATTATTTATTAATTCTCATTTACTTTCTATATCTTAAATTTAATATATCCAAAGTCAAACTTTCTAACTTTTTTCTGTTCTCATTTTTTCCCTCTGGTTTTCAATTTGTTTAATTGTGTCTTTAATTGTTTATTTTTTCTACTCTGAGAGTCGCCGTTCTGGGCTAAAAATAGATTACATTACGTCAGTTAGCAATCTCAACAAACTTTTTGATTCACCCTCTTTGGCATCGTTTTGGCATAAATTACTCTTGGTGCCCTGCCCCATCTTTAAAATTACTTGTTCGCGGTTTCATTACTTTTATTTCATTGAATTAAGCTTTATGGTTGCTCCGAAATTGGCATTATTTATCTCGGCAAAGTTTATGTTCTCGCCAATATCAAGTTCTATGCTCTTTCTGGACATTTCATTTCAATTCTACTGTCTTTGTAGGATGTATTGTTCATCTGGCCCCCACCAGCCGTTATGTGTAACATGTTTTTCTCCAATAGACGTGTTTCAATTAACAGTTTTTTAAGTATCTTACGTCTTCATCAATCGTTCTACTGAAGTGTCTTAATTTAATAAGCCTGCGATAATACACAACGCTTTTCAATTTTAAATTTAAATCTATATGCACTACATACCGTGATAAATGAAAAAATTGCGCCTTTTATGAATCTTTCTGAAAAAAAAGTTCTTCAACATGGAATTAAAAAGCAAAAATTTTCGAAGAGTAACACATCCTCCCAATTTTCGATTTTTAAAAATTTCTTCTGAAAGTTTCTTTACTAATACAAATCTCTCACGGTGTATAGCACAGCTTTTAAAGAAAAATTCTGCAAATTTTGAAGTACTCGACGTTATTGGAATTTTTTTTTTAAATTATGTTCCAAAATCAATTTTTTTTTCTAAATACACCGTTAAACCCACTACTGAACCAGTGTTAACCAGTTCGCTCTCATTATCGAAAAGTTCGGAATGCTAGGGTCATTGAAACATTGAGGGAGCGTTCATTGAAACACTCTGAGAAGCAACATCGGTAAAAGAATGGGAGTCCTCTGACGGTCTTCTCTCCGGTCTCTCTCTCTCTCTCTCTCTCTCTCTCACCGGTGAAGTGTTCAAACAACCATTCTAAAAAGCAACATCAGTAAAAAAATGAGAGTTTTCTCCAATGGAGTGTTCAAACTACCATTCTGGGAACCAACATCGGTAAAAGAAGGAGAATATTCTCCGATAGAGTGTCCAAAGAACCATTCTGGGAAGCATCATCGGTAAAAGAAATGACAGTTTTTCCGGTGAAGTGTTCTAACAACCATTCTAAAAGCAACATCGGTAAAAAAATGAGAGCCTTCCCCGATAAAGTGTTCAAACTACCATTCTGGGAACCAACATCGATAAAAGAAGTAGAATATTCTCCGATAGAGTGTCTAAAGAACCATCTTCCATTCTAGGAAGCATCATCGGTAAAAGAAATGACAGTTTCTCCGGTGAAGTGTTCTAACAACCATTCTAAAAGCAACATAGGTAAAAGAATGAGAGTCTTCTCTGATGAAGTGTTCAAACTACCATTCTGGGAACCAAAATCGATAAAAGAAGTAGAATATTCTCCAATAGAGTGTCTAAAGAACCACCTTTCATTCTAGGAAGCATCATCGGTAAAAGAAATGGCAGTTCCTCCGGTGAAGTGTTCTAACAACCATTCTAAAAGCAACATAGGTAAAAGAATGAGAGTCTTCTCCGATGGAGTGTTCAAATTACCATGCTGGGAACCAATATCAGTTAAAGAAGGAGAATATTGTCCGATAGAGTGTCCAAAGAACCATTCTTGGAAGCAACATCCTTCAAAATCTGAATACCCAATTTTTTGCAATCACAATACTACATTTTAGTTCGTACGAAGTCAAAATCTGATGTGGAGCCCCATGACTTCCTTTTGCGTCTGTTAAATGATATGCATTTTTGATGCACTTCATTTAAACTTCTTTCATCTAAAAAAACGATACGATACTTCCATAATATTAAAGTTTGACAATTTCTCGCCAAGTATAAGTGATACCAGAAAGCTGAGTTCAGTTTTTACTAACTTATTTTTGGAGTCGTATTTAGCAATATTTTGAGCATGTCCGAAGCGATGACTAATAGATTTTTAATGAAGATGTCCATAATCTTTAATCTACTGGAAGTCTTTCATGTGACCGATTGCAATCGGAAAAAGAAAATTCATTAAAACTGGTCAGAAATTAACTGACACACTTCTAAAATATGGATTCAATGCTCAAATTCATTGGAGAGCAAATTTGATAAAATCCATCAAACTTTATGTTAGGGAATGCAATCCCGATTCCGCGGGAACGGAACCCTGCTGGATCCCGCACAAATGTTTGCGTGACTAGTCTCGCGGGATTAGGACCGTACTAGAGATGAGACGGGCTCAGCCCGAGCCCGAAAGCCCGAGCCCGAGCCCGGGCCCGAACCGGGCTCGGGCTCTGTAATTCACAACTGCGTTCGGGCTCGGGCGGGCTCGGGCTCGTGAAAAATTTCTTCTTTATTGAACATACTCCTTGAAACAGATTTTAAAATGAGATTCATAAGGAAAATAAAAGAGTTAAAAAAAAATTGGGCACCACGACGCACGAGCGGATTCAGGGTAGGGGCTACGGGGCTTCAGCTCCCCCCCCCCCCTCAAAAGAGATTGCTAAAGCGTAACATTCTGCTTCATTATGCACTTTGAATATGTTAAGTTATCTTATTTAATCACTTAGCCCCTCCCAAAAGTTTTTACATTGATTAAGACTAAAATTTTGCTTTATTGCATATTTTGTTTGGGTGAAATAAGCTTTTTTCAAACTTTAGCCCCTCCCGATAGAGAATTTCTGGATCCGCCACTGGGCACGGGCGCCTAGAAGTTGCGTGAAGCTCTTTGGGTATTTCAGAACGGCGGCTTATATTACTTAGTTAGTCATGAGATCCGACATTATTTGATGAACATGGATATAGAGAATTAGAAAGTGCATTGAGAGTTTGCAACTATATTTGTCTTTAATTTGCATAAACGGCAAAATTTATTGTATTCCAGCAATGAAGTAATTGAATTTTTTTTTTTTTTCCTTAACTGAAATCTCGGGCTCGGGCGGGCTCGGGCTCCGGCTTCAATAATATTGCTCGGGCTCGGGCGGGCTCGGATTAAAAGTCCTCGGGCTCGGGCTTCAAAAAATGAGCCCGAACTCATCTCTAGACCGTACTCCTGCGGGATTGAAACTGAGAAATAAATTATTTTTGTTACAATTTTACGCCACCTTCCCAGTCATCAGTTGACCAGAAATTTTTGCATATGTATGTATCTAATCTCCCAATATGTGAATTAATAATTACAAATTTTAATTTAAAGTTTTTATTTTTCTAATTATCCTCCTGTGGGAGTCTGGATCAAATATTCTAATCTAAATTTTTTACTAACTTCCCAATCTCCAAATGAAGAGAAATATTTCGTAGTACTTATCTATTTGCTAACTATCACGAATCAATTATAAAAAGGCTTCAATTTTGGTTTTAATTTTTTTAATTCACGCTTAACTATTTTGCTAAAATTGGATCAAGACTAGGAATACGAGTGACTCTTTACATTGCCTTTTTTACATTCTTTTTTAGCAACTCAGAACTAAGTATATTATTTTTGAATATCATATCTATAATTTTCATGTTTCTGTATATATTAGCTACTGTATTAATTATCAAATAAAATTAATTTTTACTATTTAAAGTTAAAATTCATAATGCTTCAAATCTTACTTTTTCCTTTTTTTCTCTGCTGAAATGATTTCTTAGCTGAATGAAATGCCAATACCGCGGAATCAATAAGCCTCAATCCCGAATTCTCGTGGAACGAAAAACCAGTGCGGGACTGCAATCCCTAGTTGATTCTGAGCCAATTCTGCATTTCTATCCTTTTCCCTATACATCCAGTCGTTGCTGTTATATATTAAGGCAAGTTTACACGAGGGCCATCTGCCTACGGGCGAGGTGGATGGGGGATTGCATCCGTCGAAGGACTTTTTGAGGGGGATCTGACGCGTATTTACGTTATATCTGGAGAAAACCGACCAAAACTGCAGGGCTGTCTTATGACTGCGAAAAAACCGACCAAAAGGCTGGCCAGGAATGGCCAGCCTTTTGCGTATCATGTGAAATTCCTTTTTTCACGGACGAGTTCAGGTGCGCCATACAACTTGAAGCGATTTTTTTACTTCCTTAGATTCAAGGGTAGAGTCGGAAAACATGAATATGGCTTTAATTTAGAGGAGAAAAATTAATAATGTGTAAATATAAAACTAAAATTTTTGTTCCGAGGAAGGGTTCTAGAATCAATTTATCAGATATCTGATAAGGGATCAGAGAAGATTCGACTTTTGGAGAGTAAAAATGATTCCTTTTGATGTAGCATCACAAATTATAAGAAACCAAATATTTCCAGGCGGGCGAAATTATTTCAAACATCTTTAATCTATCTAAAAACAATACGTAGGCAGATGGATGCGAAGCGCCGCCGCTTGAAATCATCCAGTGCGCCAAGTTTGGCGCATGTACCAAGATTTGGCCACCCTCCGCTCCAGACCGTTAGATCGACAGCTGCGCGGTAGGCAAGAACGAGGGACCTTCCACCAGGCCCTGATTACCGTACAGGCCGACTAGGCCACAGCCTAGCCCCTAGCCCCCCCCCAGTTTTAAGGGCCCCAAAATTATTAAAATAGTTTACGTTCTATTCCAAAAAGAAAAAAGTTATGCTAAATTTTTAACAGTAATTGAAATAGACAAAGAGATGCACATTGACAACAAATACCGATGACCAAAAGCGTTTGTTTATACTATATTCAGGAATAAAACAAACGTCATGTGTTAAGATCCCAAGATTTCCACCATGGAGTATTCATTGATGTGAAGTCATTTTGATTCTGAAGCATAACTTCTACATTAAAAGCTAAAAATCTGTTAACTTTAATTTAGGATGAAACTTTTAGTGCAGGATGAAACTTTTAGTGTTTAGGATGAAACTTTTAGTGCAGGATGAAACATTTAGTGCAGGAGAGAGTAGGAAGATAAATCACCTCGCCCCCCCCCTTATGTATGAAATTGCGAAGAAATACTGGTATCTTATGATTATAAGTGGTAAATGGCTAACAAGAAACGACCGTACAGGGGTCCCGCAAAAGCGGTTGGCCTGGGGCCTCCGAATGTCTTAGTTGGGATCTGACTTCCACACTTCAGCTGTCTACCATGTTCAGTGCTCCCAAGACGAGTTCTGGGTGATATCCCATATTCTGTCTCCGTTACAGTAAACCAGAACTCCAAAATACTAATTACTAATCACAATTATAGATTCAGAAGCCTTAAGGAAAATATCAGAGAGACCCGATACTTTTACTTTTTTTTTCAATAATTTACTTTTACTGAGGAAAACTTTTCAGAGTAGGCCGTCTGAGTGAGACACACCCTGCACTTGCGCCTCCAGGGGTGCTGAACAAGAAAAAAATATCTGTGTTCTCAGGTCTTAGGAGGTTCTCGGATCACGTTGAATGTCACTTTTCGCTTTCTTCTCATAATAATAGTTCTGCTGGGTGACCCAGTTGGTGACATGTCGGTCCGTCTGGGAGTCAGTTCCACGTGCACTCAGACAGACGCCCTAAAATGGACCTGTTAGAGGACTTCCCGAACAACGGGGACAAAAACGAATAATGATGGGGTCGGTGCGGCACATCGAGCCAGCCATGTAGGGCATTTTTGAGCCACTTTTTCGGAATTAATTTATACAAGAATGGAAACGGAACGTTTTAACCTTTTGAAGCGCAACCGTTTTCCAATGCTGAAAAAAAGGGCAGCCGTTGCCATAGCTCAACTTAACCCTTTGAGGCGCAACCCTTTCCCAATGCTGAAAAAGGGCGGCCGTTGCCATCGCTCGACTTAACTACCAGCAAGATGGCGGACGACCCTTTGGCCCTTTTGACGGCTTTTGGCCCTTTTTGACGACAGCTGGCAGTCGTCAAAAAAGGGTCTCTAGATCTGTGGCATGCGATTAACGCTTCGATCGTCCACCATCTTGCTGGTAGTTAAGTCGAGCGATGGCAACGGCTGCCCTTTTTTCAGCACTGGGCAATTTATCCAGCTGTTCTCGCATTCTTCCATTTTTTGGCAGATGTCAGTGCTGTTAATAATAATCGTGACATTTTTTTTTTTTTTTTTTTTTACGGGAAATGACGTGCTAAAGTGTAAAGGATTCTCGTGGAGCTATGTCACCCGCAACTATTTTTATAGAAATCAAATCTATTCTTCATGAATGGCAACAGTCAAAACGTCAGAGTTTGGTGTTCCCAGAGCGAGAACACTGCGCGTTAAAGGGTTAACATCCGGCAACATGGCGGTTGATCGAATCTGTGATCAGCTGTGATCAAAATCGATCAGCTATGTCAAAAAGTGGTTTTTAGATCTGCGGTACACGATGAACGATTCGATCGACCGCCATATTACTGGTAGTTAAGTCGAGCGATAACAACGAGTGCCCTTTTTTTCAGAATTGGGCAATCTATCCAGCTTTTCTTCTATATCAATGTATCTCTCTTGTATTCTGCCAGTTTTCAGCAGATAACAGTTCTCTTAAAAATAATCCAGACAATCTTACAAACAATTGACAAATTTTACGGGAAATGATGAGCTAAAAGTACAGGATTCTCGTGTAACTGTGTGACCCTCATGTATTTTTACTGGGAATGATGTGCTAAAAAGTAAAAGATTCTCATATAACTATTGTCACCCTCAAGCATTTTTATAGCCATCAAATTTTTTCTTCGTAACTGACAAGAGTCAAAACGTCAGAGTTTTATGTCCTGTGCCGCACAGCCAGCTGTCGTCAAAATAGGGTCTCTAGATCTGTGGCACACGATGAAAGTTTCGATCGTGCGCCATCTTGCTGGTAGTTAAGTCGAGCGATGGCAACGGCTGCCCTTTTTTCAGCATTGGGAAAGGGTTGCGCCTCAAAGGGTTAAAATGCCTTATGCAAAAAGGGCTCTATATTTAGGTTAGTTTAGGGATTTTTCAACTTTCGGTTCTATTCATATAAAATGCGAGAAAGTTTCAGCTCGCGAAATCACCGGTATCTTCATTTTCGCAAAAATAAGTGATTTCACAGTATATAAAACAGTAAAATTTTCATAAAATTCTGCCCAATCATCATGAAGATATGATTTTGCTCCACCATGGCAGAGTGGATAAGATACTGAACATGTTAAATGGCTGAAGTGTAAAGGCGTAATGTTCTGGCCCAACACGCGGCTGTCGATGGTCTGGAGTTTTGGTGGGTTTTCTCCAGATGTAACGTGAATACGCGGTAGAACCTCTTAGAAAGTCCTCTGATCTAGGCATACCCCGTTCGTGGATGATAGCCCTTGCATAGTTTTGACAGAACAGCACAAATCATGAAACAAACAAAGATATGGGTCGCGCAAACTGGAAAATAATCATTTGGAGAAAAATCAGTTTAATGATGATAATTGATGTTGTTTATCAATAAGGTTCCCAAACTATGTCTTTCATAACTAGTCCGATAATTTTTCTGTTTATCAGTAAGATTTTCGAACAATTTCTTTCATAACTTCATTACTAATTCGATAATTGCTGTTGCTTTGGCTGTAAGATTCTCAAACTATTTTTTTTTTTCATGACTTCATAAATAATTCGGATCATTTTGTAGGACACGTATTAAAATGTTTTTAATGAATCATGATTTTATATGAAATAATTAAAAATGTAGCAAACGAGCAGGCAAGAGCAGTGAGATACTAAAATATTTTAATCACTGTGCAAGTCGGAAAGAACACTTTGTGAAAAAACACAAAATATTACTTATATGTGGGGTTTTTTTATCACAAAGTTTTTATTTATTTTAACTGTGCAAGTCATTCGAAGAAAAATTTAACAATAAAATAAGTATAAAAATTATTATTTCATAACAATAAAATTTTCATTTTACACCTTAAAGAAATGCGGAATTACACTTAAGTTGAAGAAAATCAAATATTTGAAACTCAAGATAAGATACTACTCGTATTGCTTAATATGCTGTGTTTGTAAGTATGCTTTTACCTCAAGTAAAATAGATCAAACTTTTTGTTTTAATCTTTATTGAAAATCTGAATTAAAATTAATTCGCATATCACTCGAAATTTTTTTGTATGTTAATTCTGTAGTTTTTTTAAATTAAAAACTCATATAATTAATACGAATGAATCATATAAATATATGAAGTTAATACAGGAAAGAAAAAAATCTTTAACCTCTGTGCTTATGATTAACTGGATGGAATAACTTTCAACCAATTGTTGTTTAATAGTTTTTCATTCAGAAGTGGCACGTGTTCCACTAACTCATAACGTTTTCCACAAGGTTCTAAATAATGAATGAATTTTAATTATGCAGCCATGGTGTCATCCTTTTTTAAACCAGAATAACTAGGCAGACAATCATAGCGTTTTGTTATGGATTGCAAAATGATATTTAAATGATATCAAATTACCATCTACAAGTATAACGATGAAATATGGAAATTCTGTGCGTTGGGATGAATTGTTAGAAATGAATAATGATTTGCAATATAAATATTAATAAATTTTGTTTTATAATTAATCATTATCATAAGTAGAAAACAGTTGTATGAGTTCTTCCTACTAAAACCTTCACTCACTCGCTTAAATGATTGTGAATCCCTGATTTCCCCCCCCCCCCTATGTTACTGTTCGGCGGCTTTTAATTGTGATTTTTTAAAATCTGCATCGATTTGTAAATATTTCTCAATGCGATGTCATTTGCGGCAATTAAAATTTTAATTTTTTGGTAGTAATTTATTTACTTAACAGAAATTTCAGTTAAGTTGTAGCAATTAATTTACAAAAAGAAGGCACTGAAATATTCGATACGAATGTTTTGTTGAATTTAACAAAATTTTGTTGATTCAACAAAAATATGGTTGACGCTATTTTAACAGAATAATTTTATTGCTTTTAACAGAACTTTTCTTAAATTTTAAAGAATATATTATTTCTTAAATAAATAAAAATATTTTGTTGAATTAATAAAAAAAATTATTGATCCAATAGAAATATTTATTTGAAATAGAGTCAGCCAAAATTGTGTTGAATCAATAAATTTCTTTTTTCGATTACTTGTATAATAAAGTCTATGAAACCTGTTTTGTTTGAGTCTGTAAAAAAGCTGTTGTTAGATGAATTAACTGTTTTTGTTCGTCCTTTATTTACTATCAATGATCCGATAGATTTGAAATAATGTATATTTTCTGAAATTTTAGTCTCGAACTCAAGAGGACTAAGCACCTTTTGACTATTTTTTATTGCAATGATTTTACTTACCTGTACTTTGTTAAAAGTTATTATTGAACAAAAATAATTTCAATTGAAAGACACTTACATGAGAAACTTTTAAAATTCGATTTTTTTCCCAAATAATCAGTTTAAAAACTCTTTTTTATTTATGAATTTTTTTGTTTTAAAGATGTTTTGTACAAATTATAATAGTATTCTTTGCATTTTTAGGGATGGATTTTTCTAATGATGGTTTTTTGGGAGAAATAAAAATTCAAGTCCTTGGAAAAACGCAGAATAAAAAAAGAAAACATGATTGCTGTTACTTTTTAATTATTTATCGTTTCAAGATCTATGAAAAATCTATCTCTATGTCTAGTATACCAATTATACTGAACACAGAAAAAAAATTAAGCTCATTAAATAATATATTTTGAAGGTTTAACACTTTGAATAGTACGATTTTCTGGAAAAAATTAGAATTGAGAAAATGCAGTTAAATTAGTTGCATTTAAAATTCTATCCGTGCAGTCAAAATAATTAAAAGCGGTTGAATCACATAAGTATTCATCAATTTGCTTCAAAATTTTGCTCAGTTATACTAGATATACGTCGATCGATTCATTTTAAGCAAAAAAGTGAAATATCTATTTTCACTATTTGATAGAAGTCAAGTTCTCTCAAAAAGCAATTGCTTAGATTCTAATCAATAACCAATAAACAGCACAGTATAGCGTCAAATTTGGCAATATTTTTCCAAAAAGTCTTCAAGCTTGACGACATCTGTGCGTCTTTGTTAACGGAGCCTATATTATTAGTTTTCTTGCATTAGTGTTATTAAATCAAGGGGCGCGATTAATGGGGAGTATTCTTGATATGGAATGCCGTAGAAATTGCTCGAATGTTCGGCGGGGCTATCAATGAACTACAACTCGCGCAAGATTCAGTTTTAAATTGTCTGCTGTAGAGTAGGTTACGCTAGTAAGAAACGCTGTTTCTTTCGTTTGTTTTACGAAGCTTATTTTGAAAGCTACGTACGAAGTCTGTGTTTTGCATTCTGTGGAGAAGTTTAGAGTTCTGCTCGATAATTCATTGAGTTTTTAGCCTGTGAGAGGATTTTATTGATTCAGAAATACAGTATTTAAAGAAGCCTTGGTGATCGGTTAACTGTTGTAAAATGTGTTACTGTTTGTTAATTCCTGTGAATTGAGCTTAGCAACTTGCTCGTAGAATTTCTATAACCAATAAAATTAAACTCGTGTTTCGTCCTGTGAACTGGACTTATTACTGGAGCATTCCATACACGCTGGACAGATAAGCGGAGTTTTTGGAACAGTACAATCGACTTATCTTAATGTAATTTGGGCCCTATAACGGCCGAGCGGATAAGACACTGAACATGGTAGAGAGCTGAAGTGTGAAGCCCCGTATTCAGGTCTATCGTCCGGCTCTAAATCAAGGAAGGTTTTCTCTAGGTGTAACGGGAATACGCGTTAGAACCGCTTAAAATGTTTAACGCCCAAGGCACCCCTCCCCCTGGGCAGATGCCCCTCGTGCAGGCTTGCCATTATACATAAACCTTTAATGTAATTTGTTCTAATATGTTATGATATTACTGACCGTCGATAACAATAAGTGGAATGCAACCAAAGCTACAATAAATAAATAACAAAGGCTTTTTTTTTCTTTCTTTCTAATGGCAAGGTCAGCGGCCTACTTGCGGCTTGACTAAAATGGTCATGGCTTGACTGAAATCGTCACCCCCAGAGGTATTGTTTAAACATGGAGATCAATGGAGCCACGAACAGATATTACGTGCACCAGCTCCCAAGAGCGCACACAGTCCCAACCGTCCAGCCGAGAGAGAAGTTCACCCTCCCAAGCACTTTCCAAACAGGTGCTGCTTCATTTTTCGCACTCTTACGGGAACGGAGCTTAGTGACTAGGCCGCTGGTCGGTCAATAACAAAGGATTCGATTATACATTTGATTAAACAGAATAAATGTGGTCTTCGGATTATGCTGTCTTCTCCCTTTTTGAGTTTTGTGGAAGAAATCGTTGGTATTTTAATAATGAAACATGTCACCAGGTCTTTGTCTCATTCACTGCGAATAAAAGTTAACATTTCACCATAAAACGGTGCAGAATTAGCTGCAACCTCTCTATGCAGAAACGTTAAACTATGATTTGGTGCTTAAACTGATCAATGGAGCTAAATCATGGTGAAACTTTTTTTTCCGCAGGGAGGATGCAGTTAATTTAGCTCCATTGGGTACTTACGTATTATCTCGGCGGTCATTCCCGCTAAACCATTTTTTCGTCAAATGTTCTGGCAAACTGTTGCCAACCGTATTCCAAACCATCAATAATTTCATGTATCCGGCATTTATTTGGCGAAAAATCGCTCGTCTTGGCGGATCGCAGGAATAATACTTAAGTATTCTTCATTGTATGGTGAAATATATATATGGTGGAATATAAACATTGTATGGTGGATTCTATATACTTCATTGTATGGTGGAACATTGAACTACTTCTATTAACTGTAGCAACGTTCACAAATCTATTTTCATATAGCTTTTTTAACAGCGATACCTTTATAGTTTTCTGATTTTCAGAATCAGTTTTTCCTTTGCTCCATCTAGATTCGAAAGTCTTGCAAATATCGTCATTCATGTCGAGTTGACATTCCCATTCATCAATGTCAGGAATTCTTTATCAACCATCTTTCATGTATTCCCTGTCATTATTCTTCATTCCATTGATATCGGCCACGACATAGTAGTCTATAATGGTTTATTTAGACACTCAGCACTAATTCATGTGCATTTTAAGTTAGTCGTTATTTTTTAGAAAGATAATTTGAATTTAGTTTCGACGTGTATGCACCATTCGTTCTCAAAATTTAGAATGGATTTCTTCTGCTATTAAGGGAATACTTATATAGATGTTGTTCGAAATTAAACAAAATCTCCTTCTTGGTCTAAATGCACAAAGGAAAATAAACTAACTGAGACAGGAAAAAATTCAGGATAATTCTTTTTAATCTGCACTACACACCATAATAAATGAAACAACAGTGTCCTTAATGAAACTTTCTATAAAAAAGTCTTCAACATGGAGCTGCCAATCAAAATTTTTCAAAGAGTGACACAGCCTGCTAAATTTTTTATTTTTAAGAATTTTTTCTGAAAATTTCCAACCTGATACAGGTTTATCCTTAATTACTGTGTTTAGTACAGCTTGTAAAGAGGTATCCTAAAAACTCTGAAAGACTTGACATAATTAGTTTATTTATATTTATGTACCGAAATTACATGATATTTTCGAAACACACCGTTAATAAGAAAGTTGAAATTCTGAAGCAGCAGCTGCAGGTACGAGCAAAACAATTTAAGTACTTTTATGAAAGAGTAAAGATATAAGCACTTGATAAGCGGGAAAAAAATGTGAATGAATAAGCTAAACATTTAGCTGAAAATTGCCTGCATTAACTGGATTTACAAATTTTATAGCACTTTAGAAAAAATTCGAACGTTTTGATTCTAATAACATCTATCAGTAATAGCAATATTCTCGTCACCATTACGTTGTCCGTGGCTGACGAAATACTAAGGCTACGGCGCTTTCATTTTGGTCACATCCCTTTGCACTTAAGAGTCATGTGACCTAGGGTGTGTGACCATTTTAGTACGGCTATCTCGCACTAAGATGGTGACATCCGCTTGGTCGCATGACTTTCCGAGTGTAAAGAGGCGCGGCCAAAATGTCAGCGCCGCAGCCTGTCTATCATATCAGCTACATACAGTATCAACTATAAAATAAAGAATTTTTTAAATCAACGAGACAGTTGATATCAAACATTGTAGAAACAAAGTAATATAATGAATGTTTTGCATGACGGATACAATCCAAAAGTTTGGGAATTCAATTAAAAATATCTATGTAATTCCTCATATTTCTAGTCCTACTATATAATTACGCTGATTCCTGACTCACTGATTTACTCTCTAACAATTCCGGGCAACCACTCGAGTATAAACTTCACGCATTACTCAAAAGTTTCGACCGTGCCGATTTCGACTCTCGAACGAACAGATTAATAAATTCTGATGCTTCTGAAAGGATATTAAAACAGCAAAACAAAATCACGACGGTCAGTAAAATAGGTGAGCCATACCGAAGGGTAACGTCGACTTTAGCGAAGCGTCCAGGACACTGCTTGTTACAGCAAGCGTTCATCGACCGTGTCCGCTTGAAATTTTTCATAATTATGCATAAAAATATAGAAAACAATCTGCGCTACTTTAAAAATCTGAAAATCCGCCTGTTCCCTCATTTTAAGCAATTTTTTAGCTCTTTTTATTTGCGAGAGTAAAATAAAGTGAATCATTTGCCTGACAAAATTAGCTGTTTCAAGTGACAGTGACGTCATATTGAAATCATGGTAATCAGGCTTTGAAGGGAAATTGCGATTCCAGATCGTTTAAGATAGTTTTTCCATACAATATAGTTTAATTTTTTTTCATTAAAATGATCTTCTGCTTGAAGCATTTATATAAGAGGAGCTGTGTACACAAAACGAAATTGTTCAAATGCGAAAAATTTCCGCGCTTTTCCAGAAAAGCATGAAATTCGATTTGGGTATATAATAAATATTTAATATGAAGGGGAACGAGGATTAAATGTATTGAGTGTAGACATATGTCCGCCAAATGTTATTTCTAGCACCCGCTGCAATTGCCTTCACAACGGGCTTTGACTTCTAGATAAAAATAGAAACATTTAAAAAGTATGATCGTGAACTTCCCCACTTTCTTATTAGCATCCAGTCCTGGTTTCATAATTTCTGATCAAATAAAATTTCTGACCCCTGACAAACAACGATACTCATTTGTTGCTTCTTAGAATTTTAACTGGGTTAGCCCTTTTAACCGTGACTATTTTTGGCTACCTCTGAACTGGCACAAAGTAAGCATGTGGGGCGCGACTCTAATTTTCTTTTTTTGATTATTATTATTATTATTTTATTTTTTAATAATTCAGTCGGGACCGCTATCCATCAAAGCAGATATAGCCCTGGAGGTAAAAAGTGCTTTACATACTGGATAGACGCTCTTGCATCACTGTGAATGACCCGTGAAATCAGGAATTGGAGTTCTTTTTTTTTCAATCATCTTTGATGTATGTATGTGTGCAAATGTGCAGGTGGAGCAGCGACTTCGATAAATGTTTATCAAAACTGAAGTTAAAGGAAATATGGGTTTGTGGGAATCTCAGGGCGGCCGAATTCAGATGTGTCCTAAAACTGCTGGGGTGTGGTGAATATTTTAGTTTCTATATTTTCTGAGGGCCACTATGAAACGATTCACGTTAGAGTGACGGTGAAAGAAATAATAAGTATACTAAAAAGTAATATTTTTTATTACATCAAGTTAAAAAAAACTGATGGTTACACCAAATGACTTCTTTGAACGTCTATTAAATCATAAATATCTTCGGTTTACTTCATCCAAACTTATTTTATTTGAGATACAATTCTGCAATAATATGAAGGTTTAGTGATTTCTAGCCAAATATTTGAAAGATTTATTTTTGGTGATATTTCGCCAAACGCCACAAAGCTTCAGACAATTTGCAAGATTTTGGACACAAAACCGAAATAGTGATAGAAATTGTTAATGAATTGACTGTATCAATAGACCTTGATGTATTGAAAGTATTTTGTGTGACTTCCGTGAATAAATGTCAATTGCAATCAAAAAAGAGACTCTACAATAGTCTTAAAAACAAAATCTCAACTTTCTACAGTTTAAAGTTTCAGAGTTATGCGAAATATGCAATTATTTTGTGACAAATGTGGGCAATTTTTTGGTTAAACTCGCCAAGTTCGGTGGAAGTTGCTAGAATTTTGGGCATGGCCCAAAACATGACTACAGACATAGTACACTGAACATGTCCATGTACCTTAATGTGTTGAAATTCTTTTGGGTGGCCCTGTAAATAAACTATCCATTCTATTAGAACCAAAAAGAGAGGTGCACAACTAAATCTTAAAACAATCCTAGATATAAAATTTCAACATTCTAAGACAAGTAGTTTTTGAGATATGCGAGTTAAGTACATAGGTAAGTACGTACGTATAGATATCAGGAAAAAACTAGATAAAATGGACTGTACATGCATAGATACGAACATACATATATTGGGAAGCTTAGATGTTTCGCAAAAACTCTTCGAAGTAAATTCAGAGGTAGTGAAAATCGATTTTTTCATCAAAAATCTGCGTACAGAAAATTTTCATCATCACTACTATACTTCCTTTTACTCCGAACAACCAAATAAAATTTCGCAAGTTTTTATGACAAAGCAGTTGTATCTAAACAAAAACATTGCATTCATATTTGTTAAATTTTACAGCATGAATTTCATAATTAGCTGATTTTTTTTTCTTTCTAGAAAAATGTGTGAAAAGGGGGATTCTGGCCATCTCCCCTATTTCGAGAACAAATTTCAAAATTTCCGGAAATTGATTTTTAGGTATTTGTGTGAGTTATTCATTTTACAGAAATATTTTTAAGGATGCCCCTCCTTTTTCTTTAGACAAAGAGAGGATACGTGGAAAAAATGCTTTTGACCATTAACCCTATAGACTGCTAAATTTGAAAAATAATTTCTTTTCTTTTAATTAAAAGTAAAAATTAAATGCAAAGCAATATTTTGACAACTCTTAGCTTTAATTTTTTCAGAATTTATCATTATTTTATTCTTTGAAAAAAAATAAATTTTTTAAACGTGCTCAAGTTGTCACATTGTGACTCTTTGCAGTTTTTTTTTTTTTTTTTTTTTTTTGTAACTATAAATACAAAAAAGATAAATGTGTCAAGAAGTTCAAAATTTCTAGAATGTCTCTTTGCAGGCTACACTGTACACTCAAGTGAACGTTAAAACTGTATCAATTGCGATACTTAAAGATTCTTAAAAATCAAAAATTTTACCAACTGTGTCGATCTTCGAGAAGCTTTGCTGCGAAATTCTGTGTTTAAGAAATTTTTTCTGAAAGTTTCATACAAGATACCTTTTTTTCATTCATTTTAGTGTACAATGCAACTTATAAACATCATCCTGAATTGTTTCGCGTCCCTGGTTCGATTACTTTATTTTTAATCTGCGACTTTTCATTATACAACATGACAGCGCCATTTTCCATTATTGAGATGTAGAACGTAATCTCAGAAATTTTATGGAGTATTGCACATATGGCTTTTACCGAGTGATTGGCACAGTGAACATTTCAGGAGCGTACTTGAGATTGGTGAAGAAAGATTTGCGCTCTTGTGATGCCCGATTTCAATTCTGTGGACAACAGATCCAAATTTCGATTATATCGATCCCTATACATACTAATTTATTTCTTCAGAATGGGATATAAAACTGTCTGCAAAAGATAAACAAGGATATTGCATGGAAAATGATTTTATTAGGGGGTTGCGGGCCCGTTTTGGACCGTGGGCCGTAAGTTGCGTGCCTCTGTCCTACAATACACACAAAAAAGGTTTTTCTGAATTATGAAACATTTTGTTGGTTTAACAAAAATTTGCAGTGCACTATTTTAACAGGATAGTTGTTAATCTTTTTTAAGTTAATTTAGCGAAATATTTTGTCGATTCATCATTTGGTTAAAATAGTTTTAACACAATTTTGATGAATGCAACGAAACATTCTTCAATAGTGGGTTATAAAACCAAAAACGTCTAGCCGTTTAAAGGGCAGCCATTTTTACTTCGATACAGAAAAACAACTGCCTGTACTGTCCAACCCTAAAAAGAGTAGCCGTTGCCGTCGCCCGATTTAACTACCAGCAACATGGCGGTCAAACGATTCATCAATCGCATGCCACAAATCTCATGAACTTTCTTGCCATAGATGGCTGTGTGGTCGAATAGCCAACAGAATAAATTTTCATATTATGTTATGTATAACTGAGAAGAATCCACACAAATGCAATTATTTTTAGCGCAATATGCTCATAAAATATTTATTGGTACTAAAGTAATTTAAAAAAAAATAAACTTATAATGAAAATGCGCAACAATGAAATAACACTTTACGCTTAGAATGACGTAAATCTTGAACTTCATTTCAAATTTATGTTCTAATTGATGCACAGACAAAAGAAACGTACCGTTATTTAGGTAAATGTGTTCTATTGTTGTCGAGAACTGCGATATCTTAAGAGGTCATCTAAAAGTTAAAGCAGGACCCAAGTTTCAAAACTCTAATAGTAAAATTATCTTTTCACTTTGTACTTGAATGCAACGTATATATGTATAAAAAATAAAGAATAAAAAAATAAAAAGTAAAATAAAATAAAAGAATTGTCCTCCATTTTCTACACATTCGAGGTATTTCTGTTTTACTCCAAGAACTGAATAATGAGTATTCTTTTCAAGAGAAATGTGCTATAGTTTATATCATACTTTATCATAGAGATTACTTTATTATGTATATCACAATTTCTAAACTAATGGAAGTACTTTAATTTATTTTCCTCAAAATGTTTTTAAAGAAACAGAAAGGGAAATTACAGTTTAATTTTTTTTAAACGTTACAGTACTAAAGATTACATTATCTTGAAAATAGTTTAGCTATTTTTAGTGAATTACTTAATAAACTCAATGTGTAAAAGATGTCCCATAACTATTGGTATAAAATTTAAGGGGAGATAAGGCAAATAACAAGATAAGGATCGTACAGCAATGTGGGGGTCAGTCAACTCCATGTAGCTGTTAATAATCACTTTGAAACAAGTGCTGAAATAATAGGGAGCATTCCAACCATTGTTCGTGAAAAACGCAGGAAACACGTGATTAAAATTAATACTTTGAAACTTCTATTTCATTTCATGGATAAAATTTTTGGAGACAAGCCCATTGCTTATGAAACATGGTTGCGAAATCAGACGAACACTTCAACACTTTTCATAAAGTGATTATTAACAGGTAAGTGAAAATTTTGTTTATGACCACACTTTGCTATGTGATTCTGATTCCTTATTATGAGCCTTATCTCCCCTTAAATCTTGTATCAATAATTATGGCACACTCTTTATACATAGGTTAGTAGGAAATTGCGGTATTCTCTTCGCTTAAATTGGCTATTGCTCAAGAGAATAACCTATGTAAAACTCAAAGAACACAAGTGAATGGATTGACTGTCATTTAAATAAAGGACTTATTCTTTGGTGTTTAGTTTAACCGATCTTTGATTTAATGATGACTGAACGTCGTTATATCATAGATTAGATTAGGTTCTTTATGTATTCATCATCTAAATGGTGCTAACAGACATCTGTTAGCACAATTTAAGTTTTATTTTTAGCGATATTTTACCTCACTTAACCCTTTGAGGCACAACCCTTTCCCAGTGCTGAAAAAAGGGCAGCCGTTGCCATTGCTCGACTTAACTACCAGCAAGATGGCGGACGATGGCGGACGAATTTTTTGACGCAGCTGGCAACAGCCAGCTGCGTCAAAAAAGGTAGTCAAAAAAAGTAGTTAAGTCGAGCGATGGCAACGACTGCCCTTTTTTCAGCATTGGGCAATCTATCCAGCTGTTCTCGTATTCTTCCATTTTTCAGCAGATGTCAGTGCTGTTAAAAATAATCGTGACAAATTCTTTACGGGAAATAACCTGCTAAAAAGTAAAGGATTCTCGTGGAGCTATGTCACCCGCAACTATTTGTATAGAAATCAAATCTATTTTTCGTGACTGACAACAGTCAAAACGTCAGAGTTTGGTGTTCCCAGAGCGGGAACACTTCAAGTTAAAGGGTTAAGACGAGCAGTTGTTGATTGGATAAAATCCAGATTCGAATATAAGATTCAGATTCGATTGGATACGATCTGTACACAATGTTCAAATAATAAATATACTTTTAATAAATCAACTGTTTCTGAATCTTTTAATTTAGCGTCTCTATGCCTCCATACTCAACGTGAGGTCTCAATTGTCATCTTTATGCATGATTCAAAAATAGCCACGATAAACTGTTATGTTTGGTTGAAATTTATTGTAACTACCTTCCATAAACCATCGTTTATGTTCTATGAAATGTAATAGGATTTTCGAACTCTCACCTTCAATCAAACTCTTTCAGTAAAATAATAATTTATAAACCACGGTCGTACTTCTGATTATTACTTTAACGCGATTATCCCTTTTTAGAAATTTCTACAAGCAACATAAATAGTCCCCTTGTTTAAGAGATTATAAAGCTGCCAACTACTCACTTTTTATATAATTAACTACTTTTTTGCATACAGTAATTTCTTTTAAATATTTGTTCCAAATGATGATCAGCGCTAATCTTTGAATTTCTGCCATAATTTAAGCCAAAAATTACTGTTTAAAAAAAAGCTTAATTATATTCCGGAGCAGTTGGAAACTCTAGAGATTATCATACCATAAAGGAGTAGACAAAAGAAATTACAGACTAACTGATTTATAAAAAAGTGTGTATATATGTATATACAGGGTGTCCTATAACTATTGATACAAACTTTAAGGTGTGGTAGGGCAGATAAGAAAGAATAAGAATCACATAGCAATGTGGCGTCGGAAACAATCGTCTTCCTTCATGTAGCTGCTAATAATCACTTTGGAACAAGTGATGAAATAATAGCGAACTTTCCGACCATTGTTCTCAAAAACTTATCTATCTTTCGCAGAAAACACGTGACTGAAATGGATAGTTTAAAAATTCTATCTCATTTCATGGATGCAATTTTTGGAAACAAGAACATTGTTTATGAAATTTGGTTAAGAAATTAAACAAACGCTTCAACAATTTTCCTAAAGTGATTATGAACAGGTAAACATACTGGCCAAATGACTTGTCACTTCATTTAATATTTGGTGCTTTCACCTTTTGCTTTGTATAGAGGATTTATTCATCTTTGTTTCTCAGTCGAAATTGAATTCTTTCGCAATTTGTAGAGTTGGCGTCTGCTTTCCCTATTTTTCTTCAAAATGTGCTTCAATTTTCTTTCATCACGTTTGGTCATTTTCTTGGGTCTATGCCCCCTTGATGTTGGAGCTTTTTTGCTTGCTACCTGCAGTTAAATATGTTTTATGCATCCTTATTAGGCTTCTGTTTGAAATTTTTTATTGAATTGAAGTGTCAGGTACTTTTACGCCATTTTGTCGCATAGACACAATTTGCTTTCTTTTAAACTCACTAATAGATTTCGTTGATGACATCCGAAAATAAAAACACCCAATTTTACAAAAATCAAACAACCTTAAATTTGAATATTAGAATCGTTTACTTTGATGCTTACTTTTTGAGGTAGATTTGTGAATGTTTGCTATAATTACAATTTAAGAAAAAAGAATTATAAAAAGTGATGGGTGACAAGTCGTTCGGCTACTGTGTTTAAGTGAAAACGGACCAATATGTAGCACAGTGGTTAAGCCCACTGACATTGGTAGATGGCTCAAGTGGGGGAACAGGGTTCTGTCCCCTCAGGGGGCCGTCGGTCTAGCGATCTGGAGTTTTGGACGGTTTTCTCCAGATGTAACGTGAATACGCGTTAGATACCCAGAAAAGTCCTCCCCCAAGGCATTTCCCCTCTCTTGTGTTTGTCCTTTCTTTGACGTGGATTTATAAGCAGTTCCTCGTAACCAAAGCACATAAATCCGAAACGGGATTTTTGGACTTAAATTGCTATATGTACCCTATATACCCTTAATTTTTGCACCAATAGTTGTCGGAGACCCTGTATTTTACTATTATACGCATAAAACATGGCGAATAGTTGGCAAAATTGAATTGCTTACTTTAGTTGCAAGGCTAAATTTAGCTGCATTTGCACGTTTTGACTTTGTGATTTACATTTTCTTTTGCGTATAATTAGTATCTTTTTGATATTTGCATCTTTAATAAACGGCTATTACGAATGTGTATTCCTTTAAGATAGCTCATTATTTTAATCAGTTATTTTACTGAAGATGTGATTGATCATTTGTTATTGATTGGACTCCATATATTTTATGTTTAGCTATTTTACATTGTATGTATATACAGGGTGTGTCACAATTCCTTTCGAGCTTGGAAGGCTTATAAAAAAAATAATATATCACCAATACAGCAGCGAAGTTGACTTTACTGGAGAAAGAAACATTACAAATTTTGTTTCACAAATAACGAGCTTCCTCGTCATTGGATTGGGCGAGGTTCTAACGACGACAATCGCATTCATCTGTGCCCCCCCCCCCGATCTCCGGACCTAACTCTATGCCTAACTCTATGCCGACTTTTTTATGGGGTTATGTAAAAGATCCTGTTCGTGCCAGTGGCGGATTAATGCAAGTTTGTCGGGGGGGGCGGTTAGTTTGTTGGTGGGTACGGTTAGTTAGAAGATTGACATATACGTCCATTTTATGGAAGTAAAATAGGATCTTTTACATTAATTTCTTTTGTCTCGGGGGAGGGCGGTCACCCCCTCCGCCCTCTCCTTTAATCCGCCCTTGGTTCGTGCCCCCTATGCCACATGATTTACAAGATTTGTGCCATAGGATCACAACTGAATTTGCTTCCATGTTCAAGCGAGTGTGCGAGCGAGGGAAGAATTTGACTTCAGACTTGATATCTGCCACATCATGAAAGGTTCACATATTGGGCATTTTTGAAACAAAACTTGTAACGTTTCTTCCTCCAATAAAGTCAACTTTGTTGCTGTATTGGTAATATATTTTTAATAAGCCTTCCAAACCCAAGGGCGGATTAAGGAAGGGGGGCGGAAGGGGCGACCCCCCCCAAGAAATTAATGTAAAAGATCCTATTTTACTTCCATAAAATGGACGCATATTGCAATGATCTAACCGCCCCGCCCGACAAACTTGCAATAATCCGCCACTGTCCAAACGCAGCAGAGAATTGTGGCACACCCTTTATATATATATATATATATGTCTTTGGGACTTTTGGCAAATATTTTCATCTTTTCGAAATTACTACTTCATCATCGCCGATAAATATCGGCACACTGTGCTTTCCCGGATTCAGTATAGAAATTCATCCAGAACAAAATATTAGCCTGCGCTGCAACTACAATATTTAAAAACACGCTCAGTGTAATCATTAAATCCGCCATTTTAGAATGTTCATGATAATAATTCTCAAAGCATCCACAGTTGTTCCGACGTGCCCTTCAGTGTAATCTTGTCCTTGATGATACGCTCGACTGCCCCTTCAAACTACACGTTTCTTAAGCGGTCGTTTAAACCTCCATTGATTGTTGAAAGCGGATACATTATCCATCGGATGAAGCGGGTACCAGGCGGACGGTTCAATCTATTTGCATCGATGTAGGTAATGATAGTGCGGGAGGGAGCGCCCAGTAAAGTGCGGTCAGATGATTTGAACGGTCCCCGTGACCCCCTTTGATACGCTCGCCGATAGCGCTTTATACGTGGTTGAGATTGAAATCGTTTAAGTTGTTATTAAAGGGTTGAGATGGGGCTCTAGGATTTCGTGATTCTTGAGAGATAGCATTTGGCATGAGGATGGGATAATGTGTTGGTGTGTAGACACTCAGCTCTAAACAATTTAATATCAAGTATTTATTATAAGCATTTTTTTTTTTTTTTTTTAATGACTGTGTCATTTTATCTTTCAACACCCATTATTGAAAAATGTGTCCCAAAAATGCGACAAAAAAAAAAGTGACATAAAAGTAAGCGACATAATTTTGCATGTATTTAAATACGATTAGTTCACAAAAAGCTTTAATCTATTGTTAGAATATTTCGTAAGCTGTAGAATGTGCTTCAAATGTATTTTTACATATATTTAAATACTATTAGTTCACAACAGCTTTTATATATTGTTACAATATTTTGTAAGCTCTAGAATATGCTTCACATGTATTTTTTACATATATTTAAATAGTATTAGTTCACAACAGCTTTAATCTATTGTTACAATATTTCGTAAGCTGTAGAATAGGCATCACATGTATTTTTCTATAAATAGATTACACTCATAAAAATTTCAACATAGGGTTACCAGGCAAAGTACGCGAAAGATGAGAGATAAAATGACAAAGTCAATTAATATCATTTTCATATGGCAATGATAAAACTAAAAAATTAGGGGGGGTTCAGGGGGATCTCCCCCTGACGAGGCTCGAACAGCCGAGTTTTGTATTTTTTAATAATCTACTGTCTGATTGAACAGAAAACATACACTTCCATGCAACATTAGAAATTCGAATCTTCCACAAAGGATAAGAAGCATATTAAACCAGTTATAAATATACAGTGTGTCTCAAAATGTTGTCAAACTATACATGGTGGTCTGTCATGCCATGGCAAACAAAATTTATCCAAGAACATGTGTCCGAAAATGCAAAAGACGATCGCTAGAGGGCGATGCTCTCAGGCTCATGGAAGTCTGATCATTTTAGCCTAGGATGTTGCCGGAGATGGACGAATCGGTTTATTAACTCAGAATAGGCCGATATGCATAACGTGTATGGTGTCTCGGATTGAAGTCATATTCATATATAAAGTCATTTAATAAAAGTCGCACCTCTTTTGACGTCATTTCTCCCTCCCCTCTGCGACTGCAAACATTTTTATCAAGGTACATCCGTACCACCGGCTCGTTCATTCCCATCCGCGACACCATACACCCAGTGGCGTAACTTCGGAGACGGGGTTAGGGGGTTATAACCCCCCATGAGGAAGTCTTTTGTCATACAAAATGTATTTTCTTCACACGCACATTCAACATATACTACATATATATGAGTTGTAGTAGTCGTACCCCCCACATGAAAAATTTCTCGCTACGCCACTGCATAAACCTAATACATATCGATGAATTCTAGTAAACCGATTCATCCATCTCTGACAACGTCTTAGGCTAAAATGCTAAAATGATGAGGCCTCCATGAGCCTGCGAACCCCGCCCTCTGGCGGTCGCCGTTCGCATTTCCGGACACAAGTTCCTATATAAATCTTGTTTGTTATGGAATGACAGACCATATATATATATATATTTATTTATTTATTTTCCTTAAACGACTAATAAAAGTATGAAAAATTATTGAGTACTAAAATGTGAGATAACATTTTATAACATATCATTTCTACGAATTTGATTCAATAATTTTCTTGAATTTTAACTATACGCATACGGATGAAAAGATCTAAAGATCTAAAAGGAGATAAAATAGCCCATGTTTTATGCAAAAAAATTAGAAAAAAGAAAAATATTCTTACCTCGAAAAGTGTACATCCATCTCCCGTTTTAGTTATCGAACTCTGTTTATAGGGTAAACTTAATTATAACTACCCTATATACAGGGTGTCCAAAAAAGGTGTTAACGTTCTTAAGGTCTTTATCTATTAGAGATAAGTGGGCACTGTAAATTGAAAAAGTGTTCAAAATAAGGTAGGAAAAAAGATATTGTTAAGAAATAACCCCTCTTGCTATTTTTCAAAAAGTTACACTTTTTAAATTTGTATACGACCCCCGTATAAAAAAAATTCCAATTCGTAAAAATATGATCCATGCACTGATGAGGGGATGTACAAATTTTGAAAATTATATCTTGAAAAGCGTCAGTGATATGAAGATAAATACATGCTGACTTAAACAACTTTTCAATAGCTCTAGAATGTAAAAACTCACGTCGAATTATTTCGTTCAGGGACCATACAGAAAATGCTAAAGAAAATAACTTTTCTGCATTCTTGCAATAAACTTTTACATTCAAATTCATACATAACCTTCGACCAAAGTGTATTCATGCATAACCTTCTGTGTTTAAAGATATCTCCGAAACTTTTTATGATGAAAGCCAGAGTCCGTTTGTTTGTGGTGTTCCATCCCCGTGTTAAGCCGTTGCTCCGTCTTGAGGTTGGGTTAGAATCCACGGGCTATTCTTTTACTTCGTTCTTAAACCCTTTGCAGCCAGTGTTTGTTTCTTTGTGGTGTTACATACCCGTGTTCTTAAACCGTTGTTCCGTCTGGATATCGGGTTAGCATCCAGGAAATGTCCGTGTTGAACTATTATTCTTTCACTGTTTTCTTAAAACGCTTTCCCGTAGGGTTTGAATCGAGAGAATGTCTATGTTGTGGTATTTTCCTTTAACTGTGTTCCTAAACTGGTGTTTTCTTCTGTCGGTTGGTATCGAATGCACGTAGGGTCTATTATTGCGTTTTTCTATGGCAGTGTTCTTAAACCTTTGTTTTCCTCTGCTGGTTTTGCTCGAAGATTATTATGTTTAAAAATTTACATTTGGCTCATTATCATAAATAACTCAAAAACACATGAGCAATATTAAAAGTAAGATTACATACTATAAGTACATACAAACAATATTTATGTATCATGGTAACCAATCATGTCAAGTTTTAACTCATTATTCCATTCAATCTTGTAATAATGCCATTGAAAACGTGAGTAAAGCAACGGAGCTTGGACCACGTAATGCACCATTGTGCCACTTTCTGTATTCGGTGCGTAGGCCTTGTTTATCGGAGGTGACGGGTTGGGTCGCCGCCTGTAACAACAGTGAGAGACAGTCAGCAGGATCACCGCAAGTTCAGCGAAAGGCTTCTGACAGCGGCTCTGACAACTCTTCACAGTGGCTCTGACAAGAGCCGGTCCACTTATCGACTGAACAGAGTCATCAGACAAGATCTTGCTTCAAAACAGGTAGGGAGTAATTTCGACGCGCAGGGAGCACAGTCACGTTACCAGGAACGAACGCCCGAGAGCTGTTCCGCAAATGAAGGTAGCAAGGGGGAAAAAGATACGTCACTTCCGTTAGTGAGCGTTACTTCCGTCAGATAAAAAATCTGAGTTACTCCCTAGTTCCGCCTAAAGATTTACTTAAAAAAAAAAAAAAACACGTAGGTAATGAGTAGAGATCTGAATGGTAAATAATATAAGTTCGATGTTTATTTAGTAAGTATAATTTTAGTATGTAGACTATTGGTTAGATTGGTAATATGTTTTACGGTATTATTTCTTTAATTTTTAAAGAAATAATAAGTTTATTACAAAAGTATATATTCGTATACTAATTAATAAAAGAATATGTGTTTCTGTTAACATCAGCAAGTAAAACTACTGTTCGTACTTAGCCAAACTGTTTAATTTTTTCAATTTTTGTACCCTCTAAGACATGGCAGAACAATTTGAAAATTGAACTACAGTGTCTCAACAAAAAACACCCAGAAAGAAAGTGTTAAACGATGAGATAATTAAAACTTTGTAAAATAACACACATAAAAAGGTACTTATCAATCCGTTGATGACAGATTGGTAAGCCACACACATGATCACAGATTGTTAAGTATCTTCTTATGTGTGTGTTATTTTACAAAGTTTTATTTATCTTACTGTGTCTTTAATTTAATGCTGAAACAATTCCTGAGGAATTTTTGAAAATAATCAACGATAAATTTAAAATTATCACTTAGGAAAAATAATTACACCAACAGAGAGAGCAAACTATTTTCGGTTTATGTGATTTAAAAATGCTTAGTTACATAAACTTGTTTGTTTGTGTGACATGTATTTCGGATTTTTCTGCTCGGCCCGAAGCCCGCTTATAAATCCACGTCAGAATGACAACACCACACAAGGGGAGGTCTTTTCTAAGGTGGTCTAACTCTATACGCTAGATTTACGTTAATTTCGGAAAAAATCACGAAAAACTCGAACGGTTAGGTCGACAGCCGTGCGATGGGATCCGAACCCGTGACCTTCACACTTCGGCCATCTACCATTTTCAGTGACTTAACCACTCTGCCATGGTGAGGCTACATAAACTTAATTAAACTTAACTATATATTTTTTCAGATTTTTACTTTCTGACAGGAATGTAGTTGAGGGGGGTGCCGACGGGGCCTGGGCACCTTCCGGAATTTTGAATTTCTATTAATTAGATGTCAATAAATCAAGCATTTTTGTGAGAAATTCTATCTTTTTCACCTTTTGGGCATCCCTCAAAATTTTTTTCTCGCTACGACCCTGCTTTCTGAACATCCACCATGTAATGAAAGAATTGCAGTCCTGGAAAAATTCGACTTTGAAATTTTAATTTAGTTACACGCTTTGCGGTCTTCTGAATTCATTTATGCTATTCTTACTTGATATGTATGTATGTGTGTGAGAGTGTATGTGGGTTAGCACGATAGCCCCTGAATGGTGGATTCCATTGAGCTCAAAATTGGTATATATATTAGAGATCACCGTCGCACGGCCGGTATTGATTTTGGTGTGTATAGGACATATATTTTTTTTTTTACATTACAGCCAAGGGACGCAAATTCCTGAAAATTCGCTAGCGTCTATATGGTGAGTACTACTACTACATTCAATTGAGCTCAAATTGAGGTATTCATAATAGGTCACTGTCTTAGATACTATATACATACTGGTGAATGTAGAACTTAGTTCTTTACACGATTACACAAAGGTATTCTCTTACATTGTTATCAATACACTCAAATTATTACTTCCTTGCTTGTACGGAGTATAAGGGAGTAATGTGATCCCGAAAAATTTCGGGGGACAAATTTCGACGAAAAAACCGATTTTAACTACCTTTAAATTTAATTTTAAGAGTTTTTTTCGATGCATCTCATCGTAAGCTAGCATGCATGATCCTATAAACGCGTCTGAAACTCATTTTGACCAGCGGCGAGTCTATTTTGGCCAGTTTTTCCATGCCGTCTGTAAGTACGTATGTATTTATGTAACTCGCATATCTCAAAAACTATTGGTCATAGAATGGTCATTATATTTAGGATTGTTGTAACATGTAGTTGTGCACCACCCCTTTCGGTTCCATTCGACTGGATAGTTTATCTACAGGGCCGCCCAAAAGATTTTACATACATTACGCTCTATGGGCAGAAATTCATTATAACGTATTTTAGAGGTATTAGGCTACTTCAAACGACTCGGAATTGATATATGTTGTTAAAGGTTACAAAATGAATTTCTCCATTGAAAAAAGTGTCTTTGGCATTTACAGTTCTGCTACAGGAACACTCAAAAGATTTCCAATACATTACGGTCAATGGCAATTTTAGGGACATTCATCCATTTCAAGAACAATACCGTCCTACCATATAAGTTAGGTAATGGTCCGACCACGGTCACGTGCCTCTCTCAAAAACTACGCCAAAAGTCGCAAGCTTGGCGACTATTGGTGTACGTGTGTATGTATTTAACTCTCAAATCTCAAAAACTATTAGTCGTAGAATGTTGAAATTTCATATATACGATTGCTGTAAAATCTAGTTGTGCATGTCGATTTTTGGTTCCAATCTACTGGAGAGTTGATTTACAGGACCACCCAAAAGAATTTCAATACATTAACGCCTATGGACATCTTCAATATATTACATCTGCAGTCAGTCATTGTTTTGTCCATGGTCAAAATCTTGCCATATACCGTCGACCGTGGCGAGTTTTGGCGAAATATTGCCAAATTTGGCGATAGTCAGGCATTGTTTGGTCCATGCCCAAAATCTCGCCATTTGTCGTCGACCTTGTCGAATTTCGCCGAAAAACCGCTAACCCTTACTATTACTGCAGTATTTTATCTCTTTCAAACAAAATAAGTTTGGATGGAGTGCGCCGAAAATATTTTTGATTTAATAGACGTGCAAGGAAATCATGTGTTGTCCACATCAGATTTTTTACAATTGTACTAGCGTCCGAACAATGCAATCGATTGAGTTGATTCAATTTTCGAAATTCGATTCGTAACGATCAAATGTTTAAAACGTAGAGTCACTCCATATTTTTTTTAAAGCACCATAATTTATGAGATTCTTATTTTTCTGTTCTTTGGGAAGGAACTTTAAACATTAAACAAGTTAAATAAATAATACTGAGAATCGTCCCAAGGTTTTTTGTACATTCAATTGCGGTTTCTAGAACTCGTGCCAAAATGACGCATTTTAAACGGGGTGACATTTTAAAAGTCATTTCTTGGAAACTCTTATGAGTTAAAATAAGTAAATGTTTTATCTCAAATTTCGAGATTTTTTAATTTTTTTTTCGTTCTTACTTACTCGAACAAAGTAAAGGAATTTTTACAAAAAGAATCCGCGAAAAATTTAGATAATTCAGATTTTGACGGAACAATCGATTTTCACCATCTGTAAATTTACTTTCACGAGCTTCTATGTAGCGTCTCAACGTTCGTACAGTGCGTACTTGCGTATGGATGTACGATTCATTATGGTCGACCGCAAAAAAAATTTTAACAAGTTCTTTCGTACGTACGTATGCATGTTAAGTCGCATAGCTCAAAAGCTTTTAGGCATAGAATTTTGAAATTTAATGTTTAGGACTGTTGCAATATTAGTTGTACAATCCTTTTTTTTTATTGCACTACAGATTTACAGGGTCCCCTAAAATACTTTCAAACGTTAGTCTATGGACATCTGCAACCTTTAAAATTATATGAACAGTCCTTGTTCGGGTTAAGCACTGAATCTCGCCAAACGAAGCCAAGCTTCGCAAGTTTTGGTGAAATATTGCCAAATTGCGTACCAATAATAAGATTTTAAAACTGAACCCAGCTTAGCGAAATCTCTTATAACTGGAGAGAAATCAGCAACCTTAGTATTATTGAAGTATCACAGCCCACTTTCAAAAGAAATAAGTTTGAATGAAAGGCATTAAAAATGTATACAGGTTGTCCCAAAAAGGTGGAAACGGGCTTTAATTCTTTATCTATTAGAGATACGTGGAAAGTGTAAATTTGAAAAATGTTAAAAATAAGGTCGGAAATACGACTCCATTAACAAAAGATCCCTCTCGTTCATTTTTAAAAAGTTTCACTTTTTAAATTTGTATACGGCCCCAGTACAAAACAATTCCCAATTAATAAAATGTGCCCCATACACGCATGAGGTGACATACGAAATTTGAGAATTATACCTTTTAAAAATGTCAGAGATATGAAGATAAATATAACGCTGACTTAAACCGCTTTTCCATGGCTCTCGAAGGGTGAAAATCACGTCGAATTATCGCATTTCAGGAGTCGTACAGAAATCACGACAGAAAATCTTTCTTTTCCACTCTAGCAATAAATGTTTTCATTCAAAATCATGCATGGTCCCCCGATCCTCTTTCTTTAAAGATATCTCTGTGACGTTGTATGATGAAAGGCTCAAATTTGGTACGTTACCTCATGAGTGTATGGGGCACATTTTACTAATTGGGAATGCTTTTGCACGGGTGTCGTATACAAATTTAAAAAGATTAACTTTTTTGTAAATGAACGTGAGAATTTTTTTTAACGAAGTCTTACTTCCGACCTTATTTTGAACAATTTTTAAATTTACACTGCCCACTTATCTCTAACATTAAGAATTAAAGGCCGTTACCACCTTTTTGGGATATCCTGTATAATTTAACAGGCGTACGAGGAAGTCACGTGGCGCCCCATGAGATTTTTTTAATAACAATTTTGTATTTTATTAGGTAATATAAATAATAATATAATATAGGTTTATAAGTAATGTCTTTTTTTCGTAAGTCAATATTTTGCCTAGACAAATCTACTGAAGCTAATAATAGGGAATTTGCACGTATGCGTGTTTTTATGCGTAGGCTCTAAATTAGAGAACATTTACCAAAATTTGTAACTTATGGAGAGATAGGGGGGCCAAAACGTTCTTTTCACATATCCAGCGTGATCTCAAGAAAAGAGATGTCCATAAACTTCTTAATGTAAAATACAACACTCACCGAATACCTAAAAATAGATTTTAGAACATTTCGAATACAACCCTCTAAGGAGGGTAAACGTGATAAAAGAGGGGAGGGTGACTATTCTAATTGAAAGGGGGGGGGGATGTTATCTATAAAATTCTGGCTTTGTCCTATACCTAGGCACAGCTTCTTTCGATACTTGTTTAAAATTTATTTGTTTGAATCTTAAGTTAAAAAATGAACACCTAAAATTTTTGTTTTAACTCTGCCAAACACGGCGAAAATTTCGTTGATTCAACAATTTGATTAAAATAACGCCTTCTGCCACTTTTGTTAGTTGTCGAATTAAGCAAAATAGTTTTCTCAGTGTGACGAGACAATTAATTAAACAAATTGAATTCGGAGACAAGCTGCAGCATTTAAAATTTAATTTTCAAGTATTGAAAAGAAAGAGTTTTTTAGCGTTATTAGCACTACAGTGCTATTAAAATCAAGCAGGTTTTTTAGCGTCGACATAACTTGTCAACACGATTTATCACGGCGAGGCACTTTTCAAATGTGTTTGCCAAATAACGCGGAGGGGAGGGGAGGGGTTGAATAAAATGTTGAAAGTCACCAAGGTTTGCAGTTTTTGATAATGGATTGAATAGTGTGATGCCAAAAAATTAGTCTTCAAAACTGAACCAAGCTTGGCGATATTTTCATAATTTGGCTAGAAACTGGCATACACGACAGTTTATTATAAATTAAAAGTATATTTAGAATATGCCTGGCGAATATTGTAAAATAGTTTTAGTAGGCGGTTTTAATATAGATTTCCATTCCGAAGAAGTGTTTCATGGAACAGGAAAAACAAATACGGTACACTCTCATAGATTATGATACGCTTTCGAAATTTTATTTATTAAGGTAAAGTATGCAGTTAGAATATGCCTGACGAAGATTGTTAAACAGCTTTGGTAGGCTATTTTAATATAGATTTCAATTCTGAAGAAGTGTTTTGTGGAACCAGAAAGACAAACATGGCACACGCTTGGATTATGAAACGCGCACATTCCAAACAGTATTTAAAATAGTGAAATATAATTAGAATATGCCTGGCGAAGATTGTAAAATTGTTTTAGGAGGCGATTTTAATAGATTTCATTTCCGAAGAAGCGTTTTATGGAACAAAGAAGAAAAATACTGCTTATGAATAATGATACACTTTCGAACTTAACGGAAGAAGAAAGAAAAATAGGGACGACGCATGGATTATGATGCGTATTTAATATATAGCACTTTAGTGCGTATTTACAATATGAAAGTGTTTCATATTTTTTATTCATTTATTCAGTTTTATTATCTAGAATGGCGTATATTTAATGGATTCGGGCAAGCTACTAAATTTGACATCTTGTGACAATTTATTGAAAAACCAAAATCATGCGCTAAGAACATTTTGAGAATGTTTGAAAATGACATGAAAATTGACAGAGCGTACTTAATTCATAACCCGTGAGTAATGAAAGAAAAGAATACATAAACAGTGGCATGCGAGTATTAGAATTTTAGACCGTTTGTTTTACTTCTTTTAGTCGATTCAACAGACTGCTAGCAGCGTACCCGTTCTGAGCACGGAAAGCGTCAAATATTCCTTCTGTGCTCGTATAAATAAAATTAATTCCATCTTTGTCCGGGGGGGGGAATAAAAAGCGAATATTTTTATTTACTCGTCACATAAATTTTGCCTTGCAGATACTAATTTGAGATGGCACGTATAGTCCAAGTGCTTAATAGTGACGCAGAGAATTTTATCAGCGTTTGAGATCTAAAAGAAAAAACGCAAAATTTATTTTGCAAGCAAATGTCTTCACTTTCAAAATGCGTTATTTCTACAAAATAAATTTTATCCCTTAAGTTCTGTATTGCGTCTCTAAAATAACGTCATATGATATAGAGAATTCATTTTGCCAAAAATTGCACTACAATCAGTCCAGTAGAATTTTTTTTTCTGTGTGTGTATGTGTGCGTGTGTGTGGAGAAAAAATACACGCTTAAACATTGCCTTTTATATAGATTGATATACCATTCAACCAATTGCGATCATTGCGTTAAGATTCAAAATTCTTTGACTACCCGCTGCAACTAAAAACAGCACAACTCGCTATTCACGGCGAGAGAAAAATTCAGGCGTCAGTGTGAAAAGATCGTTTTGGTCTGTCTGTAACATTCGTTCTGTTGACCGGATTGATTCCAAAAGCTTTAAGTCTTCTACGGTCAGCAGAGATCATTTTTTCAAAAGTCGCAGTAGTTCTTCAGTCTGGAGAAGAAAAACGCATTTGATCACTGCCTTTCATGCAGATTGACTGAGCATCTGAATTGAACCTGTAACTTCGAATTACGGATAATTTCCGAAATGCTCTTAATATAGTGTACAATATCTTGATATATTCGAAAAACAAGTTGGAGTGGCAGATATTTATTTTCTTTCCCCATCTCTTGGACAATATAAAAAACTTTTCCTCGTCGACCCTACCGAAGGTCAAGGGAAACCAGAGACGATCCAGCAGGTAGTGGTCTTTTTACTGCAAGGAATGACCTCCGCCGACTGATAAGGAGTCAAAATCTTGACTTTTCCTGCACCTAGGGGTCACCGCGATGCACGAATAGGTGAACTGTGTGCCTCGAAATAGCTGAATGGAAGATGAATCCCACGCAACTTAATCGATCTGGGAATGAATAATATGCATGTTTTATTCAAGTATGGATCTAATTAACGTAATGTGTTTGAAAATTTCCTTTTCAGATATCTTTCATCGTATTTCACGGAACATTATTTTTTCTTTCTTGATCATTTGGTAAATAAATTTTCATATTATTGCTCACAGAGAATATTTTAACCCTTTGAGGCACAACCCTTTCCAAATGCTGAAAAAAGGGCAACCGTTGCCATCGCTCGACTTAACTACCAGCAAGATGGCTGACGATCGTTTCGATCGTTTGCCATCTTGCTGGTAGTTAAGTCGAGTAATGGCAACGTCTACCCTTTTTTCAGCATTGGGCAATCTATCCAGCTGTTCTCGCATTCTTCCATTTTTCAGCACTTGTCAGTTCTGTTAAAAATAATCGTGACAATTTTTTTTTTACGGGAAATGACGTACTAAAAAGTAAAGGATTCTCGTGGAGCTATGTCACCCGCAACTATTTTTATAGAAATCAAATCTATTCTTCGTGACTGGCAACAGTCAAAACGTCAGAGTTTGGTGTTCCCAGAGCGAGAACACTGCGCGTTGAAGGGTTAAAAGATTTTCACTGGCTGGCACTACGGCTATGAGCTAAACGCACTACGCATGCTGATGCATATTTCTCAAATTTCCCTGCTTTCGCGTAAAGCGTCAAACTACATTTTTAAAAAATAGTTTATATATACAGGGTGAGTCTACACCCCGTGTACAAACTTTTAGGGGACATAGGGCACATAATCAGGAATCAGAATCACATAGCAATGTGGGATCGAAAACGCCGTTTTCACTTACCTGGTAATAATCACTTTATGAAAAGGGTTGAAGTGTTTGTCTAATTTCTTAAGCAAGTTTCATACACAATGGGCTTGCCTCCAAAAATCTCATCCATGACATGAAATAGAATTTTCAAACTATGAGTTTTAGTCACATGTTTTCTGAGAAAAATACGTGAGTTTATGACAAACAATGGTCGGAAAGTTCACTGTTGTTTCAGCACCCGTTCCAAGAGATTAATAACAGCCACTTGAGGACTACGTTTCCGACCCCATATTGCTATGTTATTCTGATTCCTTATTATGTGCCCTATATCCCTAAAAGTTTGTTCCCGGTGTGTAGAATCCCCCTATATATATCCAAGGGAAAAAAAAAAAATATCTATTGCATTTTATTTTCTAATACTTGTTGAGAAAATGCATAAAGAAAACTAGTTAACTAGTTGACATTGATACTCTACTAAATTCCCTGAAAAATATCATATTTATAAATTTTCATAATTCATAAATGTAATATAAAAAACAAGCAAAATTTACATTTTTCTGGTATTGTACTTTATTGTAGTAATATTTTTAAAAATAAGTTTACTAAGAGGAAGGAGAAAAAGAGAAACTGAAAATTTTCACGATTAATGCCCTTAAATAATAAAATTGAGTTTTGCTTAAGACTCCCGCTGTGTGGTAGCAATGACTGGGACTCAGTGGCATTAAGTGGCACTTACTATCACTACGTGGCACTATCTTTTCATCGGGTAGCACTAGTGCCACCTACTTTGTTTGCTAAAATATGCTCTAATTACCCATGGTTATAATACAGTGGGGTTTTGATTTACTCGAAGAATGCGCTCCACGACCCGTTGCGTAAGTGAAAATTTCCCGTTATGAAGTAGGGTATACATACGACTTTTTGAAATGCATAAATAGTTACTTTCGACACTTCTAAACACCTCTCAAACCGTTTTAAACCTTTTTTATAACTACATATTACCATTTAATAGATAAAGTAATAAATAAAGCCAGTTTTAGACTGGGACGGTTTGGCTGCTTCTGCCTTCCGTAATGCTACGAGAGATAAAATACTACTCGATAATTGGTTGCTCTCGCCTTTAGTAGCCAATCACGAAGACGATACTCACACTCCGCAGTTCTGTCTGCGCTTCTTACTGTTGGCCGAAAATCTTACTGTTGGCGAGGAGTCCGCGTTAGCTCTGGCGTTACCCGTAAAAAACTCGCGTAAGGTAAATCACGTGTATCGCTAGTCCACTGTACTTAAGTTCAAGCAGTTTTGTTGGATACTTGTTCTGAAGAACGAAAATACATGGAGTTAGGTTGAAACCCGCTGAAAGTTTTCCTTTCTGTGGCAATAAAAAAAGAGTAATTAAATGCAGAATTTTTCTATTCTTGCAAATTACCGGGACGAGCTGCATTCAAAATCGCAAAAACTATTCTCTTCAAGGCCATTTCCTTTCTCGGAAGCATTCTTCTGCAGTATTCCCCTACTACTGGCCTTGAAAAAGCCCTTTAAAGTCCAATAAAACCGCTCCTATCTTTTGAAAATACCGTCTTTCTCTTCAACTTAACGAAAATTCGGTGGGATTCAACCTTTTAATTTAAAAATATAAATATTTTATATCTAGCCTTAACTGGTAACAGGGTTAGGTTGGTACAGCGACTACTTGTTTCTGAGACAACGTAAACAAAAAAGTGTAGAAGATAAAAAATCTGTTTAACCACTTAACAGTTTTACCCGACTGCTGGTCGGGTCTCAGGAAAGTTGACTTCCCTGATTCGCCCGTGTGCCGGTCGGGCAGTTCATTTTTCACGCTTAGCTGCTGATTTCCCCGACTTTTTCACTTTACGTAGTTAGTAATGTTTCTAACAGATTGCTCCAGTAGGCCTATAAAGATTTGAGAGAAAAACACGTGTCCCCCCCCCCCCCACGTGTTTCGGAATAGGTTTATTGTTTTCTAACTGCGCGGGAAAATGGAAAATTTGTCCCCACACGTTCAATCTCTCTTGCTTCACGAGTAATATTTCTTTCCAATTTTGTGATAAAAGAAAATAATGATGAGCGACAGTGAGCAGCTTATAACCGAATATAACTCTGATTTCGAATCCGATGGTGAATCGGAAATTTCTCTAAATGAATCTGGAAGTTCTGAAAGTTTGTTGTCGTAATTCTCCGACGAGGAAGCGGAAAGTTTGAATCTAACTACTGTTCAGAAATTTTGTGAAATTGATGCTAATAATCCATCTCCTCCATTTCTGTAAAGCGTTCTTACAGTTCAGTTAGCTCTTCGGGGGAAAGCCAACTTTAAAGTAAAAAATAGTGTGTTTTTTGTAATAATTCAAAATCATTATAAATAATTAAATTCAATACCTGTAAAAGTTATGATTGCTGATATGAATTTATGTAAGCAATTAGAATGCAAAATTGTTTATCAAAAATATGCTTATATTTGGACACAATATGACAAGAAAAAGAAACTGTTAAGTGGTTAAGATATTTTTCCACATTTCTTTCAACATTTTATTATTTTTATCATTTAATCAGAAAATTTTCATGTTATTGCAAATGGCTATAGTACTTAATTAAAATATTTTTTTTTAATAATTTTGAAAAGGCGAAGATAGGTCCAGTCATTTCGGGAAAAAAAAAAGACGTAAGACATACCGGGTTTAACTGATGCAGTTTCGGTTTATCCAACTCTTATTTATATTTGAGAAAGGTCAAGAACGAAATTTAGGAATTATTTTGTGTGTCCCTTTCAAAGAGTTATCGATGGTACAACTTTTTCGATGGAGAGCATTCTTGAATGCCTGAAATTGAGGAATCTCTTTACAACGCACTTTAATCAACGATTGCCCAATGACGTCATGCATCTGGATTATTTTTTGAGTCATTAGAAAATAATTGTTACTGTCAATTACTTTACTAATAACAGGTAAGAGTTTCGTGAAAATGAATGCATATTTATGACATTTAGAACACAAGAAGGTGAGCAAACTGAAATGGAATAGACCGCGAAGAGGCAAACCCTGAGTAATGATCCCCTTTCAATTGAAAAGTGTTATTTAAGAGAAGCAGCTTAGCTGCAGTAGGAACCCGCTTTTAAGACACTACGTGATGAGCGACGCCCTTTTCAACGCGAGCCTTCGTCCGCTCCTCCTAGCTGTGAGGTCACAACTCTGATATTTTGGCTTCTTTGATTCACGAAGAATAAATTTGATTTCAACTAAATACTTAAGGAGGCCATCTTGACAGTGCCGAAAAAGTGCAGCCGTCGCCATAGCACGATTTAACTACCAGCAAGATGGCGGTCGATCTGCGCGATTCGATCGCCAGAGAGCTTACGAACATTTAAAAAATATTGCTGGTAGTTAAATCGTGCTAGTAGCACCATAGCTGTCAGTTTCAAAAATGTTGCTGGTAGTTAAATCGTGCGATGGCAACGGTTTCACTTTTTCGACATTGGAAAATGGTTGCGCTTCAAAGGGTTAAAATATACTTGCCGTAGGCTGTTTCCTGATTTATTAAAGCATTTTTTTTATTAGATAGACTGGAATTCGAAATCTAGCTCTCTAAATGAGCATATTATCACCAATATATTATCATCAATACTGTGATTATGGGCCCGGATTCGACTCCTGGCTTGCGCTTGGTTGTTCTTCGCCCGTCACTTCATAGGGGGTAAAGTTGGCCACGTATTATGTGCCGACATCACGCACGTATATAAAAGGGTGGGGGTTAAGGGGTCGGGACATCCCTCTTAGTCTATGCACAAATGAAAATTATAGCCGAATATTCACAGTGTGAATATATATTTCTCAAAATAAAAGTAAGTTATAAAAAAGGCTTAAATTTTATTTACATTTTGAAAACTTTATAACACATTTTTTTAAATTATATTGATTTTGTAAATTTTATAATTCAATGAGTAACAAACACAATTTACTATAAAGAATTTTTAAAATTTTATAGCTGATGAAAATGTTTACTAGATATTTATAGTAAAGTTTACTGTCAATCAAATTTCGTAGTAGGAATGGACCCCTTCCCCCATAACTAGACCCCTCCCATGAGGAAGGGAAGCTACGCCCATGTTCCCCATATTAGAATGGGCAACACTTTCGGCCTTAGTAGTGGCCAATAGCCTTGTCGGCTAATGTCCACTGTCATTTAAAAAATATTTATAAGAGAATGTTTTCTAGAATATTCTCATTCCATTTTATTGCCGTTCAATTCTCAAACAATAAAATGATTTGGCTGCTGCATTTGTGCAATGTACACCCACATAGCAATTTGTGTTTCTAGGAATTTGCGCCTGACAAACACAATGGCCACATTGCAACGGTTACCCTAATACGCTCATTCTCCGTCTATATGTAACAACAGAAAACAGGCACTCATTTCACGAAAATCTAGATTTCCCAGTTGTGTTCAATTATGTTGGTATTAGAACAATGGAATAAACTGATTTCGCACAGCATTATTACATTAAGAATCGAATCTCTAGTTCTTGATTGTGGCTTTCATCAAACGGTATTGGTGAAATCAACAGTATCACTCTTTTACAATTTGTGATTTTATAATAAGCCGGAACAACAAAATAGAAGTGTCGTAAAAAATTTTAAACATTTTAGAGGTGCATGGTTCAAAAAATTATATTGAACTTAGCACTTTCATATTGGTGATTTTATGACTGATTATGCATTGATCTTATATGGAACTAGCTGAAGTACCCGTCTTCGACGGGTTAGTGAATGAAAATTTCCAAAAAGCAAGAACTTTCGTCAGCATTGTAGGAGTACACAGAATGGATGTAGTATGTTGCCAAAGTAAAGAGTAATATCATTTCATTCGCTTTAGTCGTAATTATGTGATGCGCGAACGAATATTTACGCATATTGAAATAATTTTCGCAAGATCTCAAAATTTAATCAACATTTTTGAAAAATTAGAAGCCTAGAATTTAAGTTGAGTGACAACCTATCATGTCACCCAAATTCGTTTCATTCCCTGCAGTCTTTATTTCGTGATGCTGGAACAAATTTTCAGCATTTTAAAACGATTTTCGAAAAATCTCAAAATGTAAGCAAAATATTTTTAAAATTCAACGCCTATAAATTAAGATTAGCAACTACCTATCATATCACTCGTTTTCGTATCATTCGTATTAGTCGTTATTACGTGATGTTTGAAGAAATATAAACGTATTTTGGGAGAATTTTCACAAAATCTCAAAATCTAATAAAAATGTTTAAAAAATTGGACTCATAGTTTATGTTGAGCAACTATCTATCGTGTGACCAAATTTCATATCATTCGCTTTAGTCGTTATTACGTAATACGGGACCAAAGATTCACTCAGTTTTAAACGATTTTCACAAAATCTTTTAATTAGATGCTTATAGTTTAAGGTGAGTGACCACCTATCATTTCACCAAATATCATTTTTTCACCTTTGCAGTTATTACGTGATGTGCGAACACAAATTTACGCAGTTTGAAATGATTTTCGCAAAATTTAAAAATCTAATCAAGATTTTTTTTTAATTCGACGCCTATGTTTTAAGTTGTGTGACCACCTATCATGACACCCAATTTCATATCATTCGCTTCAGTCGTTTTTACGTGATGCTTGAACACAAATTTATGCAGTTTGAAAGGATTTTCGCAAAATCTCAAAATCCAATCAAGATTTTTTAAAAATTGGACGCCTATGTTTTAAGTTGAGTGACCACCTATCATGACACCCAATTTCATATCATTCGCTTCAGTCGTTTTTGCGTGGTGCTTGAACACAAATTTACGCAGTTTGAAACGATTTTCGCAAAATCTGAAAATCTAATCAAGATTTAAAAATTCGACGCCTATGTTTTAAGTTGAGTGACCACCTATCATGACACCCAATTTCATATCATTCGCTTCAGTCGTTTTTACGTGATGCTTAAACAAAAAAAGCGTCACGGACAGAATGACAGAATGACAGACAGACAAACTTTTTTTTTAGGGTCGCATCGGATTCCCGGGTGCTTGAAACGGATAGAAATCGCAAAATTTTTGAATTCCAAGAAATGTACAGACAAAAGTCTAATTTTATTTATATAGATATAGATAGATAAATTAATCCAAGGAAAATACTTCTTAAAGATTTAATCTCTTGTTCTGAATTAAACTGTCAAGTGTGTAGGTTATTGAAAGATCAGTGTTACTTTTATGATGTAATCATGATTTTACATGTCATACTTTAATAAATCTATTGTAAAACATTTGAAATCTAGAGTTTAGCATTAAAAACCAAAAACGCTACAGTATATGCCCTGCTTCAATCACATTTTTATGACTAATTGCATATTAAAATTTTGTTAAATAGAATAACCTCCCTATATGAGTATGAGTGTAATCTATGTAATATTTAAGCTATGGTGTATTTTTGTTGAAAAAGAAAATCTTAAACTTTCTCTTTGAAGTAATTTTGGACTATTTTTACCAAGTTGAACATTAATTTTAGATTGCTTAACTTTAGAAGAGCAAATCTCTTGCTCTCCATATCCTTTGTATAGGGGTACGTTGTAAAAATCTATATTTTTATTAATTAGAAATATCCATATTTTTATTAATTATTTGGATAGACCATGAAAAACATATTATTCCATATTACTTCTAATACAATCATGATTTTAAAGTACTTAGATTGTAATAAATTAGCCAAAATTATGAAATTCCTTTGTGATAGTATCTTTTAATGAAATCCAGTGTTATTGCTTAGCCATTAAAGCATAATATCAAGCTTCCTAAAATAGTCCATTAGCGAACTACACAGTAAAATTATGTGGATTTGATTTACTTATGACTATTAGCCACCGTTACGTAGTAAAACAGTCGATAGTAGTCGTCCACATTTTTTCAAGTGTTCAGCTTTTCAGGGTTTTGAGGGCTATTTATAGCCCTAATAACGCGCTATAGATAAAACCCGCACGAACAGTTATATATATTAACATTGACATTTTGCTAAGCAATTCGATTTGGGTCACAATATGTTATCTCGATGTCTCAAATAGGGTTGCATTACCAAGAAGTTGTAATACCAATGTACTATATCATAGGTTTTTAAATGTATAACATGCATCTGATGAAAGTCTTTTTTACGTATTCAAATCTTTAAAGTGTTACTCCGAAAGTGTAACTAGAAATTAATTTAGTTTACGATATAATAATTCATGCATGTTTCGAAAAATATATTAATTTACATTTAAAGAATTACGTAAAACTTAAAATAAGTTCCTCCTAAAGTAAATTGCCGCAATTAGTGATTAAACCGAGACAAAGGCCAGGCAATGAAATACCTTTATTTTTGACTTTATGTATGCAAATTTAAATTTTTATTTCCCCTTAAATAGCTAGAAAATTAAATCCCGGATTTTTTAAGTAAAATAAACACTGGTATTTTATGAAAAATAATTGATCAAAAATAAATGGGTCATTGATAGATTATCCTCCAATTTTATTAAAACGAAAACACATTCAAAATTTAATTGGAACACTACTCTTTTTTCGGGCCTTCACTTATTCCTTTTAACTAGATAAATAAACTATTTCAGAAAACTATTTAATTCAGTTCATAATTCTTTATACCGAATTGTGCAAAAGGATCTAGTTAAATTTAGCCTATTTTTTATTTTCTTTATTTTAAGAGTAATGATCCATTTTGTTTTATTTGCAATCAATAAGGGGGAAAATAATGAATACCAGAAAAAAAAAACAGTTTTACTACAAACATTTAAATCAATCATTATTTCTGAAATATTTTAAATTATATTGAATGATTGATTGCATATAAATGATGGAAGGCCGTAGAGAAAATATGAGCACAAGATCCGTAAAAAATAAAGAAAGAAAGAAAGAAAGAATAAAAATAATAAAAATAAGCTTTCTCTTGAGAAAATGTGAACTTTAATTTGATTATTAAAACATATGCTTACAAAGTTCATTTTAAAATATTAAAGTAGCAAACTAATTCTTTTTATTAAATGCAAAAGTATAATTTTTCATATGTATTTTTTTTCATATAAATTATAAAATGAACAATCTAGAAGTTTCTTCTTTCATTATTCGTATAAAATGTATTTTAAACAATAAAAATGTATTTAAATGCAACTTCCTTGCTTTTGAAATTAGTAATTGTTTTATGAGCAATCTATTTATATATTATACACTAGCGTATGCGATACCAAAATCGGCGATATTTCTAGGCTGGGAGTGGTAACAACTAGATGTAAGCATTAGCGTGTACTTTTCCGTTATGATAACAACACTTATCGCCAACTCCCCCAAGTTTAATTACTGGCACCTGTTGCCATAAAATAAACAAAGTAATAAAGTAAACATAAAAAGAGGATGCGAGGTCGCTATAATTGGAACATTTTAGCACATTATTTTATTAACTATAGCGATACACATGAGCAGGAAAATAGGTGAAATACAAATCTACGTAGGAGGCATGAAATTTACAATGTCTATTCATATATTTAAAAACGTTGTAAACATTGGTAATATCGTAACCAGGGATACGTTTTAAATAATGTAACCAAACAAAAAAAACACCAGATTGCTAACTTTGGCACATTAACATTGGTGTTATTAAAACGGAAAGTCTACATTAGCGGAACCATGGAAGGAACGGTAGCGTACTGAGCACTAATTTGAGAAGTCCACAGTTGCTTTAGTTGAGAAATATTTATGTAGGAATTTAACAGCACGTTATCACTCTATAAAGTTATTTTTACAACCATTTCATAAATGGAAATGTCACCAATTATGTCTTTTCACAGATTTTGCAGTGTTAGTACTTCGCATGGCCACCTTCCGCTATTATGATGACATAGAAAATTTGTAGCTACTCTACCCTAAATAAATTTCAGGACACATACTGTTAAAATGGTCCCGACGGTCCCGGGAAGCGACGGTGCCGGTCGCCTTGGCGGCTAGTTGAATAATATTTTGTGTATAACATATTTGATATTTTGTTATCGATGATTTTAAGGTTAACTGGTTTATATTACTTTTCATTAGAATATATTAAACTACCTTCAAGAGTTACTTGAGCGTCCTGAAATGCTGTGAAGGGTTTCATGATGTTAAAATATGTTATGACGTGCATAACAGGTCGTTGCTTAGTTTAACACGTTCACCACCGAATACGCAATAACGCATGGCAGTTATGCGTGTAAGCTAAATGTCCTGTATGTTTTTTGAATAACTAATTATTTTTTCGAAAAACATGCAGATTGAAAAAAAAAATGTGAAATTTTTACTATTCTCGACATGAATCATTTATTTTTAAAAACTGTATTTTATGTGTGAAATTCGCTTAAGAAATTTGGCTTTTACTCAAATACTTTGTGATCCGGCAGTGAAAATGTTAAACCCGACGAACATTCTCTTCTCTCCTTGAACTAATTGGAATCTGGCTGAAATTTTAAATGCATTATTTCCAATAATAAGAGTAAAGTAATCCTTTTTTTTCGGACGAATATTGCGTAGGTTTAAATATCTTCTATTTTTGTTTTCTATGAGAAAATTTCACATTAGCTTATCTAAATATTCAAATGAGTAACCAAAATAACAATAACATCATATTTTAATTCTCACAGTTGAACGAGGAAAAGTTATTAATTCCTTCCCTTTGATAATTTTCCTCCTTCTACTCCTACTTTCATTCGAGCGAGTAACGTGTAGAATAAAAAATTATTATTAAAATTCAAATTTCTTTGACTTAAGAAATATTTTCCTTTGAAATATTACCTTGATTTTTATTTAATTTATTTTTAAGGAAAAACTTCCTTAAAAAATCTAAAACGTCGTTTTCAGAACTCCAGCGTAATTGAAAATTTCAGCTAATGTTTTAAAAATATTACAAAAAAATCTAAAGTAGAATTCAAGCAACTATTTGTAATCGAATACAAGAACTGCTATCGATTACGACTACGATTACTGACAGTCTTTCAAAAGATTACTATTGATGAATGCTAAATTTGTATAAAGGTAGTATTTGCGATCTTAATAAAATCCCAAATTTTAGCTGGCTTATATTTTAAACGTATTACAATAAATCTAAGCAGACTTCGTGCAATTAGCTGTAATCGATTACAAGAATTGTTATCGATTACAGCTAATTGCACGAATGCTCATTTGTATAATGTTCGTTTTTTTTATCATATGGTGAAATCAGGTTTCAGGTAGTTCATATTTTAAAACGATCATTGTAAATCTAAAGAAGACTTCAGATATCTATCTGTAATCGATTATAAGAATTGATATCGGCTATGATTCCGATTACTGTCCGTCTTTTTGAAGATTATGATTGGCAAATGTTGAATTTGTATAAATGTAGTATTAGTGATTCTGATGAAATCAAATTTTCAAAGCATCTCAGGGGAACAATGAAATTATTTAATAGCATTTCTGTAAAAATTGTAAATTACAATTTCAATAGCGATTGTAATTGTTTCGAAGTCTGACTTTAATGTCCGACTCAAATTAAAACACGTGAACAAAGACTTGGTTCACGTGGTTAGTCAGGCATGGCCACGAATGACAATGTTGCTAATTGGGATACGCGTATTACATGTTGTTATCTGATAACATAAATTAAATGAATACAATAGAAATATGAACATGCACGCATCTAACCTTCAAAGAACATATTATTTAATCTTTTATTAGAGTGAAATGCAATATCTTTCAAAAATCTTGTCTGACAAAGGAAAAAGTAATTTTGTTTAAGCTTAGCAAATACGATTGGAAACGAAGTGGAGTGGTTTTCAATAGGCGCATGCAAGGGAACTCTAATAGTGGATTTTAGAGAAGAGGCGCCATAGCGGTGATACTTTTGTATATCTTGTTATATAAAAATAATAATCCTAACTAATCTTATAAATGCGAAAGTGAGTTTGTTTGTTTGTTTGCTACGTTTTCACGCCTAAACCGCTGAATCGATTATCATAAATTTTCATATATAGATAGATGGGACCGTGGAGTCGATTATAGGCCACTTAGAATATTAGGTTTTTAATTACTTTTTTAATTATTCATTAAAAACCGTTTTTACGTTTCCACCGTATAAAATGATTCATGTTTTGAGCTAACAAAAATGCTATTACTTTAATAAAAAAAAATAGCGTGCATTTGAAAAACATAAAATAACAAGGAAACTATGCCAGTTTTACACCAAATCTATCTATCTATAATAATAAAAATGAATGTTCTCCAGACAAATCTACAGCACGCAGAGCATATAAGCCCATGACTTCGGTAATGCACACCTGCAGTTCAGAATTTTGAAATTTTAATTACTTTTTTAACTATTAATTAAAAACCGTTCTCAGGTGGTCATGCTTGGTGAGTTTCGCACGCACAAAATGATTATGCTTTTGAAATATAGCAAAAATTCTATTTGAAGAATCGCGTGCATTTGAAAAACATGAAATGCCATGGAAATTTCGTTAATTTTACGCCAAATTAAAAAGCATAAGATAGAATTGTCCAAATGCGTTTCTTAAAGTTCATAAATTTCCATATCCTACTAATAATATAAATGTGTACGCTTGTGTGTTTAGATGTTTGTGAGTGAATCCCGCAAAAATGGCTGAACGGATTAGGATAAAATTTGGAATGAAGACAGCTTATACCCTGAATTAACATACAGACAACCTTTCATGCCTATAGCACAAATAATTCGTTTACAAAGACACTCAAAATATTTCTAATACATAACGCTGTATGGGCATTTTGTAGCTACTAAACCGATTCTAGAACTTTTTTCACTGATTGAAAGTTACACTATTCCTGAGTATTATTTGATTGCCTGTTTGTGGATTAAGACCGATTGGCTGCACAAGGGCCCTTGGTCTATATGGCAAATGCTCTCTGTGGGGGACTCTACTTGTATTTACGCGAGGTTTCGGAGAAAACCACGGAAAATTCCGAACGGCTAGGTCGTCAACCGGGGTTTGAACTTGGCACGTCCCGCCTTCCAGTTTCGAGAGCACAACCTCTCAGCTAGTGGTGGGGCCCTGAGTATTATAGGCTACCTTTATGCATATATCACAAATAGTTCTTTTACAAGGATGCTCATAACAATTACATTACGCTCTGTGTGTACCTCTGTAACTACTGAACGTATGCCAAAACTTTTTTCACTGATAGAGAGATACACTTTCCTGAAATTCATGCCTGTAGCATAAATGGCTATTTTAAAGGAACACTCAAAATAGTTTGCAAATATTGTCGTAACTGTCTCTATTCGTCAAATGCGTGAAAAAATCTAAATTTAGTAACCCTGCATTCTCTGTTATTGTAAATGAAGTATACTACCATGCATTATACTTCATTTAAAATAACTAAAAATAAAATATATTTAAATGCAATCACTTTTTTGTCATGTAGTTTTCAAACGGAGTAATTCTGAATCATACGGTATGGTTCTACGAGAAATAACCAGACCCAACTACTCGAGGTCAGAACGTGACGTCATAAATTAAAAGCTGCGTGAAATTTGTAAACTCTTTAACACAATTTAACGTTTTTTTTTTTTTTTCCCCACACTGGTACGATTATATTTTAGGAAAATCTTCGTTTTCTTCCGTGCGAAGAACGGGCACGCAGCTAGTAATAAATAAATACAACATAGTGGTGCTGGCTGCCGATGAGTATGCCCTACCAAGGAGGATGTGATTATGTGTAGCGATGCCTACGCCTGGCAGAAGTAAAATAGCCGTATAAACGGGCCAAATTTTCGGTAAATTATGAGCATTTATCAGTTCCATCCAAAAACACAATTTGGAGATTATATAAAATATCAGATTAATATAATGAAAGCGCAACCAAATAACCCATTTACTGACGAAAAGTTCAGCAATGGAAGCTGCGGTTTAATCAGATCCAGTCAAAGTTATGTTTCATAGATTCACCGACCTACGCCTAGTATGTAGGCTAGCGTGTGTGCGTTCGGAAGATTAATGAACCAAAGTTTATAGTTGATACCTGGCAATTTTAATGCTTTAATGTAAAATGTTTAATCTTTTGATATAACTACAAGCTAAAGTTTAAGGAAGGTGTGGTTAAATTCGGTCAATCACAAACTGCATGTGATAGGTTTGAGAAATTCGTCTACAAATATTCTTTAACAAAATAAATAAATTATAAAAAGAAGAAAGCACATCATTCGGCACGAAATTTATGTTTCGGCGTTACACATTTTTGTAAAAGAAACCATCAAAGTAAACTTAAACGAATAAAGCAATCTAACAAGAATATAGGAAATCGTACTTTATGTGCCAAAAGATCGAAATTAAAATGCAGAAAAAAGCTCTTTACTGGTTTTCCTTTTAGCTACAAGAAAGGAAGAGGGGGAGAGAACTGTTAGAATATTAATTCTTGGTTTTCTAATGACGTTCATAAATTCATAGCAAAAGCCTGTCAGAGAAGTAGTATGTCATCCTTCAAATTTATTTCATAATCGTAATACTGTAGACATAGCAATTCAGGTAAGCACATAAACACCATCTTAGAATCTTTTTAATCTATTGTTTACCCTAAACCTATATACATCGAGTTGGAAAGTGTTCGTATCCATCAGTGGCGCACACAAGGGGGGGTCCGGACCCCCTGGACCCCCCCCCCCATCGGCTTTGATATTTTTTTTTCGATTGATTATTATCCTATATCTATAGTAAATAAAACAATTTCAAAAAACACGTTGCAATAGTTTCAGTTCTAATAAATAAAAAAAGAAATTTTTTTCTCGTTTTCCTCAACTTTCAAAAACGAGCTGAAAGCGAATATAAAACACCACCTTGTTCTAAAAACTGAACAACTATTACTTTACTTATTATTGTACAGTGTAGTGTATTCTTAGGGAACTGGATGGGACGAGTTTGGATGAATTCCATCTAATGAAAACGAGCTCTTTCATCACTGATTTTTGACAATCTGGAACATCCCTAAAAGTTGGACCCCCCCCCCCAGCCAAAAATCCTGTGTGCGCGCCTGGTATCCGTGCATTTTAAAATATTTTTAAAGCCCAGCCATCTTCTCTGGCACGTGTTATTTTTGAATCCCGTCACGTAGAGATCAAACAAAGTGGGTTTTGCAGATAAATCTTTTACGCGTAAATAGGTCAATGTCTTGGCCACCGACCAACAATCTTGAAACCGGTGGCCAGTAACTGTGATTCACACCTGCTTCAATGTGCTCGAGCACGGATGAGAGTAGTAGGCGTGGGCATGTTTGAAATATATTTTTATTTTATAGCGAACTTCTTGGAGTGCTCATTCTTCGCACAAAAAGTAGAACTTACGAAAAGCACCTACATTTTTATGTGAGACATCTAGAAGAAAATATAAATTTCCTGAATTGTAAATCTTTGACCCTTTAACGCGCAGTGATCCCGCTCTGGGAACACCGAACTCTGACGTTTTGACTGTTGCCAGTCACGAAGAATACATTTGATTTCTATAAAAATAGTTGCGGGTGTCATAGCTCCACGAGAATCTTTTACTTTTTATCACGTCATTTCCCGTCAAAAAATGGTCACGATTTTTTTTAACAGCACTGACATCTGCTGAAAAATGGAAGAATGCGAGAACAGCTAGATAGATTGCCCAATGCTGAAAAAAGGGCAGCCGTTGCCATCGCTCGACTTAACTACCAGCAAGATGGCGACGATCGAAACGTTCATCGCGTGCCACACATCTAGAGACCCTTTTTTGACGACAGCTGGCTGTGCGGCACAGCCAGCTGTCGTCAAAAAAGGGTCTCTAGATGTGTGGCACGCGATGAACGTTTCGATCGTCGCCATCTTGCTGGTAGTTAAGTCGAGCGATGGCAACGGCTGCCCTTTTTCAGCATTGGGGAAGAGTTGCGCTTCAAAGGTTTAAATATCTGAATATCTGAATCCTTTGGATGTTGTTACGATAGCATGTGCGAGATCAAGTAGCAAAAAAGAAACGGTATTAACTGAAATGTCACCTCTTCAAAGGGGGGTTGTACTTCCCTAAGGCAAAAAAGTAACAAAGATTTTTTTATGTACTTTCCACCCCTCCTGTTTTGAAACTATGTGAAACGAACGTCTTCGCCACCTTCTGACCTCCGTTAGGTTCGAATTTTCATAAATCATATTTCAAATAGAACCTCTGGCACAAAACGAATAACCATCTTAAAATTACCAAAATAAGTCATCATGTCGAGAAGATTTTATGGAAGTGCGAAGTACGCATTTGTCTGAACGGGGGGAGAATAGACTTCTGCTTGGTAAACATCTAGACGTATAAATGGTCCCAAATACGTGATGACAACAATCAGCAATGGACGGCCGCGTTCTGCATAGCATCATCCCATAGACTACAAGTAAGTCACTATTTCTAAAAGTTTCTTGGTCGGATTCTTAGTTGCTGTGCACAATCTTAGAGTTTTGCTCATTGTTCAACCAGTGAGCTTTGTTCAGTTTGCGAGTCTTCAAGGAGGCAAGAGCTCCCTGGGGCTTTCCGGATTTAATGGTCTTGAATATCTGTAACAAGTTACACAAGAGAACTATGGTCCCGCAGTGGTCTGGGCGCTAAACTCCGTTCCCGTTCGAACACGGCAAATGAAGTAGCATCCGGGATCTGGTGCACGTAAAATCTGCCGTGGCTCCAATGTCCTCCAACTTGTTAAACGATACCTCTGGGGGTGCCGATTTCGGAGGTTGGTTCCTCCTCTGGAATTGGTTCAAAATTAGGGGACCACGGGCTAAATCGGCTGGCTGTGCCGCACAGCAAGCTGCTGTCAAAAAAGGGTCTCTAGATCTGTGGCACGCGATGAACGTTTCGATTGTCCGCCATCTTGCTGGTAGTTAAGTCGAGCGATGGAAACGGCTGCCCTTTTTTCAGCATTGGGAAAGGGTTGCTCCTCAAAGGGTTAAGGTTTCCGGACAAATGCGGGATAGGTGGTGAATTAATAGCCACTACGAAGGGCACACACTTTTTGACCCATGCTAAAGCGAAATGAAATACAAATTAGCACAAAATTAATTTTGCATACATTTTTTTCGGGCCAAATACCCTTCTGTGTTCTAACTCCTCGACGATGTATGTCACTTCCCCCATCAACATCCAAAATACAATAGCGAAAGTTGTCACAATAACTGTTTATTCAGATAAAAGTATCCATGTACAATCTGCGGGAAGCGTCTGGACTATTATACCAGTCAACAAGCAGAAAGTACGAGAACAGGCATTTTCTCATCCTGGATTTTTTTCATGCTTGAGGATTCCAAGGGTCAACGCAGGTGGCGACCACCGAGCAACCTCTCCTCCCACGCAAGCCGGTCGAACCATTGTCTGTCGATAAGGCTCGTAAGAGAAAAATGGAGATGAGAATATTGGCAGGTATAACTTTCGATTTTCGGTCGATTTGAATGATGGAAAAGACGTGGGAGGTTCTGCACTTCGTGGAACGTGGGAATTAAGCTCCTGCCGCAACAAAGAGACCAATTTGGATGTGTGTATACTCTCGCGTTCCACTTTTTTTTTGTTTGCCAGTGGAGCAGTGGAGCTGAGTTTAAAGGTTCAGTGAATGGTACTGACTGAATCGAACTTTTTATCTAAACACTGAACATGCATTGAGACTGATATCAGACTGTGTACATTAGAAGAGCAAATGGTTTATTGGACAAAAATTGATCCTTTATTGCATAGTTTTCTTTCTTTAACTCGGCAATAATTCTGCCGTGTCCTCAAATTTTGCTACTTTAATGACTCACTTTACGACGTCATACAAAGATGAGATTTTGCAATTCGAGTGACAATATACAATGCACCATTTAGATGTTTTACAACTCCAGTTAGATTTTCAGACTCACTGAAAAATACTTAAATTTTTGTTCGAGCATCAAGTGTAAACGATTGATGCGAAATAGCATACGGCAGGGAGTTCAACTTGAAGTGCAATACAGTAATACCCCCTATAACACGGTACTCTTATAAAGCGTTTTCATATTACGCTATTTCATGTCCCTCGTATAACACGTGTTTTCCCCCATATAACGCGGGGATTTCCCACGTTATAGTACTTGTTACGAATTGTGATTCTTCAGCAAAACGATCTAGTGAATTTAAAATAAATCTTCAATACTCTCTTGCACCATATGTAAAAATTCAGGAAAAAAACATAAAATAGAAAACGAAGAATCATTAGATAATGAAATTTAGATTAATATAGACGAACAAGAAGATATGCTCTTAAGTAAAGAGAATAACAAAGCTTCAAATTGTGAAATATTTGAAGATTTTATTTAAAAAAAGATGCCGGCTGAACGTTATTTCAGATAGCTCCGACAGGGAATAAATGTGTTACATAACTAATTTTGGAATTATGTAATTTTTTAAAATTAACTGTTTTTTAGTTACATATGTGTAAGTGTTTTATTTAAAATGTTCTTAGTTTGATTTTAATAAGATGCACATATTTAGTTTTTCCTTAATATTCGATTTACTCGAATCATTTGTACATAACGCGTTATACGGGGTCATACAGCGCGTTATACGAGAATACTCCTACAACGCGTTTTCCTATAACGTGGTACGAATCTACCGTGTTATAGGGGGGATTACTGTATTTGAATTTGTCAAAATTTCAAAACTAAATTTTTATTCATAAAATCAAATCCAACAGTCTGTCAAAATATTAATTTAAAACACGGAAGCAAGTTTAGAAAAATATTCAACGAAAGTATTTGCGAAATAATCTGTACTCTTATGATAATGATTTGAATACGTCAAAATAGTTTTTCCATATTTTTTGCAGACAGATTTTACACAAGAATGTTTACAATTTGAGTTATTGTATTGATTCTAATTACTTAAAATACTGTTACAGATTTTTGGGTTGATCTGCTCTTCAGGGGTTTAATTGAGGATAAAATTCGTATTCTATGCGTCAAATAATTAAAATTTGTATTTTGTTGCATGTAAATCGGTTAACTAGAAAGCGAGGTAAGGACCTTTGTGCTTACCATAGAAAAATATGGGATTTTTCGGTTTCTCGCCAAATATTGGCGATATTGCTTAGCTGGTTTCAATTTTGGAAACTTATTTTTGGCATCAAATTAGGCAATTTTTCGCCAAAAAGGCGCCAAGCTTGACGACATTCGACGCGATTTTATTAATGAGGTCTGTAATGTTTGCTTCTCTTATTATGCAGTAGCATTAGTATTACGCAATCAAATAGAGACTTTTCTCGAAAATGCTACTCTACGAAAGTCGTGGAAGGTTAGCGGAGCTTCTGCAAGAAGTATAAAAGACCAGGTCGCCCCAGACTCGAGTGAGCTTATTTGTGAGTTTCGTTTGCAGGAAATGTTAGCTGTGACAGCTCAAAGCGCTCCTACTTCTTTGTATTGCGGTGTTATAAGCTTCGTTTTCTGGTTTGCTTTGAGAAGTCTGTTTTTGAAGGCTGTTTGTGAATTCTTTATTATTGTATACTGAGGAACAGTTGAGAGTCCTTCCAGAGAATTCAACTGAGTTTTTAGACTGTCGAAGGATTTTAATGTATGCGAAATACAACACCAGAGAAGCACTGTGATCAGCCAACTGGTAAAAATCGAGTTACTGCTTGTTTATTTCTGTGAATTGTGTATTGGATATTGTTCGTCGAATATCTAGAGCCAATAAAATTGGTGTTTCGTCCTGTCAGCTGGACTGATTAGTGGGCCATTCAATACGTGCTGTACTTTTATGTTCCGAATCTGAAAACTCAACAGAGCTTTTGCAACAATATTATATTTCTGTAAATATAATAATCAAATGTCATTGTAAGTAAAATAAGTGCTAAAAATAAACATTTTAGATAAAATATATTTGATAATAGTACATTAAAAAGCATTTCAGACATTGGCGAACTTCAGGAGGAGAATTTGAATGAAAGTAGACTAGCAGTGTCAGAGAAGAAAGAAAACGGATTTATTTTATTAAAAAATATAAAGGATATTTTTTTTAGACATGGATGAATTCGGTATACAATAGTATAGCATACATAAATAAATAGCCATTATGAATAAAATAACTAATGTAATTAATAAAATAAAGGGACATACAGAATTTACCATGATTTTTAGATACACTAATAAACGCAATCTGGTCAGATATACCTTAGTAAAATAACTTGATTGTAAAGAGGAATTGTTTATTCATTAGGGTTAATAAATATTTTTTTACAAAATTCTGCAATTTATGTAATATGAGTACAAGTGGATAAGAATTTTCACATCTGGCAAACTGACCCGAAATATGTAACAATGTTGTTAGCCACAGTTCTACCATTTTATCATTATGTTGGCGAAGAGTACTGCAATAAAGAAAACTTGCTTCTGAGTCTATAAGACTGCAGTTGTCCTAAATTTGATTAGATGCAATTCTTCATACTTAAAACCCGGTAGGAAGTGTTCCCACAAGAACAGTTATATTTAAAATTTAAGACAATAACACAAAAATAGGTTGAGTTAAAAAAAATAATAAATGTCCAGACCCTGTTGAAACTTTAGCTTCTTTTTTAAGAAGCACGAGAACATTCTGAGCTTTCTCAGTTGTGTAACGTAATTGGCTTGTTTTAAAAAATGTTCAAAATCCTGTGTCAGTTGTAACTTTTAGAAAAACCGTAGCCTTAAAACCTTTCCATAAAATGCGGCTATAATATTGAAAATTATCCGTTAAACCATAATGTTGTTAAGATTTAAACTTCCTCTTCAACTTACAGTGGTGCAGGGAAAAAGTAGGTTTTGTCGTGTAATATTTTTCTGTGTATGAATACAATTAAAAATTTGAATGTAAGTTGTAATGTTAATTATTTGCATATTTGTTTATTAATCTCTATTGTTAAGAAACGATTTCAGGTAGAATTCGCCCCATGAAATGATAAAAGACCTTATTTAACTAATCAGGAAACAACGTTTAATAGGTTATTCTAACTGGAAATATTCAGGATATTTTAAATTACAGGTTTCTCAAAACGACTGGTTAATATAAATCGAACCAATAGCGTCAATTATTGATAGGTAGTTTAAGTAGGAGAAAATGTTGAATGGAATGAAAACAACCGATAAAAAATTTAATTTCGTTTATGATTGGTTTAAAATATAGTTAAAACAAACAAGTTTTAAACATGTCACGAGAACCAATAGAGAACATTTTTATAATACAAAATGCAAATGCAATACATATTTATTTAATAATATCTATTCAAGAAATTACAATCATTTTTCTTTATCATTATCAATCATTAGATTAATTTTCTTAGTGATTTCAAGAAAATTTTCTCAGAATGTTCTCTAAGAGATCTTGTGCAAACCAGATGATGAAAATCGTTCAGCATTTCAGGAAGGTCGATCAATGATACTTGAAAAAATAAAAGTTGCAATATAACAGCTGCACGTCTTAATAACTCATTCACAGTGTCATTTGGCTTGTTGCACTAGTAAAACTTGACTGACGAAATCAAAGATGATGTACAAAAGTGATGATTTTTCATGCTGAAAAAAGCTTTGCTTTATCTCTTGCGATAGACATCTTTAAACACACTGTGAACGAAATAAAAAGAGAAATGGATGACACACATTTTCAAAAAAATTACAGTTGCCAAACATTTTAAAGTAATTAATGCTTTGAAAGCGGATTCCACAATTTCATCCACGGATGCGTGGAGGATGTAATTAGTTAGAAAATGGTTCATGAACGTTGGCATGTTTAGAGCACGTCAGCGTTCAGACATTTCCATAAAATTTGTGCTGATGCTTATAGTGATAAATAAATTTCCGACATCAGTGATATGTGTATAAAGATACGACTGTTTTTTTGTTTGTTTGTTTGTTTGGTTTTTTTTCAGAAAAACGAACATAAAAGGGAAAGATTCGCGTTTGTCACTTTATTACCCCAATGTATATGTAAATCAAAGTTATAATTTTCCTAGACCGAGCAAGAAACCTCAATCAATGTCGATCGCATCGATTATAAAACACTTTCCAACAGAATCTTATCTGCATGTGTAAAACCATAAGCGTAGCGTCGGGAATACGAAATTTGTATAGTTTATAAATTTGTTTGTGTGATTATGACAACGCTACGGTAAGTTGATCTGACGAGGATGGGGGATGCCTTGGTATGAGGACTTTCTAAGAGGTTTTAACGCGCATTCACATTACATCTGGAGAAAACCTACCAAACCTCCAGACCATTAGATCGGCAGCCGCCCAATGGGACCCGAATCTTGGACTTTCACACTTCGGCCGTCTACCAATTTTCAGTGACATAACCACTGTACCATGGTGAGGCATTTATAAATTTGTACATTTTATAGCAAAGTTAATCTCGTCTGAATCCATTAATCAGTATGAATAGCTTTTACATTACGGATAAAAACTGGTGTTAAACTTTAAATTAAGTAAAAACTTTGTGAAAAAAAACACATAAAATGATACTTATAACAAGATACGATCGTTTCGTATGAAAATTTATTCAGTCTTCGTCAACCAAAGCTCTTCGTCTCACAAAACAGTGGGAACTGAAAACGATAAACAAGTATTTTGGCACTTGGAAAAAAGAAAAGGAGAGAACCACGGACATTAAAGGAAGGGGGGAAAGGGAGGATGGGATTAAAAAGAAAAGAATAAAATAAGGACAAACAAAAATACATGAATAAATAATAAAACCAATAATAATAAAGAGCAAAAAAGATCACACGAGCACAAACACACACAAACAAAGAAAAAGAGAACAAACAAAAAAACAAAAACAAAAAGAACATAAAAACACAAATAACTTCCCAGCAAACACACACAGGTTCTCTGAACGTCTATTAAAGTTCAGAAGACGTTTTCTGAACGTTAATAGACGTTCAGAAGACGTTTTCTGAACGTTAATAGACGTTCAGAGAACCTGTGTGTGTTTGCTGGGTTGTTATAAGTATCATTTTATGTGTGTGTGGTTTTTTTCACTAAGTTTTAATTTATTTTAAAGCTTTTTAATTGTTATGGAGTATTATGCTAGAACCCTAAACGTCCTACATTTGTCCTCAGGGGCGTAGCTAAGGGCCCCCCATGAGGAATTTTTTGCCATACAAAATGTATATTCTTCACTACATTATCACATACACGTATACATATATATGAGCTGTAATAGTCGTAACCCCCCCTATGAAAAATTTCTGGCTACGCCCCTGTTTGTCCTTAATTACAAATATTTTCTTAATTGATCCAACAAATCAAGTGGGGTTGTTGAAACGTCGTTTGCTCTCTCTCTAAAAAAAATTATATTTTGTGTTTATCATTTTGCTAATAGGTAACCTGTGCGTCTTCTTGCTGGAAGTGTCCAAAAATATAGAACACTGGAAGATCTGTATATTGTGCAAAAATACGCATAAGTGCGGAGCAGATTTCGCGGAGCAATTCACAAAATGAATTTTTTGACGTTACGTCACTCCGGGGCAAAGCCAGGAAATTCTTTCAGGAGAATATGACATAAAATTATGAGTAAATGAAGGAAATTTCTGCTCGAAATTAAAATCTGAAAGATTATGGGAAAAGTATTTTTCCCCTCGTGGTGGGGATTGGGGGGATATATCCAACTATCAACCACTCAGGAAGCACCTCGGATGTCATTATTCTTTTACACATCAAGCGGTGTGTTTCAATCCGTAAATCAGAAGCAAATTTCACCATTAAGTTTATATTTTCGACTTATTCGAGCGAATACCATTTTCACAAAATTGCTCGACATAAATCTAATGAAGTATCTAAATGGCATCTTCGGCACCTCTGTTGGCACTTTTAGGCGCTAAATGTTTACTGTAGCATAGCATCTTTCAACGATACCAGCCTCACCATGGCACAGTGGTTATGGCACTGAAAATGGTAGATGGCCGAAGTGTGAAGGTCCCGGGTTCGGGTCCAATCGTGCGGCTGTCGATCTAACGGTCTGGAGTTTTGGTATAGGTTCTCTCCATATGTAACGTGAATACGCGTTAGAAACCCTTAGAAAGTCCTCCTGCCAAGGCATCCCACACTCCTGGCAGATCGCCCTAGTGTAGCGTTGCCCTAATCACACTCAATCAATCAATTCAACGATACCAACGGTGGAGACGGAAAGAGAATTCCTACTGGCTGCTGACACGTCTTTTCAAAAAGTGAGAAACAGTAGACCTCAAATCCAGAATAGCTGGGACTTGGACTTCATCCATTTCGTATTACATAAATTTCCAGACTATAGAAATCCTGTAATATTTATTACAAAACTTTCTAATATCAGATAAAGTTTTAAAAAAGTGGACTTTTTTCTCTGAATAGAAAAAATATATATAAATGTGAAATAAAAATCATTCACTGAGGAATTATACTCCATAGAAAGATGTTATTTCTTTAACTCTTTCAGACCCAGTGATGCCAAATGAAATCATAAATTTTGCAATGTTTTTCAGACTTTTTTACATTTGAAATGTATTTGTAATTGTATTTTTCTTATACAGTGCAAAACAGTGTATCTTATAATCAAAGTAAGAGTAGAGCCCGATCAAGGACACTGTGGGTTCTGCTCGAAACAAAAGATTTTGCCCTACGTAATTCCCTCCTCCCTTTCAAAAAACCAGTTATGATTGGTTTATTCTGAAATTTTTTAAATATACCCCCCCCCCCTCCCACCTCAAAACACGAAATTTTTGAAAAATCTTAAATAAACGAATACATATGGTGTCAGTGAAACAGATCATAAAATCAGTGAAACGTCACATCGGAATGCCATATCATAGCTGCCAACACGCATGGAACATAATTAAACTCTTTTTGTAAACAGTTATTTATTTTATAAAAACTAACACATTTAGTTCAAAAATTTTGCTATTTTCTAACATTAAAAATACTGTTTAAAAAAGTTTTTGATAATATTTAGCACTCTAATATACTGACTAGAGAGCATTTCGATAAGTTGTAAAGCAGTTTAAATTAATTTATGCAAACGCAAATATTTATGCAAACGCACTATTTATGTTAATTTCGTTCATAATTTATAATTAAAAAATAACACAACTTTTGAGATTTTTTTTTTGTGGGGGGTCCCCTAAAATCTGTGGGCCCTTGGCAGATGCCCGGTTTTCCCTGCCGGCCAAGGGGATGGGTTAGGGGGATCATAACCCCCCATGAGGAATTTTTTGCCTTACAAAATGTATATTCTTCACTACATTATCACACAAACGTATACATATATATGAGTTGTAGTAGTCGTAACCCCCCCCCCATGAAAAATTTCTGGCTTCGCCCCTGCCTGCCGGTAATGTGGCACTGAACAGGAGGTTCTGTTATTAAAGGAAAAAGGAGACTTTTGGTTAAATACTCATTCGTTATTATTATTATTATTATTAAGGCCGAATTTCCTCAGAATTATAGAAATTCCGAAGTTTGGAAGTCCTAACTTGAGAAGTTCTGCTGTAGCCGAATAAGATTATGTTGGAAAGTGTTTCATAGTTTATAAATTCGGGATGATTTGTCTTCCTTGGCGGTAAGTCAATTCGAATAAGCCAAATTTCAATGCGCGGAAATTTGCCTGAGAAATCTTCCTATGCGTGAAGAAAATAGACGACGACGATTTCACTTGAGCGAGCAACTGACAGCGAACACGCATATTTCGTGACAGAGTCTCCAGAATTATCGACCATCGGGTAAGATTAATCCAGGAAAACAAACAATAATATGCAAATTATATTTTCCATTTCGACTGTCATTCAAAAACCGCAGTCGCTTCCTTATATGTGTGCCATCTAAACAAAACTGCCCTCTCGTTTTCCATTTCGGTTTGTGAGAAATTTTATCGTGTGCCAGCCTCGCGCTTTTCAGACACGGTTGATTTGACACACATATTTCAGTCTGATTCTCATCCGTTGCTCGGCAATTTTAAATACGCCGTGCGGGCGGGAACTGAAGATGGTAGGGCCAGATAGTGACTTGATAACTGCATGTTTCTTTTATGCTAGTCGTGCTGTCTCGACTGACTTGCTGATTGAGCGGCTGCTTTCTATAGAAAGCCGAATACCTTGCGGTACGGTTTGTAAATAAAAGTATATCTATTTATAAAAACAAGAAAAATAAACCATGCGAAATATGCATAGGTTATCATGATACGTTTTTTTAAGCATATACAAGAGGGCTCAAAATAATTTCAGCAAACTTATGGGACGAGTACAAGAAAAAAGGTGCTTTATTCAACAAAATTTTGTTGTTTCAGTTTTATCTTGAGATTTTGTTGAGCTATTCAAAAGACAGCAAAATGTTTTGTTGATTCAACAAAATGCTGGTTAATTTAACAAAATGTTGTGCTTGTTGAGCAAAGTTATTTCGTTTAAATAGCACGAATAAAATTTTTGTTGAATTCAACAAAATCTTTTTTTTAACAGTAATTTTTCCATAAAAAATTTTCGATTAAAAAGATAACTTGTTATATATTAAAAAGTAAAGTAGAGTAACTCCGGTAGAATCGCTGCCGCACCCCTTTCATTTCTTGTAATTGTTGATAGATTTCCTTAGTCAGTGTATAGCTTGAATCTTTTTTATTGTTTTACCTGTAATTATGCAATACTTATTTTGAGATAAGCGCATGATTTCACTATAAAAACTTTTAAACACATTATGCTTAAGTACTTTTTTTACACTAACTACTGAATCCATGCATGATTTCGAAGTCAAAACTAAGTGTAGAACCTGTGTAGATCGCTGTGTACATAGTTTTTTTTTTATGGTTTGTCTGCGTACAGACAGAAACACTTCTTAATATTGTTGAAAAGTGTGAAAACAGTTTTGTAGGAAACTACCATGCCATTTGTCTAAATTTAGACAGAATTGGGCAATTCCAAATGTTACAGGATGACATTTTGAGTTGTAGAATTAAAAGCAATTTGTCTGAAATTTTCAGTTTGCACATTACTGTAAGTGATTAAAAGACCAAAAAATAAATTAATTAAAAGTAATTTATTTAACTGTTGCTTTCTTTCATGTTTGAGTGGTAACTTCTTATGTGGGACCGAATGGCATTCTCGTAAACATGCTTTTATAGTTGAGCAAACTTTTATGAATAAAGAAAGGAATGTTATGAATACTGAAAAAAGCTAGGGGGCTTCATCGACCAACCTCCTAAAGGGATTGCTTACAAGTAACATTTAGCTTCATTGTGCACTTTAAGTCAATTAAGCTTTACTTACAGGGTTTTCATTGCAGAAAAAAAATGGGTGAGAATTTCTCACCCTTTCCCCGAAACTGAGTGAGATTTTTATAAAATGGGTGAGAATTTTTCACTAATAGATTTGGGTTGAGATATCCAGTGGGTAGGGTATTTATTCCTCTGTAGGGTAAATACCCAAAATCAAGGTATTTATGATTTTTAGTTATTTTTATTGAGTGTAACTGGACCTCCAAGTCTAAATCAAGAGCAGTTACATGCAATAAAAGTAACCCAGTTTAAGATCCCCCCTGGATCAGAATGTTCCCAGGAACCCCCCCAGCCCCTTTCTTTTTTTTTTTTTTTTTTCTTTTTTTTTTCTTTCAAAGACTTTAGCTCTTGAGAATCCACTTTTGCACTCTGTGTTCTTCATTTCTTTTTCTTTGAGAAACCGATTTGTAGGGTGCGCGAATTTCTCGCAGTAATAATTTTTTAATGCGAGAAAAAGAAAAAAATGCGAGATTCTTGCGTTCTCGCGCTCTAGTGAAAACACTGTTAGAAATAGTGTAGCATTTTGCTTTATTCCACATTTTGTTTTGGTTGACTGAGAGGTTTACACTTTTACTTAGAAATAGTGTAGCATTTTGCTTTATTCCACATTTTGTTTTGGTTGACTGAGAGGTTTACACTTTTACTTAGAAATAGTGTAGCATTTTGCTTAATTCCACATTTCGTTTGGTTAAAATAAGTAAGTATTTTTTTTTTCTTTTACAGTTATCTCTCCCTAAAAAACATTTCTATATTCGTGACTGTTACGGTGCATAAGCAATATAAAATTACAATTCAGATCAACCTAAATACTATAATAAGGTTAATGTTATTAACTGCCAGTAGACGAGACGGAACGACTGAGAAGTTTACACTTTTACGGAATTGCCCAGTTAACTAGTTCACAATTAACTAGTAACTTCCTAATAGTATGGAATAAATTTGTCGTAACAGGGGCACAGTTGCTTGCTTACTTTACTTCTGAGAACCTCCGACACAGTCAGAGGCGCAGTAACAAGCGCGACTTTCATTTTCCGATGCAAATTCGTATTTTCCAGGCCGTAAAGTTCTCACAAGAGATTAAGCAAGAGGTGATCGCGTGCACATGAAGAAATGAAAAGCGTTGCGAAGGGGTTAATCCTTGTATGTGCTACCATGATGATAGACTCCGGTAAATGGCTTGCGTGAGAAAAAAGGAACGAAAGTTTGATATCGCGCCATTTTTCTCTTGTTTGGATAACGGATTATGGTAACCTGGGATTTTCACTGTTTCGAAAAAAAGTGACAACGTGAACTCGTGTTGTCTGGATTTAAATAAGAAACAGGTTGAAATAAATCCTGTGACATCAGAGTTTATTTCAGTCCGAAAAAGAAAAGAATAAGCAGATGTTGTAAAGGTTGCTATATCGTTCATTTTAATTTATAATTACTTTTTTAAAAATATTTCCGAAGAAATAGCCTGTTGTAGTAAGAAGCAATTTGGGTCATTCTCTTAAAATTGCTCAGAATGATGTAATGATGTGTTTATGGAAGCAATGATTGCTTGTGAAAATGTATTAATGGAAATTGGATTGGATATAATCTGTAAATAATTATGTAATAAAATACATTAATTTACAATTAAACAATCGGGTCCACAGCATACGTAAACTCATGTACGTAGGCAGTGGTAAATCGAGCTTTCAGTACTTTTTAATACTTCCCAACAAATTTGAAAAGTATTTATGATTTCGGTTTGTCTATGTCTGCATAACGTTTCACAGCGAGAAAATTCAGTTTGTTAGAAACAGCCTACCTTAATCATCTCCATGCTTAGAGCTTTTCATAGCTCAACAGGAACCTTTATTAATACGTTTATAATGTTTACAGTAGATGTTATTATGCGTAGTAAAACACAGTGCAAATATTTATTTAAATAAAATTATAAAACAATTTGGATAAGCAGTTATATAAAAAATAACGCAAACTGCATGATGCCAACTTTAGAAAGACAAATAAACCTACTGCATGAAATAAACCTACAACAACAAAAAATGGTTGCCTCAAGTATCTCTACTCTGAGGGCAATCGTCAAGAACGGCACCCTTCAGTGCAAAGTTTTCTCAAATTATCCATGCACGAAGGCGAAAAAATGTATACTCTGTTTTCTTACCTTCAAATTCATTAGACTTAGATTTGCACAAAGTCCTCCTAGAAATGGTCAAAGTGCTCAGTCAAAGTTCAAAGATCCTCAGTGCTCCATCAGTGATAAGCAAGGGTAGAATCTTGTGATTTTTTTAAGTTGCCCCTTGGGGAACCACTCAAATCATTTTGGATACCTGCAAGTAAAGTTTTTTGTCCTTAAATTTTCGCTAAGCAAATTTTTTTAAAAGTTGAATAATGAAAAACAAACACAATGAATAATAAAATGTTACAGTGAAAGTTAAATTGACAAATGTTTATTCATAAATTTGCCATTATTCGGTAATAAAAATGGGAATAAAACTGTACCTGTGGTATTCACCACTTTCAATCATAATCAGTTGTACAGCTCTCTTCTGTAGAACTATCCTCATTACCATGATTCATTAACAGAGGATTGTCTGAATCCCCTGTTAGTTTTTGCTTTTTACAAAGATTGTGGTATGGTTTTCTCTGCTTCACAATAAACCGCATGCTGGTGGCTTCTTACGGATCAAAATCTTTCATATCTGTTGATGATAATGTTATTCTTACTAAGGCTTTTGTTACAACAGAACGTAGTTTGTCCACCATCATTTTTAATCCTTAGCATGGCACAAAAACCCCGCTCCCAATCTGCAATCTGAGTTGGAAGACTAAGAAGCAAGTCTACAATGAAAAGTTATCTATACTATTCAATTCTTTTAACAAATTCCGAATTTGTTGCATTTCGAAACATCCATGTTTGTGTACAAACACTGTTTAAAGTTGGTCCATTCGCATATGATGCTTTCAACTAAAGAGTTGTTTTTGCGCAAAACAGCTTCAAATATTGTTACACACTGGAGGATTTCTTTGCCACCGTATGTTTCTTCATACTTTCTGGACCAAATTTTAACTTTCAAAAAAGTTCTTGGATTCAGTGACTGATTTATCTTCAAATCTTTTCTACAGTGATTGAAAAAGCGAGTTCATTGCTACTGATGTAGCAGCAAAACATATCTTAAGCAAAAAAAAAAAAAAAATAACTAACATTTTTTTTAAATTGCCTGAGGGGCAACCGAATTTTTCGTTTTACTTGCCCATTAAAAAATCTGATTGCCCCGGGCAAGCGGGCAACCACAAATTTCGACCCCCGTCGATAAGCTTAAGAAACCCTGGTCCAGAACGAAAGTGACAACGTCATTATTTCTCCTTTAACCTCGATTTTTGTAAATAAGAATTTGAAACAGCTTACTTGTTAAAAGATGGGCTGAGTTGCCAGATCTTGAATATCAAATTACAAGTGTCAGCAGGATCCAGAAATTTTTTACAGACAACTTCTGAGTCAGATAAATTTTCGATTTGACAAAAAAAAAAAAAAAAAAAAAAAAAAGGAATGAACGAATTCCTCATCTATAAATTGAGAGAGCCTACGAGTCATGTTCAATCAATGCTTTTATTCACGTTCGTTATCTTAGAACTACGCTTAAAGATATCTTGAAAAACTCTAGAATTTTATGCAAAAAAGAAGCTAAAAGTAGCGTAGATACACAAGTATTTTTGTGGGTTCAAAGCCCTGATGAAAATGGAAGTAATTGGATATTTCAAAAATAAATACGAACATATAAATTATATTTCATGCATTTTTCACAAGCATGTATGAGATTTTTTTCGAAGTGCATATGTAGGAAATATTAACTATGCAGCTGAAGTTGTTTGAATTTTTCTGCATAGAGTTCTAGCTCTGTTAAATTTCAGTTTTTAAATATAAATTACGCATTTACAGAGTTTTAACCTCCTTTGCAACGCTGTCCATAGCGGGAGTTTAAGGAAGTGACTCCGTACACAGGAAAGAAATCTTCATCGTTCCATCTTAACAAAGACGGAAGCAAACAATCAATTGAAGTGAAAAATTCTAAAATTTGTCACTGTGGAAAATTATACAGATTACTTAGAGCAGGGACGACCAAATCGTGACGTCCTTGTACCTATTTATTGTTTTCAGACAATATTGAAGACTTAAGATCGGAAGAGTTGAAAGGTAATTTAAGACTTGAAGATCAAAATAATTCCTTGACCGGAAATATTTTATTTCTTATAATTTAGGATGCTGTGTCAAAAGGAAGCATTTGTACATTCCAAAATATCCTGCCACCAAAAATAGAACAATCTGTGATCCCCTTCTAAATAACCGAAAAATTAATTTTAAAATTATGCTCGTCAGAACAACAATTTCAATCTCATGTTCACACATTATTACTTTTCTTCTTCCATACTAAAGCCTACCGGTATTCATTCTTTTCCAACTCTAACTGTAAACGTAAGGAAGTTAAAAAGTTGATTGAGTTGTATGGCGCTAAAAAAATTGGCACATGATATCAATCACATCCAAAAATTGGCACATGATATCCAGAAGGTTGGCCATCACTAACTTAGAATGATTAGTAATGCCGGTTTCTTCTACGCCACTTACCATCGTTCTAACTAATAAAAAAAAACCATATCATCATCGTTAATTCTGAAAGGAGTCGTACAATCTGCGGCGTATATCAATGAAAACAAGAAAAAGAAAGCAGAATCAGCTTGTTGAATCTTGAGATTGTTTTCCAAAGAAGTCTAATCATTATTCCAAAATTATTTCATAACGACTTCCAAAACAGAAGCACTCGTTCTAAACCACTCGAGATCTCGACCCGATTGTGTCTTCCCCTCTATTTCTGCCATGACGCCTCCAACGTGCCACGATGTGGGCGATGAAGGCGTCATTTGCCTTTTGTTAACCCTTCCTGTAATCGCCATCTTCGTTATTTTAACACGTCTTACTTAATATAAAAAGAGGGTACTTTTCTTTATTTTTTCTTCCATTACAAAGGCGCATTGTCGTTTGCGAAAAGAAAAGGGGGATGATTGGTACTTAATTTTTCTCTCTCCTTTGTTTTCGCAAACAGCGATTGCTTGTAGACGATGTCGGACCTTATTAAGAGAGTGATGTCTGGGCAATATTTCGACCTTCGCATTGTTCCCAATATAGTACTCGTCCGTTTTAAAAAACGTGTTGAGGATTTAGTGATGGCGTGTGTGTTTATGTTAAGAGAAAACAACTGTTGTCCGGGCAAATTGAATAGAATTTTAAAAAATGGCATGAACTGTTTCTTTTGTACATTCCAGAGAAATGAAGCATACTACTTTGCTAAAAAAAAGACTGTTTTATTATGCTGAAAATATTTTCCAATGTGTGCCACCACCGAGTATCCCATGACACGGTTTTAGGCTATTTGGTTGTCATCAGCACATAATTCGTTTTGAGTACTTTAGCCTTGTATATAGGGTTGCCAGGTCGCCACACCAAATAGCCGGACAGACCAGCGAGTTTGGCCGGACATTTGGGTAAAAAGGCCGGACAGCCTACAATATTGAGGATTTTTGTCTCAGTATTAATTGGCACAACAAAAAAATTGTATGTAAAATCAAGCTTTTTTGATTATTACCATGAATCTTGTTAAATTCTAATGAAATATAAATAACATCGAATGCCAAATCAGTTCAAGTACTTTATGACTCATCAGCCAAAGTCACCAGTAAAAAGCCTAACAAAAGCCAGACACCGTTCAGTTTGGGCGGACACGCAATCAAAAAGCCTAACTATGTCCGGATTTATCCGGACCCTGGCAACGCTACTTGTATAGATGGCACCTTATCGTACTATTAATTCACGGCTTGAATTTTAAGTGATTACTCTTCTGTTGTTTTCTTTTTTCCCGCAACGGCGTGGCACTGGTACATAATGGTTTAGTGAGGCAGTCGCCGTAAGTGAAGGGGCGCCCCATAGAAGACCATCATAACCCCTAACAAGGACATCACAAACACCCAAGACAAGGTTGGGAATCCAACCTGAACTCATTGAATGGTTCATTAAATAAGACATCATCTGGTTGGACATTTTCGATTGATTTTCATTTTCGAAATTTTAACTTTCGATGTTATTTTTCGATTGTAAACTTCATTAATTTATTCCGTGATCTTCAACATAGTAACCCTCCCCCTCCCGCCAACGTATGATAACATAAGATGGAGCCTCCCTTCCCTCCAGCATCATTCCTTGGCATACATACAGTTTCTTATTCTTCAAAAATGAATATGTTGTTGCCTTTTCTACGAAATAATGTTATTGGTAAAGTTCGAATAAACATTTTTAGCGAAAATAGATATTTTAGAGTAAAAATAAGAATTAATAAGATGAATTTTTAAAACATGCATTATCATTTGCTCTTTGCCTGATTTTTTTTTTTTTTTTTTTTTGCTCCATGCAAACGCTTTGCACCGCACTGGAATATAGAGAAGAAATGGCTCCGAAGTCGCTGGTATAATGAACAGTGAAAACGAAATACGTATCTTCGTCTGGTGAGATTAGAAAGTTTTGTGAATAGTAAATGCAACTTTCTGCAGTGGCGGCTCGTGGGATACAGCAAGTACAGCCGGGCTGCACTTGAAATTATCAGCACATACTTTAAAATAATTTATTCTACTAATTTTCCTAAATTCAGATTAGAATTGTGGAATTACTACGGTAAATTAAAAAAATCTCCGAAAAAAACCAAACACAAAAAAACGTATTGTGGCCGGATCGCTCATTCAGAAAAAAAGCACTTTAATCTTCCCGCAATTCAGTTGGGAAAATCTTTGGTTCAGCCCAGAGCGCTGAAAAGAAAATTGGCAGCACCGTTGCCATGACAACGACTACGTAAGCAGCCTCTCCGGCATAGGGAGTATGCAGCTGATACAGCCGATGAAAGATTTTTTAACGGCGGCTGAACTTGAGAACTCGACTAACTGATTGGCTCGGACGAGAAGGAGGGAGGGGGTAAGGAGAATATATGTTTGGAAAACTCTCGACTTTATATTGCTGAATTTATCAAGAAGGTAAGCCTGAATAGACGCTTATGAATGGACAATTACCCATCAAAGTAGTATTGTTTTTAAGTAAGCAAGAACTGGCTTTTAGAGGACATGGCGAGCGAGAAAATTCTTTAAACATGGGAAATTTTAAAGAGCTTTTAAAATTATTGATATCTCAATTAAAACAACGCCTTTTTATGGGGACATCACTGACGGATTCGCATGTTTAAAAGAAAGGAGGGTTGATTTGACTTATAAAAAATAAGTAAGTTTTCTTTTTTTTTTTCTTTTCTTCTCAAGTTATCGTTACAAAAGAAAACTCTAAGGAAACCTCGAATCAGACACGGATTAATGTAATTTTGAGGATAAGAGCGGCTGGTTGAAATTTATGTCCATTTTATGGAAGTAAAATAGGAACTCTTACATTTTTTATGTAATTTCTTTTTTTTTTTTTTTTTCCTCGGTGAGGGCTTAATCCGCCAGCTTTCGAATTCAGTAACAAAAGATTTTCCAATCCTGTCCGGAGGAAAGGGGGGGGGGCTCATATGCTTCCGGCTGCACTAACAGTTTTGACCACGGGCCGCCACTGACTTTCTGTATCAATTGAAAAATGCTTATTATTAGTCATTATCGTATTTGAAGTCTGGCCGAACAGCAAAGTCGACAATTACCTGAAGATAATCTTATTACGTAAATCTTTTTGAGTTTACTTTATCGGCGAGTTTAAATGTTGTAAGTGTATAATGTCAAAATGATAAAACGAGCCATCTCTCATATTATGAATTCATTTAAACAATTTTCAAGTGAAAAAAGTTATTGCGTCTTCTAATAATTAATTGAAAATTAAAATTATTTTCTGTTAGAATTATTAATGTACGAAATCTTCCTTTTCCTTTCTTTTTGTCTCTTTAACAATTTCCAACAAAAATGTCTATGATTTCGGTTTGCCTGTCTGCCCGTCCGACTCTCCGTCCCTAAGTGCCCTAACTGCCATAAATATGCATCGATTACTACAAAATTTACGTATGTTATTCCTATGTACTGTACCACGTCCCCTATTGAAAATGGTAACTATAACACTTATAGTTCTTTTACATGAATACCCAAAATAAATCCACGCTGTATGGGTTGCCATTTTTTGAAACGCATTTGAGAGATATTTGGCTACTACTAACAAAACAAAATTGATAAATGTTGTTAAAGATTACAGAATAATGCTCTTCATCAGAAACTTTGTGTCATTTACAGTTTTTCTACAGGAATACTCAAAATAATTCCAATACATTACGGTGTGAGGCAGTTGAGTCATATTTCACAACACTACTCTCATTTACACTCTCATTATTGAAGTATGACATTTAAAGTTATTTTACAGTGTCTTAGCCATATACAGCTTCATTTGAGGCGATTCCCAAAACATGTCAAAGTTTTTAACACTTTCCAACCAAGGTGAAAAGTGTTTACGATTTCAGTTAGTCTGTCTGTTCGTGCTGTAACTGTATTTCGATTTCTTACGAAATTTATCTTACCATGTACTGTACTATGTACCCTGTTAAAAACAGTGTCAGTATCATTCATAGTTCTTCTATGAATGAACCTAAAAGAATTCCAACACAATACGGTCTGTGGGCAATAATTATTTACAGCGTATTTTGTAGATTTCCGCTGACGAAAATATATCACTAAATTTCGCTAAAAAGAAATTTTGTCTTGGAAAGTGTTTTATAGTTTATTCGTTTATTTTTCTTGTTGCTTCCCGAAGATGTACTACAATGATAGAAAAGTTTTGTAATCATGAAAAAATTCGACTTTGAGATTTTGGTGTATTTACACATTTTGTTTTCTGAAATCATTTGTACTATTTTTACGGTGATATATGTATGCATACCTAAGTATGCGTGTGTGTGTTTGAACACGACAGCTCCAAAACGGTGAACTCGGTTGAAATAAAATTTGGTATGTATATTATAGACTACTTTTGCACGAGTGATATTTATTTTGGTACGTATAGGAACTATAGTTTTTGTCCAGGACTAGGAAAAATAATTTTTATTTATATAAAAGAACCTATACATTTAAATTATTTGAAGTACACTAACGTCTGAACACTAAATCCGATTGAATTGAATCAAATTTATTTAAACACTTGGTGAAGATCATGTGTTCGGAAAGTCGAATGGAGTCAATCGATATTTTTCTGTTTATTTTTCTTTATATGCGTACAAATTTTCAGGCCGATGATCCAACAGTTTATATTTGTATATGACACAAAGCAATTTATAAACAATGTAACAAATTTTTTGCTTGATATGCTTTGTATAGTATGATTATTTATTAATTTTTTTATGATTACATCTGATTCGATTGAACTTATATTTGATATTTTTACAGGGCTAAAAAGGAGAATTTTTTTACATTATGGTCTGTAGACGGAAATTCTTGAAAGTGTGCTAGCGTCTAACAGTGCATTCGACTGACCGCAAATTGGGTATGTATATTATAGGTCATTGTCACATGCCCTGCATAGAGTTTCGTGTGTGTAGAGCTGATAATTTGTTCACAGGGTTGCAAAAAATAATTCTTATACATTACGGTCTATGGGCGCAAATCATTTAAAGTGAGCCAGATCTAAATGGTGCATTCGAATAAGTTCAGATTGGGTAGTTCAGAGACAGACAAAACAAAGCTGCTCACCATCATTTGATTCTGTTAAGTTTGCAATTTAATGTTCAGTAAACTAATAGATACTGCGCTGATTATATTCTACTAATCATAAGGATATTGGAACGTTACATTTTATGTTTGGAACTTGATGTAGTATATTATACGTCACCGTGACACAGCTTGTATAGATTTTGATGTGTGTAGGCTTATAGTTTTTGAACAGGACTTAAAAAAAAAAGAATTCCTATACATTACAACCAATAAACTCAGATTATTTGAAGTGCACTAGCGTCTCAACACTACATCCCAATAACTTGAATCAAATTTATTTAAACGCTTAAAATATATCGAGTGTCCTGAAAGTCGAGTGGAGTCACTCCAGATTTTTGAAAACTACAAACAGAAGAATACGGAATAGTAATATGCCACGTGTTGTGATTTTTTAATATTTTCACGTACGCATAGCGTTTTCCCCTAAAAATACATTTATGAAAGCAATACCTAATCTTCCACGTTTCCATGAAATGTTAATCTACGTGCTTAACATTTCTGCTGAGCTTTCGGTGTTGTTTATTTGACTTTAATTTTCAAGTTCAAGATCAAAATTACAATTTCAATGCGAGTCTCGTGAAAAAAAAAATAAAGAAAAAAAAGGTAAAGAAACGAAACATGCTGACATACAAAATTCGACGCGAGAACAATACACGCGGATCTCTTGCAGCAAAATGAACCAAGCATGCGTATAATGGGGATGTTTTTGTTGACCACAAATCTGAAGCCAAGTGTTTGTGAAATGGGAAGAGCATTTAAATGTGGCCGAAAGCATAGAATAACAATGAATGGTAATTTTCGTCGAGTGAATTTCTAATAAAAATATTTTCTTTTAATGTAAGAATATGCTGTTTCTTATACCCTCTGGCAACAGTGAAGCGATGCCAGATACTCCATGCAGACCGACGATGGGCAAAAGGGGATGGCTTCCACTGCGAGATAATGTAAAAATAGAAAAATTATATGTAATACAAAATTTCTCGAAAATCCTTAAAAAATATATTAATAATACTAGCGGCTACCCGCGACTTCGTCCACGTCGGCTTTAGAATTAGGTCCCGAGAGAAAGGAAGCATGTGTGAATAACAAATATGTTTGCGACTAAAGAAACTGCATTTAAATATTATTTGCTTTTTACTTATTTTAAATGAAGTGTAATGCATGGTAGTAAACTTCATTTAAAATAAGAGAGTATGCAAAATTACTAAATTTAGATTTTTTTCAGGCATTTGGCGAATAGAGACAGTTACGACAGTATTTGCGAACAGTTTTGAGTGTTCTTGTAAAAGAAATATTTATGCTATATGCATGAATTTCAGCCTATGTTGATCAGGAACAGTGCAGCTCTCTTTTAGCGAAAAAGTTTTAGAGTCGGTTCTGTAATTAAAGAGATGCCCATAGAGCGTAATGTATTAGAATTATTTTGAGTGTTCCTGTAAAGGAACTAACTATTTGCACTACATGCATGAATTTTAACCCATAATACTCAAGAATAGTGTAGCTTACTATCAGTGAAAAAAGTTTTTGGAATCTGTTCAGTACTTACAGAGATACACATAGAGCGTAATGTAATTCTTATGAGTATCCCTGTAAAAGAACTATTTGTGATATATACATAAAAGGTAGTCTATAACAAACTATTTGTGATATATGCATAAAAGGTAGTCTATAACACTCAGGGTCCCCCCAGTGTCTAAGAGGTTCTGCTCTCAAAACTGGAAGGCGGGAGATGCCAGGTTCAAACTCCGGTCGCGCCTGTCGACCTAGCCGCTCGCAGTTTTCCGTGTGTTTTTTTCCAAAACCTCGCGAAAATACGGACTAGGACCCCTTAGAAAATTCCACGCAGAGGAATTCCCCATATAGGCCTAGGACTTTCAATCAGTGAAAAAAGTTTTAAAATCGATTTAGTAGCTACAAAATTTCCATAGAGCACAATGCATTAGCATTATTTTGAGTGTCTTTGTAAAAGAATTATTTATGTTATATGCTTAAAAAGTTGCCTGTATGTTAATCCAGGGCATAAGCCATCTTCATTACAAATTTTTCCAACCATTTTTGTGTGATTCAGTCAAAAACATCTGTTGGCGAGTTGGCAAGCTTTCGGCCATCTCGTATGGTTTGGCGAGCTGGCGAGTTTTGCATAGCCTAACTGCAACACTGGACTACTGGTGAATTGTATAAATAAGTTCAGTTGTCGCATGGCTTCCTGTGAAAGCGAAAATGTTCGGGTTCTTGGGAACCACTTATTCGAGTGCTTGTAAACTTGTATTTTATTGGTGAATTTTAATATCGTTGAATAAACTGTTGTGTTTTAAATTAAATTGTGTCGAGTTTTTACTATCAGCAATCTCCAATTTTAAACAACATCCAAACACATAAACGTACACATTTATATTATTGGTAGGATTTGGAAATTTACAAACTTTAAGAAACACATCTGGACATTTCTTGGTACTTACGTATTATCCCGGCGGTCATTCCCGCCAAACTGTTTTTTCGTCAAATGAGTTGCCAAACTGTTGCCAATCGTATTCAAAACCATTAATAATTTCATGTGCCCGGCATTTATCTCGGCAAAAAATCGCTCGTCTTGGCGAACCACCGGGATAATACGTAAGTACACTTTTCTTTAATTATGCTTTTTAATTTGGCGTAAAATCAACATAATTTCCATACTTATTTATGTTTTCCAAATGCATGTGATTTTGCAAATAGAATTTCTGCGTTATTTCAAAAGCATAAATAATTTTGTGCGGGCGATAAAACGGTTTTTAATTAATAGCTAACGGTTTTTAATTAATAATAGAAAAGTAATTAAAATATCTCAGCCTCAGGTACACTTTACCGAAGTCATGGGCCCAGTCATGCTTAAATTTTCAAAGCCCTGCTTTCTGTAGATTTGTCTGGAGAACATTCATTTTTATTATTAGAGATAGATAGATTTGGCATAAAACTGGCATAATTTCCGTATTATTTAATGTTTTTCAGATGCACGCGCACGCGCTTCTTTGTTGAAGTAATAGCATTCTTGTTAGCTCAAAACCTGAATCATTTGATACGGGCGAAACTCGCCAAGCATCGCAATGTAAAACCGGTTTTTAATTAATAATTAAAAATCTAAAATTCTAAGTAGCCTATAACCAACTCCAGGGTCCCAAATATATCTAAACCAAAATGCATCCTAATCGATTCAGCGGTTTAGGCGTGAAAGCGTCATAAACAAACAAACAAACAAACTCACTTTCGCATTTATAATATTAGTTAGGATTTCTTTACATTGTTCCACTGCTGTTCTATACTTTACGGCAGCGGTTCCCAACCTTTTAACGTTGCACCACTCAACAAAAGCTAATTTACGCTGGCGCCCCCCCCTCACATTTTTCGGCATAAGTTCAGTTTTTTTATTTTTAAAAAATGGACATTTAGTCGCTTGTTTTGCAAAATAATGTTATCAGTAAAGTTTGAATTAACATGTTACGCGGAAATGGGTATGCTTTTGAGCAAAAATAAGAATAACTAAGATGAATTTTAAAAACATACATTGTCACTTCTTCTTTGCTTTTTTTTGTTCCCCTCCCCCCCGCAAACACTCTGTACCTCCCTAGGGAGCGCGCCCAACCAGCTAGGAATATCTGCTTTACGGTATAGATCTATACTTAAAATCTACAACACTTCTTTTACGTCGTGGCTGCCATGTTAGACGATAGTCAATTTTTCTCAGCATTAGCATTGTGAAGAAATTTTCTTAGATTTAACTCTAACATCATTTCGTTTAATGAACAGCTGTATAAAATGTAACATTGGACAGCCGGAATGAAAAGATTTAAATACCCCTTAAAACATATAACTCGGTGCACACACATAAATTTATATTTTATAGAAAGGGAGTACTTTTCGTAGCTTCAGATTCAACGAAATTTTTTGCTCTTCAGATTTTCGGGAAGATTTCACGCTTCCACGGAGTACGGCAATTACTCGTTGAAAAATGTTGAACTTTATTGAAAATGGTTATAGAAGGTAGACATATTTTATAGAACGACAACCAAACTATACTGTCATCCAAAAAAAAAAAAAAAAAAAAAAAAAAATTGCCATAATAAGAAAAGAGTGCTTGCCCATAACTCATCATTTGTACTGCCTCTAAACAGTTTTAAGCGCCACCAGTGGATGAGAGGTTTTGCTCTCGAAACTGAAAGGTAGGAGGTGCCAGGTTCAAACCCTAGTCGCGCCCGACGACCTAAACGTTCATAGTTTTCCGTGGTTTTCTCCGGAACCTCGCGTAAATGCGGGCTAGGATCCCTATGAAAGTCCGCCACTGAGGGCAATCCCCTTATAGGCCTAGGACCCCATGCAGTCAATCGGCCTTTAATAACAAACAAACTAAATATTTTTAAATGTTAGGTGCAAAAGAAAAATTAATTAAATACGGAAATGTCAAAAACTATAGAATTTGCAGATACCAATCTATCGAAATCACGTGCTAACGTGAAAAAAAGGTGGAAATACGTCCTTAGAGAGACGAAATCATATTTTCATTTAGATCGTTTAAGCAAGATTTATGTCATGCTTAAGTTATTAATACTTTCATTAAACCATCGTTTTCCGAAAAGAGGAAAAACACAACCATTTTCAGGTGTATTCTTCTTTCTTTCATACATTCATTCATTCTAAATAGCCATTTAGCTATGTCGTACATTTGTTCGGCATCGCTTGCGCTTAAAAAGCACGCACTGGAATGAAAAAGTGGGGCTGTATTTTTATTTTCTAGGCAAACTAACAAAGGTACGGAATATCCCGTCGACGAGGTACTCAGAGTCAGTCCTTTGCGTGCGCCGGGTTGAAAAGGTCCACCCGGAATGAATTGCTTGCTCTAATTATCCCCACCATATTTTAGTTGGAAAAGAGATACTTCTTCATTATTCTTTTTATTTATTGATCATTTTTCTCTCTTTTTTTCGCGTCTCGCTGGTAAGCGGGACGGATGCGGACTTATCAAAGTAATCAGTGCAGTGCAAGCACGCCATTCATGTTCGTATGGAAACAGAACTTGAGATTTGCTGATGGGGACTTACAAAAGAAAACGAAACTTTCATTTTATGAAACATTTTACTGGAATTTCCATACCGAGACTTCAATATTAATTATATTGTGCTTTAAAAGTCCTGGCACTAGGATTTGTTTTTTTACATGGAATTTAATCTTTTATAAACAGAATTCAGATCCAGGCATATTTTAAATTAGTTTTTTGCATATTTTATATTATTATTTTTGTTTTTTGCACATTTCTAATGCGTTAGTTAAATGATATTAGTCACTTAAATGGAAAAAAAATGTACCCCTCAATTTATCAATTGGATACCATATGAGCAATTGGGAACATTGGTCATTTCTGACTATACTTTTAGGGCTTTGACTATACTTTTATGGGTACTTTAAATAATAAGTGAAATATTAAGAATAAATAAAATATTTATTTTTAAATTTAAGTAAAGGTATGAACGAATTTTGAAGATTGGGGAGTATATGAAGATAGCTCAGTAAAAATGTATGAAATGACTATTTTCATGATTTTTTTTTAACCAGTTTCCCACTAATGATAGAAATGTAAATTCCATTTCTAAAAATAAAGTCATCTTTCAATTATATCAGCTAATTATTTCAAGTCAATATTGATAAAATTTAACTTTTCAATAAATTTTTAATTTGATGTTCCCAATTGGGAACATTGGTCTGTAAAAGGTTAAGTAATTGTGATAGAAATTACATGTCCTTCTCTCTTTAGATATAAACATATCTATTAAACGCCAAATTTTTATGTTATCGATTAAAATTTTTCACCGATTAAATCGAAATAAATATCCCCGTACAAAAAAATTCCCAATTAGTAAGATATGTACAACATCAATTAGGTGATGTATTCAATTTCAGTCTTTCATCATAAAAAGTGTCAAAGATGTGAAAATAAATATTCATTGAGTTAAACCACTTTTCAAGGGTTTTCGAAGAAGATAGTCACAACGGAAGATCACATGTATGGGACTGTACATAAATTACGAAAGAAAACATTGATTGCATAAATACATAATACTCTTACAATTATTATTGCCAATCATTATTGCCAACTTTGTTTAAAGACATCGGAGTCGTAAAAGAAGAATGTGAGTGGGGCAGAAAAAATAGCGAAAATAGGATAGTGGGTTAAAATAAATAAAATAAAAAATAAAATGAACAAATATATGGAAATACAAAATAATAAAAATAGTAATAAGTAGGAAACAGAAATCGAAAAAAAGCTGCAGAAGGGTAGACCTTTATTAGAGCCATGTGAAACGATCGTTTTGTAAAAGAGTAATTTTTTATGTGTGTTGTTTAACAAAGCTCTAAATTATTTTTTATCTGGATAATACTTTATTAGAGCAACACAAAACACTCAAAATAAAATAAATAATTGAAACTTTGTCAAATAACGCACATGAAAAAGGCACTTATCAAAGTGTACACGCGTTTCGATCGAAAAAATTTCGCTCTTCATCAGCACTACTAGATTGAGTCTTGGTGCTGATGAAGATCTAAATTTTAGAGTACCTTCCAAATAATGAATTACTTGCAACAGAGCGCAAAATTCAGTTTTAAAGCACGCATCTCTATCTTGACTTGAAAGTCTCTTTCTTCGAGCGTACCTAAAAATAAATCCCTTTGGTCAGAAAATTTGTTTCCCTCCCCCGTATTCTTTTTTTTCTTTTTCTTCTTCTACAGAGTGAGATGCTGCAAGCTCTCCTTCTGATCCCATTATTCTAAGTCGTGATGAAGAGTTACTTGATCAGAATCGAGGTCACTGGACCACTTAAAAAGGTTCGAAGAGGGTCACTGGACGGAGGAAATGCTAAATAGCGCGAGTGGCATCTCCGGAATTCATCGTTCAATTTCTCTGCCGTCTTTATTTTTAGAGCGATGGGTACACTAACATAGCGGGTCTCGCTTAAGAAGTTTCACTATTGACAAGCTATAATTAAAAACTTCTAACACGGAAAAATTCCTTAACCTCTTCAGACCCGACATAGATCTCCCATCTCAAATTAAAGAAAAGTCTCATAATTGCGTTTTCAAGACACCTATTACACTTAAAAACGACAAGCAGAAAGAGTATTTTCAAGTAATCTTTCGAACGAAAGTCTAATTTCTAATCTCTGTTTCAATAGTTAAAAATTGTTATCACACATAAAGGAAGATTGTCAAGAAACTTTTAAAGATAAATAATTTCCTACAAGTTCTTTTCAGCTTTGTGAATTTTGATTAAAAAAAAAATATTCACAAATTAGGAAATTTCAATAACATTCAAATATTCTTTTGCGTAACGGCAAACAAAAATAAAATGTGTGTGCCAGTGATTTTATTTCATGCGAATTTGCGCATTCGCATGAAATAAAATCATTTTATTCAAAATTAAAGCATCAAAAGAATGTGTACACCCTCCAAAAGAAGTATTCGAGCAAGAGAGAAATTTCCTATTTTAGATTTGCGAATAATAATTGAGTTTTTGAAAAACGCACAACCTGACAGAAATATGGAAATTCATATTTATACATAACCTAATTCATATTCTATGATAAATAATTTTTTTAGTATATGAAACGAACGTAGGAAATTTCTCTCTTGCTCGAATACATTTTTTGGAGGGTGTACATCAGTTTAGAACACTCTCAAAAATTCCTCTGTATACAGTACTTTATCCCTCATTACTCAACGAATAATTTCCTTTCTGTATGGAAACGTAATAGTTCCTTGAATTCTTCTGTATGGAAACGTAATATTCCCGTGAAATCTAAAGAAGAGGGGAAAAATCCGTTGAATCCCAAGAAGTTTTTTCAATTGACAGGAGGGAAAAAAAAAGATATTCACAAATGCAACTTAGAAAATTTCAGTAACATTCAAATATTCTTTTGCGTAACGGCAAACAGAAATAACGTGTGTGCGCCAGAAAGTAAAATTTGCACATTCACATCAGATAAAATCATTTTATGCAAAATTAAAGCATCAAAAGAATGTGTACATCAGTCTAGAACACTTCAGAAAAATTCGCCTTTATCCCTCATTTTTCAACGAATAATCTCCTTTCTGTATGGAAACGTAATATTTCCTAGAATTCTTCTGCATGGAAACGTAATATTTCCGTGAAATTTCAAGAAGAGTAAAAAAAAATTCCGTTGAATCCCAAGAAGTTTTTCAATCGATAGGAGAAAAGACGAAACGGATATTTTTCAAATAACGGATATATTCCGTAGGGAATTGGAGAAATAACTTTTGAAAATGCGTTTTTATACGCCAATTTATTCCTCGTTTTTCAACGAATAATTTTCGTACTCCTTGGAAACGGTTTATTTCCGCGAATTCTTCTCGAAAATCTGAAGAAAAAAAATTTCGTTGAATCTGAAAAAAAGTTTCTTCAATAGACAGGAGAAGAAAGAAACGGAGATATTCCGGCAGCACTGCTGCGAAATTTCCGTGGATTGAAGAAATAATTTTTGAGAGTGAACTACAAAAAATCTTAAAGGATCGTTTTAACCATGAAAACGTGAAAGTCTACATACATGGACCTCTGGAGTTAAGATGTTTAAGTAAAAGTTTGTTGAAAAAGTGAAACAAAACAGAAAAAAAAAATTGCAGCATCAAATAAAAAAGCTCGAATTCAGAATCAAAACTTTTAAACGGAGAAATATCTTTAGCGGTTACATCATTTAACCAGAAAAACTTTTTTTTTTTTTATTTAGCTACTTAAACTTTTAACTGAAGCATTCTATGGACTTCTGCAGATATATATATATATATATATATCTTTAAATTTTATTTCATAGATGAAATTTTTTAAAAAGTTTTTACTTTCAGTAAATCTTCAATTACTTTTATGGATGATCACATACCTTTTCCTTCCTTCTCAATGAAATAAATAACACACAAGTTCCAGCGTAACTTATTTTATTGTATTTATGAAATGACAGACTGGAGTGAATAGTTGGGCCGTCATGTTGCTAGTTGGTGGGTGGCTCCCAGTCTTTCTCTCTTCTTTTATAATTTTTTAGTGTTTTCTTTTTTTTTCTTTTTTTTAACTTCTTCCACATTAGAGATGAGTTCGGGCTCATTTTTTGAAGCCCGAGCCCGAAGACTTTTAATCCGAGCCCGCCCGAGCCCGAGCAATATTATTAAAGTTGGAGCCCGAGCCCGAAATTTCAGCTAAAGACAAATAAAATTAACTACTTCATTAATAGGATACAATAAATTTTGGAGCTTCACACACCTTCTAGTCTCCCGTGCCGCTATTTTTTTTAAATAAGTGCGTCTATTTATACCATGAATCACTTTTTAAAATCTGTTTCAAGGTCAACAAAAGAGAAATTTTTCACGAGCCCGAGCCCACCCGAGCCCGAACGCAATCGTGAATTACAGAGCCCGAGCCCGAGTCGGGCCCGGGCTCGGGCTCGGGCTGAGCCCGTCTCATCTCTATATCCACATCCTCTTTCTCTATTCTTGTGTTTCTTCGTGATGCGCTCTTCTTTATGCTTTTTAGTTTTATGTTTTTAAAATTTTTGTGTCTCCGATCAAATTGTCGAAACAAGTGAGGTAAAAGGCTGTTAAAGAGCCGTAGACCTCTGAAATATCACCCTCAAAATTTTTGGGCGTAGATGAAAAAAGGACAAGAAAATGTGAAATGTCATATCTGAATGTCTCTTCAAAGGATAAAAAACTGTATAGTTAGAAAAAATAAAATCCGTTGGTTTCTTTGTGGCCGATGTGAGTTCGGTTATCCCAAATATTGCACATTTCGGATACCTGAACCAAATTTAGACAACACTATAGTAATTGACATGATTAAATTAAAAAAAGCAATAATAATAATAAAATGTTTATTTTATTTTTATTTTATTTTATTCTTTTATTTTTACTTTACTTATTTATTTATTTTTGATGCTGTTGTTGCTGCTATTTTCTTGTCTGTTTTCTTGTTTTGCATGTTTCTATCTTGGGAAATTTTCTTTTCTTTTTTATTAATTTATGTTTTCTATATTTTGTTTTATTTTTTATTCTAAATTTTATTTTTATTTACCCTATCCCCCTCTCATATCCTCCCTGGTTTTTTGCTTTTTCCTTCTTCCAACTGGCAACTTGCTCTTCGTTATTGTTTTCTGTTTACTTCTTTCAGTCCCCAGTCCCAAGTCTTTGTATGGATTTATACTGATACTGTAGAAGATTGAAATTTCTACCATTGAAACACGTGTATAGTTCGATAGTACCTTTTATGTGTATTATTTTACAAAGTTTTAATTATTTTATTTTTCAATGTGGTAATTGTTTACAGAAAGAATAAAAGTCGTGTGTTCTTTGTGCTTACTTAAAAGTGGGTGATGAGAGTAGAATACATAAATTAAATTTGATTGCTAGATTTTTTTTTAAGAACGCAACATAAAAAAGAAAAAATGATAAATAAGAAGCAAGGTGCAGTTAAAGGCGGAGAGGAATCGGTTTTTATTACAATTATAATATTTTTTCTTTCTTATCTTCTATGTGATATGTCTGGGTCACGTTGACATCACCTAACCTACTTAATTGTTTTATTCACTAGCTTAAAACTAACCTTTTTAGCGAAGCTTCCTGTTTTTACTTAGAATGATTGATAAATTACAAGGTGTTTCAGTCATAAAATTAGTTTATGATTTACTAACCAAACCGATTTTTATCAACGTTGGTTAAATGCTTGGCAGTCTTACTATGTTTATCTATCTTAGACATAAATTATTCAGATTCTTTTAAAAACAATATAGAAAGAAAAGTGATAAAAGCGTGGATTATAAGCATATACTTGGGGTCCCGAAAATAAAGCGATAAATATTTAGGGGAGATGGGACTCATAATGAGAATTCAGAAACACATAAGAATGCCAGTTCAAAACGTTGTTCTCATACACACCGGCTAATAATAACTAGGCGTAGTGGATTGGCCTGTTAGTTAACTTACCTTATCTAGTTTTTCCGAAAAATGGTTTATTCTCTGACAGTTACAGAATTCAAAATAAAATACTATTTATACTAGTTAATTTTAGTTGAGTAATTTTAACGAAAAACTAATTAAGTTTTAATTACAGGGTTCGAAATTAGCGTAGGTCTCCTGGTCCTAATCCACTAAAATATATAATGGACAAAATTTGTTGGTTCTCGGCAGGCGCGTAGCCAGGAAAATTTTTCGGGGAGGGATATGCGCCTGAAAAAATTTTCGAGGGGGGGGGGGGTATATGAACTTATATGTGTATAAATAGACGAAATTTCATCACTATCCAAAAATTTCGGGGGGGGGGGATATATCCCGATATCCTCCCCCTGGCTACGCCATTGGTTCTCGGACCAGTAAAATTTTATTTACATTTTTCTCTTGCAGTCTTCCCTCATTTAATACAATAGTACATGTCATCTAATTTCATCAATACATGTCATATAATTTGATCTATTTTAATGACTATGTCGTTTTATCTCTCAACACCCTTTATTGAAAAATATGTCCCAAAAATGCGACATAAAAAAAGTGACATAAAAAGCGACATAATTTTACATGTATTTAAATACTATTGGTTCACAACAGCTTTAATCTATTGTTACAATATTTCGTAAGCTGTAGAATATGCGTCACATGTATTTTTTTACATATATTTAAATTAGTTCACAACAGCTTTAATCTATTGTTACAGTATTTCGTAAGCTGCAGAATATGCATCACATGTATTTTTCTATAAATAGGTTACACTCATAAAAATTTCAACATAGGGTTACCAGGCGAAGTACTCGAAAGATGAGCGATAAAATGACATAGTCAATTAATATCGTTTTAATATGGCAATAATGAAACTAAATAATTAGGGGGGTCAGGGGGGTCTCTCCCTGACGAGGCTCTAACAGCCGAGATTTTAATATGTTTATAGTTTTTAACTCAGATCATAACGGAAATCAATATACATTGCTCAGATAATTTCCTTTTTTTTTAAATCATGTATATGGCATATAAATAATGTGACTCCATGTGCATGTCCCCACATGAAGTTACGGATTCTTTGGAAAACTAAATAAGTATTATAATTTTTACCCCTGTTTAAGCATAGTAGGAAATTTCACCAACACTTCAACATCGTTTGTGGAGTGATTATTAACTGGCATAGGAAAACAACATTTTTGACCCCACATTGCTAAGGGATTCTGAATCATTTTTATACACTCTTATCTCCCCTAAAAGTTTAGCGCTATGTTTTTAAGACACCTTATATAGCAGAGAGTTAGTCGACACAACTGCATCTCCTTCTGTAACGATCGTTGCTTCCCGGCATTGGTCAGTTTTAAAAAATTACACATTTTAAATTTGTGTACCATCCCCGTACAAAAAAATTTCTGTTAGTAAAATTGGCTCTACACACTAATGAGGTGATGTCAAAATTTCAAACTTTCAGCATAAAACGCCTTAAAGATATCTTTAAAAATTAAAATCAAGGGCTATACATGAATTTGAATGTAAACTTTTTTTAAATGCAAAAAAAATTATTTTCTTTCATAATTTCTGTGCGGCCAATGGAACGAGACAAACCGTAAATTTTTTCCCTTCTAGAACCGTTGAAAAACGGTTTAAGTCAGCATATATTGATATTCACCGATAATAATGATATAATTTTTAATGATATAATTTTCAAACTTTGTACATCACCTCGTGAGAGTATAGACACATTTTACTGAGTGAGAATTTTTTTATGGGGGGAACTTATGCAAATTAAAAATGTGTAACTTTTTAAAAAATTAACGAGAGATTTTTTTTCTTACTATAATATTTTTCCTACCTTATTTTAAGCATTATTTTTTTCAATTTACATAACCCACTTACCTCAAATAAAGAATTAAAGCGCGTTACCACCTTTTTGGGACACGCAGCATAGTAATTTCTTTAAAACACGCTTGGGGTTGCTGCTCATAGAACATAATATATTAGAATTATTTAGTGTGCGACTGCAAGCAATACTTTCTGTAATACACATTTTTATTAAGGAAAAAAAATGCATAAATTCCGTGGCCTTTTTATGGACAGCTACTGCAGCTAAAGCATGGACGGACAAATGGAAATCATGAACACTTCTCAATTTTATTGGTAATTAATGAAAAAGCACCGAGCATTCTTACATTTCTTTTCAACTTTAAAACTAATTAATTAATTTTACATATATTTATTTATTTTATTAATTAGCTGTGCATTTGATTTCCTTTAAGCATCAAAAGTTTGGAATAGAACAATGAATATGAAATACAAATCCGAATACTTATATTCTTATAACTGCTTAGCTAAAGAAATTAAGCTGTGTATAGAAATATTTCGAAATTAAGTGATTGAAGCAGCATCTTATAGAGTGACATAATATTCATGCTCAAATGAACATCACATTCAACCATGCACGGAAAAAAATGTTTTGTGGGATTCAACAAAATTTGTTGATTCAACAAAAATTTGGTTGGTGCTATTTCAACCGAATAATTTTGTTGGTTTTAACAAAATTTTTGTTAAATCAACAAACTATTTTGTTGAATCAACAAAAAATTTGTAGTATCAGCAAAATTATTCGGTTGAAATAGCGCCAACCAAACTTTGTTGAATCAACAAAACCTTCTTCTCTCAGTGGAGTTTCTCCCTTTACTGTAAGAACGCAAATATGATGATTCCTCGTTGTGATTGGCAGGAACTGCCGTTGATCTGAGTGCCCTGTAGAACCCAGCAAGGCACTCAATGGCAAAAGTCAGCTAGTAACACTAAGCATACAAGGGGAGATATTTTCCCATGCATATCTAAAGACATGAGAGCGAACAGTTTAGACCTAGGTTGAATGGAGTTTTTAAACCTTTGAAAGCCTTCTTTCTTGTAAACACCGAGGAATGTAGCCACCGATGGGGTGCCATTGGGCTTGGATTTTTGTCAATTGGATGTCAATAAATCAAGCATTTTTGGGGGAAGTTCTACCTTTTTCACCTTTTGGGCACCCCTGATTTTTTTCTTGTTACGTACCTGTATAAATCGCTAATGTTCATTATTGACTTTAACCCATTGTACTTATTACCACGAAAGACAAATTGCGAGAACATACGATTGTTATCCAAGGCTTTATTGCACAGGATAACAGGCTCCCCCCTACGACGTATCTAAAGGAGACCCCAAATGATTAAACTAGGATTTAGGATGCAATTATAGAGATAATATCGCCAATATTATTTTAATTATTATTGTTTCATTAAAAAATAAATAATTCGGCTTTATTGAGGCCGCCCAAAAAGTACTAGATGTGTGGATCTTTGAATACTTTAATCAGGCTTTGCTGTTACGTATTCTCGGAGATACGCCTTACACACCCCCAACTTCATGATCCTCCCCACCTCTCTTTCCAGCTTTAGGGATTAAAAACCAAAACACAGAGATAGATCCTTTATATACACGTTACATAATTGCCAAAAAATGCTGGATGTAGGGATCCTTGAATACTTTAATCTGGCTTTGCTGTTATGTACCTCACTCCTGGAGATACTAGCAACCACGGGGCGGTGCCAGATCCCCCATATTGGAAGACGATGGTCAGAAGGGGCGGCTTCCATTTTAATGAGCGTTCGGTGGGAGGAAGTCCGACTTAGCTCGGTGTCCCCTAAATTTGGAACCAATTCCAGATGAGGAACCAACCATCTGAAATCGGCACCCCCACAGGTCGCATTAAACATGGATGACATTGGAGCCACGACGGATTTTACGTGCACCAGCTTCCATTAGTGTACACGGACTCACAGCAACCCAGCCGCAAGAGGAGTTCACCCTCCCAAGCACTGGCATGCAAAAAAATACTGATATATTTAAGGGGGTGGTTCAGGTCTTCCTTCCCCTGCCAAAATTTCACTTTTTGCTAACAAAATAAGTTTTTTGTGAAAAATTCTACCTTTTCCACCATTTAGACACACTCCGAAATTTTTTTCTGAGTTCGGCCCAGTTCATTACTGCCACTTAAGCTGCCAAATTCAACAATCAAATGAAACCTAAGCCATTTTTTCAAATAATTAGTTAGGAATATCATTTTAAAAGTAAAAATCCAAAATTCTCTGATGTAATAATAAAGTTAACGTATGTAATAATAAAGTTAACTGGTTGCTGCTTCACTTTCCGTGTTCTTACGGGAACGGAGTTTAGTGACTAGGCCACCGAGGGACGGAGATACTCCTTACAGCATTAGCTTCATGATCCTCCGAACCCCTCTTTCCAGCTTAGGGGTCAAAAACCAAAACATGGAGATAGATCCTCTATATACATATTATATGCATGCCAAAAAATACTAGATGTAAAGATCCTTGAATACTTTAATCAGGCTTTGCTGTTACGTACCCCCGAAGATACTCCTTACACCGTTGGCTTCATGATCCTCCCCACCCCTCTTTCCAGCTTCAGGGGTCAAAACACGGAGGTAGAGATGTCTGGTGTCCAAACGGTGCGTATTAACCTAGAATACCCATTCGGTCTTCGTCTCGGGGGATCAGAAGCGGGGAGCATTTGCATATTTCTGTTCGGCCGGCCAGATAAGCATGTATGTGATGAGCTCGGGCCTCACAGACGTTATGTAGGATATTAGGTCGTCTTCATTGAAAGGAATTCGACCTTGTGAGCCTTCCTCGCAGGTTCCTTTGAAAATTAAATTACCCTATTAATCATGGCTGATATTAGATGTATACAAATTGCTTGCCAAAATGAGCAAGGCACTCGCAGATTTGAGAGAGCTTAACCCTTTAACGCACAGTGTCCTTGCAGCGAGGACGCAAAACTCTGACGTTTTGACTGTTGTCAGTCACGAAGAATTAAATTTCTATTAAAATACTTGAGGGTGGCACAGTTACACACGAATCCTTCACTTTTAGAGCATCATTTCCCTTAAAAATTGTCGATTATTTGTAAAATTGTCAGGAGTTTTTTTACCGGAGTACTGGAATATGATGAAAACTGGAAGAATATGAAGGAAATACATGGATATATAGATGGTGGTGGTGTGAAATTATGGCAACACTACACTAGGGCGATCTGCCAGGGGGGGTGCCCTGGTAGGAGGACTTTCTAAGGGGTTCTAACGCGTATTCACGTTACATCTGGAGAAAACCTACCAAAACTCCAGACCGTTAGATCGACAGCCGCGCGATGGGACCCGAACTCGGGACCTTCACACTTCGGCCATCTACCATTTTCAGTGGCATACCCACTGTGCCAAGAACAACTGGATAGGCTTCCTAATGCTGGAAAAAAGGACAGCCGTTGCCACCGCTCGATTTAACTACCAGAAACATGGCTGTCGATCGAATCTTTCATCATGTGTCACAGATCTAGAGAGCTTGACTCAGGTCGGCTGTGCACGCACAGCCAGCTGTGCCAAAAAATGGTCTCTAGATCTCTGGCACGCGATGAACAATTCGATCGACCGTCATCTTGCTGGTAGTTAAATCGAGCAATGGCAGCGGTTGCTTTTTCAGCATTGGAAAATGGTTGCGCTTCAAAGTGTTTCCGGACAGACTCGGGTTCAATGATTCAAGCAGATTACCATGATCGAGATACATTCTTCAAGTACAGTCAAACATTGTTTGTACATCACTCTCAGGGGCTTCTTAAAAATGACTTACTAAGTGGAGGGACTTATGGAGTTTATATTAAATGTAAAACGAAATTCTAAATTCTTATATAATAAGTGTGTCTATAACTAACTTACATTATAATGAATAACTAACTTACATATACACAGCAGTTGAGATCAGTTTGAGTGGACACCTCTCAAACTGATCTCAACTGGTAAAGATACCTCATACAACAGTGGGAACAGCTTGGATATTTGCCACCAAAGGCGACTTTTCATTATTTGATGAGTCTTTGGTGATTTACGAATACGCATAATTGATGCTCATTACTAAAGCGAACGGAACTGAACTAACTATTAATAGACTAAAGCTAACTGAAGTTAAGAATACGTTAATATTTGTTTAGTTTATTGATTAAGTTAAATCGTTAATCAGTTTGTTAACTTAGTTAATTAAAAATTAACGTATTAACGATGATCTGCCCAACTTTAGTTTCAAAACACCTTGTATATATTCATTTATAAATAGGCATGGATATGTACTGACGTATTTCAGCACTGTAAAAACCCAGGAACGTTCCTTGGAAATATTGGGAAAAGTTAGACTCACAAATATCATACAGAAAGCAAACAACTTTACTGTTTACTTTTATTCATTATTCTACGAATATTACTCTCAGTATTCGCTTAAAAAACACACAGTTCAAATAAAAATGACCCAAACTGTAAAAAAAAAAAAAAACAGGAACGTTCCGTAGAAATAATAAGCAGCTGAGGTGCCCTGTAATTTTAAGGAACGTTAGATGAATATACCAAGAACTCTTAAACTATGAGGAACACTATAATTCAGTGGACCTTTCCTCGGCTATTCAGTAAAGTTTTTGATATTTTCATGGAACGTTCCTTGGAATTCTAGGGCACCTCAGCAGCCCATTATTTCCAAGGAAAGTTCCTGGACATTTTTACAGTTGAGTCGATTGTATTTATGTGGAATTATGTACAATCGACTTGGTAATTTTTCAAAACTTCAAGCCAGCGGTATTTACCACATCACTGCACTGCCATTTTCAACTTAGCTCCATCTTAAACACAGTTTTTAAAGTTGCAGCCGATCCACTTTGGAATGGGGAGAAAGAACCGACAAGCGTTCATGGCGGATAAAAACTACCACCATCACCATCATTATCATCACACATTTGGCGAAAGGAGGGGGTGGAGGGTGACAGTTCTGTTTCAAGAAATTTGGAAGACGAAATCGAGAGCGGGTGAATCGAAGAAAGAAAAAAACAAAAAACAAATACGCTGTGCATCCGTGCGGTATACTGTTTGTTTGCTCTCTGAAATAGGCCACGGAAACGCCACTGTCCCAGATTGAGAGAGACGGGCACGCCGGTAAAACACAACACACAGACAAATAACGCCCCGTAGCCGTGACACTGAAATGAGCGACACACGGCGGAAAAGAGGTGGAATTCCTTTGCCTCAAGGTTATCGTCATCTATTGGCGCGAGCGGTGAAGAATCCTCGATAGAGGAAATTGTAGCTGTGACAGAAAAGCTTTAGCTGCTATGGAAACTAGCTGAGCACAGGCGTGTGCTATTTGTGCTAATTAGATATACGTGAAAATTAGCTATAATGATGTTTTTTCGCATGCTTTAATACGTTAAGTTCTTTCTCTTTTTTATAACAGCTGGAAACTGACAACCAGAGTTTAAGATACGGCAGGCCCGGACTGTCTCCTTTGGGGGCCCTTGGCTAGAGATTGAAAAGGGGCCCCTTACTGATCAATTTAGAGGAAATAGAATATTAGGATGTGCAATATTTGGAATTTAGTCTTGTGTGCTTAAAAACCACATTTAACTATTTTAGAGCTTTTTTTTTTGGGGTGGGGGTGCCCTCGAGCCGCTGGCTTCCTAGGGTCCTCCGCTGCGCCACTGCGTAAAGACGTAAGATTACTGAGAAATAAATAACACAATTACTCTGATATATATATATATCAGGGCCAGAAATTTTTCATGGGAGGAGGGGGGGGGGGTTACGATTACTGCAACTCACTTATATGTATTCGTGTGTGAGATGGGGGGTATGGGGGTTTGTGACCCCCTATCCCCCCCTGGCTCCGCCCCTGACCACACCACACACACCACATATAATATATATATGTAGGAGGCGACGTTCGAAATAACGACTGGAAGCACTCCTACGGTTCACAATCACGTTTAATCTGCATCGGCCCAGACAATATGACAGACCTATTTACAAAGGAAAGGAGAGATTTTGCAGAACCAAGAAATACGTGGAATCGTTCACAGGGATGGTTTAGGTTTCCTTATTTTCACACAGGAGCCACCTGGCCACCTTCTCGCTGGTCGTTCTGGATAGTCGAATCGCCTACGCGCCGCTCAGCGAGCTACGTCCAACCAATCGCTCCGCGCGAGCGTGGTCTACGTTCGCATCTGGACTGCCTCTAGCTCCCAGGGCTCTGTGAAAACCTGCGTCTGCAGAAGGACGTTATGAGGTAGCCGATGCCATCTGCTCGGTAGGGTATGCGCTACTCTTGCTTACCACAAACGCTCGGCCCATCGACGTCGTGAGGACCTCCGACCTGAAAACTTTAAAATGAAAAGAAAAAAAATAGAAAATAATTGATTAAAATGATTAACACAAAAGAGATTGATGAGAAACAGGAAAAAAAAGTTTGTAGTAGGATGATCTCAAATTGCAGTTCCAGTAGACCAGGGTTTTCATGTGATGTTCATGTGGTCAGACTGAAGTGGAAGGTCGCCTTCCCCGGTCCTTCATGAGATCCTACTTTAGCGACATACGTAGCGGGCATGTGGTTTATATTTTTATGGACTTTGTACGGTCCTAAGAACTTTGGGTCGTAGTTTCAGACCTCCTCAAAATTGGGTTTTTTTGGATTCGCTACCAAGTCGTTGACTTTATACGACAGGCGAGCGGGTTTTGCGGCGTCGATTGTATTGCCGTCGGTTTTCTTCTAGGATTCTTTAATATATTTTTCTTAGCTTCTTCTACGTATATTTTCTTTGCTCCTAGAGGATTGTGGATATCAGGAATTCTTCTTCAAGGGATTTCCTTGATTACGTTTGGTCTTCTTTTTGTTCCATTTTCACCACACTATCATCAAATTCGAATGGAAGCGTGAACTTGGTGGACTCGACTAACAGTGGTGGCTGTTGATGATTCGGTATGGACAATCTGGGACGACCCTTGCTACCACTTTTGTTAGGATCTTCAATCGACAATTTCGACAAGAACTGGGATGAGAACTTTCATGCATTCGTTCAATCCCCCGGCCCATTGCCTCTTGGCACTCCAGTTGAGATCGAATAACGTTGCTGAATTCCTTCAATCCTCACAGATAATTTGCAAAAGTCCTTTTGGACGTGAAGGCAGGATCCCTTGTCGGAAATAATTCTCGAAGGATTTTCCGAAAACAGATGTGTGGGACTTGAGTTTCGCTAGAGCTTCTGCCAGGTCGAGTGTAGGTCCTTGACGGATAGATAGAACCAGTTGACATTTTGTTTAAAACCATCTGACCACTGTAAATAATATGTTGGTAGTTCTTGTTTGTGGATGGATAGGGGACCACTAAAATCAATTAAACAATGTTTTATGGTACGTGCTTAGTGGAATATTTATCCTTTGCGGATGGGATTCAATAGACCTTCTGCTTTACCTCGTTTTTTATCTTTTACAGAGGATGCACTCCACTACACAGTTCGTTATGATCTAGCTCTATTTCTCTTTTAGCATTTCGAAGATAAGGAATCTCCTTTTCCAAAGATCTTCAGGTTTTTCTGTACAGCAAAGTGTCCTTTATTATGTAAGCCTCGAATAATCTCTAACTCAATTGCGTCCGAGCACCAACGATACGTTCTCTACCGTTATCTTGCAGATATAAACCACCATTTATGATTTTTTAGCAGGTAGTTCGTCTCTGCCAGTCCCCTTTCCCTCGACTAGAGTTCTTCCAATAACTGGATTACCGCTTCATCGGGCATCTTGCCGCTGTTGCAGATCATTAGTGGTGATTTCACTTTGCGGAGCGGGTCGCACCATGCACACCAGCAGCTCTACTCAATGCATCGACGTGTCTCATTTGGTTGATTTTTGGTCTGTGGATGGACTTCATATTCGATACTCTTCAAGTAATAGAGCCCATCTGGGCTATCTTCGGCGATAAGTCTTTCTTCTGCATTGTGTTTCTGGAAAAGCGATTACAGTCGGTGGACTATTTTTAAGATTTTCGTCCCTCAGAGAAGAGGTAACTTCGGAAATTTTTTAAGACGCTTCGACGATTCGCAAGCCACTTCTGAAGCTCATAGCTTGGACCAATTTTCTCTGTTGTGGTGTGATGTTTTTTTACTTCATAGAATGGATTGGGTGGGTTGCCCTAATCATCTGCGCGTTGGAAGCAACACTGCACCAAACCATGGCTACTAGCGTCCGTGTGTAATTCTAAAGGTTCTTCCTTGCTGGAATGATGTGAGAGACGGGGCTCTAGGCCACACAAAAGTTCTTTAAGATGATCAAAAGCCTGTTTTTGCATTGGCCCAAAGAGTAAATTCAACACCACTTACGACAAGCATATCGCTAAGTGAGTTTTACTATTTTGGAATACCAGGTACAAATTTTTCTGAAGTACCCTGTGAGACCGAGAATGCGTTTGGCAGTCGGCTTTACATTCTAGAGGTTGAGGGTAAATTTTGACACTGCAGTTCGTTCTTATTTTGGAGATGGTCGAATCGTACCTTTCTTCAATTATGTAACCGAGGAAACTCAATTTTCGTTTTATTTTAGGAATTAGACACTTTTTATAGTTGATTCTAATCCGTATTCTGAAGGCTAACTTTAAGGACTCGTTTTAAGTTTCTCTAACACCTTCTGTTTCATTCCCGGGAAGGCTGATGATGACAGATCATCCATGTAAACTACGATTGTATTGATCCCTTTATTAATTCCCTGAATACTTGATGGAATTAAATCTTAAACAATACACTAGGACTTGTGCTCAGACCAAACGGAGTTTATCAGAAATTCATATAACCCTTGCATGACCAATTATGAATGACTAAATTATTTTTGTGCATAAACATTTTTTCTCAACTGGCACGTCGGAAAAAAAAACCATTTTTTCAAATCCCAAAGTTGGACAACACTTTCAGCTTCCCCTAAATGATCTTAGGGACTTTCCTCAACTTGAGCCATAGGTAAAGGAATCTTTACACAACTTTTTTATTTAGGCTGTCGGAAAATCGACACATAATCTGTGAGTACCATCGCGCTTATGTACATAACAGGAATTGGGCGATGAATATTCAGAACAGGATGGTTTGTTTAATTATTCCCATTTTTTGTCACCACTTCATCTATCTGTTTATCAACAATGTTTTGTTCTGCAACATGATAATCTACGAGATCGTTAGCGCATACTGGAATGTCATCTTTTAACACAACAATTCAATTTTAAATTGGTGTCTTTAAATTTTTGTTCGAGTTTATAATTATTAACCACTAGTGAATAAATCCTTTCTAATCTTTACATCATTAACGTGCAACTAAATCAAGATCATATTCTTAACTACAATTGCAACATTTAATAAAAAAAACATTCTTCCACAGGTGTGATTTCGCTTTGATAATCTATTCCATTTTTAGGAATTAGCGTTACAATTTTTTCTTCCTGGACTGGACTTTTCAAAAGTGAGAATAAATATTCGGGTTGTTAAAATGAAGAGGAGAACCCGATAGTCTTGTTCTACACCACAGCGGACAAGGATTTCTAACTTAAGGTGAATTTCTCGCTTCAAAGATAAATCTACTCATAGCCACTTATTCTGCCTCTTTTTATCTCTTCATAAACATGAAACTAAGTATTATTAAGTATTATTTTTACCCTCCAATGGTGATTTTATTTCCAATTAACGATGAATTTATAAAACCGGAAATTCGGTGCGCCTGAGTCAATAAGTGCCTTTTATATTTTGACTGTCCTATGAATATATCATGCATATTGCAACTCGTGAATAAACTGACAGTATTAACGCTTGTTTTGTTTTTCAGTACCGTTCTCCTTATCTGATTCGGATTGTATATATAATACCTCTTGGCAGTAGTTAGCAAGGTTACGAAGCGTAATGGGAACGCCCCTTCCAGTCGGCCCCACACACGTAGGCAAGTTCGGACGACGAGCTCGGCGACGGAGATACAGAGAGGCTAGTCGCTTTTGCTTAGATTTTTTGTTTTCGCCAGGATGTTTTTAATTCACTCTTTAAAGCTTCAGCTTGCTGCGTATTATGAAATACTTTCGTTTCGTGGGAATGAAATTTCGGGATTATTTATTTCTCGATAATTGAGTCTCCCACCGGGATGAGAAAAATAAATCGCCATTCACGTCCTAATTGGGTCCGGATTGAACCATGTTATTCCGTTTTTCCTTCGCGAACACTTGATGTATTCTGTATGTTTTGAAATCTAGCGTTTCATATAATTTCTCTGCAACAATTAAATCACATAACTTTTTTATAGTCCCTTCTCAAATTCTCGAACCCCGACAATAATCGTTCGAATGTTGCCGTTAATCTTGATGCAAACGTGAACATGCGGATTCGGTCTGCTAAGCGTTGAGCATGGTTTCAAATTGTTGCCAGATTTTCTCGAGCTGTCGGCTGAAATTCCGCTAACTAAAAATAAGCTTTAAGTTTTTCGTATTAATCCGACCAATTCTTCTTGATTTTGCATACGCGTGTTAAAAGATTATTAGCTTAGACCCTAACAAATTAATGACGTATTTCTGCTTTTAAATAGTTGGTGGACAATCATTTGTTGCCAAATGGCTTTTTCCAAGGAAGCGAAAAACAAAATTGAAATGCCTCTGGCCTTTCAGGGACAGAGAGATGTTGTGACGCCGTTTTTATGCTTTTAATCAAATTTTCTATGTTACTTTGCGCATTTCGGTTTTTTTCGCCAGCCAGACATCTGATTGACTTCTTAATTTTTCTAGTTCTATCTGTTTCTCGATTTGCGCTAATTTAAGGCCGCTCTATTTCTAACAAACATTCCTCGTTAGTGGATTTAGGCGTTCGATCCTCCGTGATCGATTTTAAGGACGCCTCGAACATGTTCAGGATTGGTTTTAAAAAACATTCGGAATTCTTCAACGTAATTTTTTTCTTATATCAGCTTTATTAGCATTATCTGGAACTTTCGATGCGTGATTGTTTCAGCGGAGGTCCTTTAAATCACTTTTTATTTAAAATTATTTTAAGAAACTCATAATTGTAGTGAAATAAGAACAGCAAAAGTAAGTTACTATTGTTGAGAACGAAAAAAGTTACAGTACCTGAGCCCCCATGGTTGTAGGAGGCGACGTCGAAATACGGACTGGAAGCAACTGCCTACGGTTCTCCAATCGGTATATTGCTCGGCCTAAATAAGACAGAACTATTCACAAGGAAAGGAGGGGGGGGAATTTGCAGAACATGTCATCAGTGGATTTCCGTTAACAGGACAAGGGATAGGTTTCCTTATCACACCAGGGAGCCACTTGGCCACCTTTTTCTCGTGGTCCGTTCTGGAGTCGAATCGCCTACGGCGCGATCAGAGAGAGCTACGTCCAACACTACGCCGCCTACGCGAGCGTGGTCTCCGTTCGCATACTGCTGCCTCTAGCTCCCAGGCTCTGATATATCTGAGCGTCCTGCTGCTAGTCGATGAGTTGCGATGCCATCTGCTGGAGGGTTCGCGCCTCTTGATTACCCACATACTATATCTATAAATGAATGTTTGTGGATGTGGGTGTATGTGTGTATGACGTTGAAAAAACTCACACAAAATCCGCTTCGACCAATCACACGTGACCTTTGGCTACACTACAAAGTCTTTATGTCCCGCGAGCACGGTTTTTATTGCCTATCCATTTTACTCCTACGCTCGCCGCATAGGTCGGCACGCACGCGCTCGCAGACTCTCACGCATAATCTATTCAACCGCTTGCTATGAACATTACCGTTCGACCTATCTTGCCGAAAATCGGTACTTATGGTATTTGAAACACGGGAATATTTTTACGAAATGGAATTTGACACGGAGAATATTTTTACGCAATTCATTTTGCTATTAACTTCGCCGCATAGGTGGCGACTGCAGAGCGTTCGAATTCTATTCAACCACTTGCTATTCGAAAAATACCGTAACGACCCTTATCTTGACGAAAATTGGGTATATGTGGATATAGATGAAACACGGAGAAAGAGAGAGTTTACGCAAATCAATTTTGCTATAACTTGCCGCTAGGTGGCGACTGCAGAGCGTCGAATTCTATTCCGTTTGGATGGGACGCATGCTTATGAAAATACCATTCACCAATTTGATGAAAATTGCCAGTTAAGTATATTTGAACACGGAGAAGAGAGATTTTTATGCTATTCCCATTTTCCATCTAGCTTGCCGCTAGGTGGCGCTTGTAGAACGTCGGAATTGTATTCCGTTCGACCTTAATGTCGCTTTGACATAGTAGTCCGTTCAAACCGATTTTGATGAAAACTGCGTTAGACTATGGATATTTGAAGACGTAGATTATTTTTACTTTATCCTTCTGCCATAACTTGCGCCTAGGTGGGCGCTGCAGCAACGCGATAAATTCAACAAACTTGCGCTAGGTGGCGCTGCAGAAAACGCCGAATTCTATTCAACCGCCAGAGACTATGACAATACATTCAACCAATTTTGAATTAAAAATTGCACATTTATGGATAATATTGCAGCAAGGAGAATAATTTAACGCCAATCCATAGATTGCTGTAACTTAGCGCTAGGTGGCGCTTCTAGAAATTGCGTCGAATCTATTGCGTTGGGAATCCGCTTGCTATGAAAATACCATTACACCAATTTTGAATGAAAATTGCACGTTTAAGGATATCTTGGAACCACTCGAAAGAAGGTTTTTCATGCTATCCATTTTCCTCTAGCTGGCCGCTAGGTGACGCTGCAGAACGTCCGATTTTCTATTCCGTTCGAACCGCTTGCTATGAAAAATACTATTCAAACAGATTTTGAAGAAAATTGGTTTTATTACACTCGGATATTTGAAGAAGTTAGAATATCCTTTACACTATCCATTTTTTGCTGTAACTTGCGCTAGATGGTGCTGCCAGAATGCCGAATTCCTATTTCATTTTAAGCGACTTGCCTAGTGAAAATACTGGTTTCAACCGATTTTTGAATAAGACCGGTTCAACGATTTTGATGCAATGGTTACTCATGGATATATGGAACATGGAGAATATTTTTCCGTTATCTCTATTTTGAAATAACTTGCCTCTAGATGTTACTTCAAACCAATGATGCATCAGGGACTGTTCAACTAATTGGCCATGGAACTTCGTAAATATAGATGTTTTTGAACGAAAAGAAGATTTTCGCTTAGCCATCCTGTTTTAGCTATAGATATCTCGCCTTTTCTTACCGTTCAACCGTTTGCACCCCCCAGTTTCTATGAAAATACCGCTCAGCTGATTTTATGAAAAAATGGTACACACAGATATTTGAGCCACGTGAGAATACCTTTACGCTACTTATTTTGCTCACGACTTGCCTCTAGATGCCGATGGCAGCGCTCCAACTTGCAAAGCCGTTCTACCGATTCCCTTAAAAAATTGGTGTACATACACACATTTGAGTAGAGATAAATATTTATGGTAGGAATTATTTGGCTTGTACTCACAAACTTGATTGGCACAGCAGCCAGGGCCTGATTTCCGGAAGGGCATTCGGTCCCACGGTCCCTAGTCTAGTAAAAAGGGGGGGCCCCCACAAATTGTACTTTAAGTTTTAAAAATTAGTAAATTTTTAAAAACGTTTTCCGAAAGAGGGTCCCCTAATGAAGTTTTGCCCAGGGCCTCCCCACCCCAACTCGGCACAAATCTTGCCCTGACCTGCCGCCCTAGAGTGTAATATTTTAACTTCACCACTAGATAGCACTTCAACAAATCAACTTCTTGATCGTTCAACGAATCGCTTTGAAATTGGTATAGATACACATTTGAACACGGAGAATATTTTCCACGTTATCATTTTGATTAACACTCGCCCCTTTAATGGCGCTGTAGCGTTATTATTACTTTAATTCGCCCACTAGGATGGTGCTGCAGCGTATCTTGGGACCGTTAAACATGTTTTCTATGAAAAATCGTACATATAGATATTTGAACCATGAACATATTTTGATTGCTATATCCCATTTTGCAAAAATACTTCGACAGTTGATGGCGCTGCGCCGAATCATCTTCTTCACCGTTTAAACCGGGGGAAGGCAGATATAATATTTATGAGGAATATCATTAAATATTATCTGTATTTTGCTGTATCTATTCATTATGATAATAGTAATTACAACAAAACCATATATAAATAAAAGGAATCCTATCATTCCCGACGAAGAAATTGAACGGGGCCATTCAGCTAGTATATATATATGGGACTATTACTATATTCTATATTATATTAGATATATATATTGGCAATTTTCCCCCGTTTTGTTGATCGGGAAAAAAATTAATACTGATAAAACTTACAAAAACATATTTTGCCTCAAAAAAATGAAGATTGGGACTCAATTAAACCCGAATTGACTACCATAACAAACGTGTCCAATTTTTTAATGACTTCCAAAAGCAGCACATGCATTTAATCTGGTTGAAAAGATAGAATGTATTTTGGGTCTTCCAGGAACCTTGAGAGCAGGGGTTTCCAACTGGCGGCCCACATGCGGTCCTCGTCGCTTTTTTTTTTTTTTTTTTTTTTTTTTTCTCGGCCCACTAAGCGTTCTGAGGGGAAAAAAATTGTGTCATCAAATTAGATGCTCTTATTTAAGGATAAAAAGTTTTGGGAAAATCCATAACGATACCAAATGCTGTTCATTTGCTTTGTCTGTTTCTATGAAAATTAGTGCATCCACGCTTGGAGAGAGCTGATTATTTTAACTTTCCTCTCAATTTCCCCGTCGGTTTTCATATCCGTAAACTCTCCCTTGACTTGCTGGGGCGTAAGGACTTGTCGAAAATAAAAATTGTGCATTTTGACGTACTTTTTCCGATTCATCATAAACAGAAAAATTTTTTGCTTATTTTGAATTGAAATTTTTACAATTTGTGCTACAAGATGTTTGGTTTTAAAAATAAACCTGTTTGTACAATTAAATATATTTTTTCAACAACATAAAATATACAGAAAAAATTAGAATCAAATTAATTGACTGACCTACAGTTTCCGCAAGACAACTTCTTGAAAATACACTGTAGATCTTGAAAATACACTGTAGACCTTAAATCCTTATAATATAAAATGAAATTCATGTCTGTGTGTTAGTTTGTTTGTTTGTTTGTGGATTTGATTCCTATACAAAATCTAGATCAAAATGGGACCTATCAGCCTGAAATTTTGCACAGGATATGTAAAATAAAATAGAATAAAATTATTAGTCTAACTTCTAAAACTTGAAAGTCCACCTAGGTTCCCGGAATTTAAGAGAATATTTTATGCTCTCCACGCGAAAGCCTTCCATAATTGTAACCCCTGTAGTAAAAAAAGTGCGAAATGAAAAGATAGCATGCGAGGTTGTCATGATGTGGAGATTGTGCTGAATAAAATGTTTTAAAATTCTCAAAGTAAAAATAAAAGAATAATACATTGATTTTTTTTTTTTTTTGTTAGTTTATATTCGTAAGGTTATTGTTTTAAATTATAATTATCGTCCTGTGCATGGGAACAACAGAGCAGGAAATGACATGTTTTAAACGCAAATCACAATAAGAAGTGACGATTTCTGGACGCCTAATATGTTAAAATTTTTTCGTTTGGCGAAATAAATACAATGGCTCAAAATGCCGAGAGAACAGGAGAGTTCTAGCCGGTTTGCACAGTTTCCGCGGGCGCGCGGCGCAATTTACTGAGAGCTTAAGGAAAATGGATTTCTTGAAAACAGACAGTGCAAAGGTTTCTTATTAGAATACAGCGTTTAAATTTTAATGATTCCGTGCGGAAATAATGCAGTTATTAAGGGGATTTACCAAGCCGATCTATCTTCAGCATTCTCGACCAATTGAGTGCATTGATTTAAGTGGGGGGAATTCCGGCCAAATGTCAGATAAATGATCATTCTTCGCATATTGTCACATCGGAGTAACGATGAATAAAAACACGTTATATAGTTTGATAATTTTTTAAAAATGCGGCCTGGTATTAAGGGATTCTCCACTTTTCAAATAAAAGCGTGCTTTACTTTTTTAAAGGCTTTTCGAACTATTCCAACATTGATAGCTGCTAAGTCAAATGCTTCAGAATGATCCCTGAAACAAACTCTTGCAAAATAGGTATGGTGGCACTTTGGACGAGGGCTTAGATTTGAAACTGGATTTTATTTGAGGCTGGTGAGACTGGTAGCTATATTAATAAAAAACAATGTGTGTAAAACTGTTAGTTTGTTTTGCTCATTTTTGTAGGTCTCGCGTAGCTCACAAACGGTGTGATCGTTAGTGACCTACCAAATTTTGAACGGAAATTCTCCATGACAGGGCCCGACACATCTCGAAGGCGATTTTTTCAAAAATTCGACTAAGTTTTAAGGAAATATCGAAAAAACGATTTATCGCAAACAGGCTAATTATTGCTTTCCGCCATTTTCGTTATAGTAACCCCCCAGTAGCATATTAAGCGACGATTAAGCTTATGCTAGTAGTTTGCACATTTCGGCGCCCACATTCGTAGAGCAGTTCATTAAATGATCCAGGACTCTTGAATGTAAAAATAAACGAATAACGATTTTTTTTTTAATTTTTGTCTAGATTATTTGTAAGGATGTTTTCACAATTTAAAATATCGTGTGCATGTGGGAAATCCAGAGCGGGAGCTGGAATGATTTATAACTTAAAGAGAAAATAGGAATTTGGAAATTTTCCGAAAAAATAATTGTGAACTTTTTTCATTTGGTCGCAACTTTTTAATGTCGAAAATAAAGGGGTTGATGTGCGATTTTGAGGAGGGATTCTAACGACTTGGCGCCTTCTAAAAAAATTTTTTTTTTTTATCGTAAATTAAACGTTATTCTGCCTATTTGGTTATGAATACACCTGCGTATAAAAGTTTTTGAAATTTTCATTCAGGTTGGAATTGTCCATTGTGCATTTTCTCTGAGCAGCATTTTCTGCTGCATCTATTTCTAATGTATTACATCCCAGGAAAAAAGGAGGTTTAGAAATATCAATTTTTAAATTATGTTTAAATCACACTCATGAATAATTGAGTACACTTTCCAACCTTAATGGAAAGAAGGAATGAAAATAGGGAAGAACCCATGGTATTATTATTATGCACTTTAGTGCGTATTTTAAAAGTCTGAAAGTGGGTCAGATTTTCTATGATTCTAGCGCTTGGCCGCAATTTAATGAAGAGGGTTATTTTAAAACAAGCGTAGGGTTATCTTATAAATAAAAATGAACTTCTGTTTGTCATCTATTTGTTGATATGGGTTAGTATTACAGTATACAATTCACACAACAGTGGGACCTGTCAGCCTGAAAATTTTACAAAGATATGTAAAATAATATAGAATAAATTGATAGTCCACTTTATAAAACTTTGAAAGTCCACCCGTTCCCGGAATTTTAAGAGATTTTTTATGTTCTCCACGCAGAAAGCTTTACGTAATGTAAAACCCCTGTCAGTGAAAAAAGTTTGTAGTGAAATAAACCATCTTGGGTGCCATGTGTGGCGATTTTTGCTCGAATAAAATGGTTGAAATTCTTCAAAGTACAAAATAATACCAGATAGGGATATAGATAGATGATTTTTTTATGTTATATTTGTAAGGTTATTTTTTTAAGTATAATATCGTGTGACGCATAGGACAATGAGAGCAGGAATGAAAAAGTTTTATACGCAAAACAATGAGGATCGAGAGTATCCGAGCACCTATAATATGTAATTTTTTTTAGTTGCGCGAAAAATAAAATGGCTGATAGGCCGATTTTTAGAAAAATGAGTTCTAGCGGTAGCTGCACAGTTTTAGGCTTTTTAGGCCATAGCGCAAATTTACTGATGAGGTCTTAAGGGAATAACATTTTTGGAAAAACAAGTGTATAGGTTTATCTTTAGAATAGAGCTTTAAATTATAAACTATCCGTGCCAGAAAATAATGGCAGTTTATCTAGGGCATTTCAAAGCGATGTTAGCTTCAGAATTTCTCGCCAATTGAGTACATTGATTTTTTAACCTGGGGGAAATCCGCCAAATTTCAGATGATTGAAATCTTCGCATGCCAACGCATCCAACTCATCTTACCGTTCGACCGATCACGGCATAAAATTTTTTTATACTTACACATTTTGAGCACGGAAGAATATATTCTAACTGTGTTTTCTTTTTGATGTTACTCACCACTAGATGGCACTGCAATGCCTTATTATCTTAACTCGCCACTGAGGATGACGCTGCAGCAGGCCAAATTCCTGACCATTCAAACGGTGGCTATGAAAAATCTAGTATACATAGCATATTGGAAACAATGAGAATATTTTGGCGTTATCCATTTTGCTATAACTCGCCACTTGACGGCGCTGTGCTGTAGGAAATCATTACTTTAAATAACCACTAGATGGCCCTGCAGTCAGCACATGAACTTCAGGTACTATTCAGCCCATCGTCATGGAAAAATTCGTATACATCGATATCTGAATGCGCAAGGATATTTTCGCCCCGGATCCGTTTTGCTAAAACTCCGCCACACTAGCAATGCGCTACGCCGCATCAGCCCTTCCCGCCACCCGTACAACAAAACGATTGCCTTTGAAATGTCTAGTATGCCATGATTATTGAACACAATATAACGCGATACATCCATTTTGGCTATATCTCTTTATTACAATAAGTAGTAAATCACAAACAAATATTACATATCAAAAAAGTCCATTCATTCCAGTGCTAAAGAACGGGTACTTCTAGCGATGAAGTTTTATATAAAATTAAAGCTAAATATTTCCTTTATTCTGTAAACCTCAAGTTTTAAAATTATCTAATATTTCAATGTTTAAAAAAATTTCATACAATTTTTAAATTATTGAAGTTTGTATCATTTATCAAGCTATAAATAAAACATGTTTTGCCCTATTATCAAAGTATGGGTTCAGAGAATAAAGATCCATATGTACAGCCTATATGTGAAATTTCATACCTTTTTTTATCTTGCAGGAAAAGTGTAAAAATCAAAATCTAAGAAAATCGAGTTCATTTGCATTGGATTAAAGCAGTGGCGTAGCCAGGGGCAGGGGGGTTAGGGGGATCACAAACCGCCCCATGAGGAATTTTTTGCCATACAAAATGTATATTCTTCACCCCCTTATCACACATACCTATACATATATATGAGTTGATATAGTCGTAACCTCCATCGCTCCATGAAAAATTTCTGGCTACGCCACTGCGTTAAAGGGGAATGCCAAGCTAGCTTTTATGTTTTTAATTGCTACGGGCATAATTTTTGTCCAATCGCGACAAAAATTAAATCGCGAAAAATCCAGTTAAAAAATTAATCGCGATTAATCCCGAATACAGTTTGAATAGTGGAACGATTATTCGCGAATATTGTTCGAATTATGAAAACGATTAATTGCGATTAATCTCGAACACAATTTATGTAGTGAAATGATTAATCGAGATTAATCGCGAACGCAATTTATGTAGTGAAATGATTAATCGCGATTAATGGAATTCGAGATTAATCGCGAATATTCACTATTCGATAAATCGATTATTAACACTGTTCGAAATCGATTAATCGATTCTGGAAATTATTTGAATGGTGCATCATTAATTGCAGCAGACAGATAGATCCCCAATTCTCCCTGGACATCAAACGCCAAAATACTTTTAATCTTATAATTCATTCTGAAATTTTTATTTTTTGCACATTTTTTTTTTAAATAAGTGAATATGGTCACATCCTTTTTACTTATTTATTTATTTATTTATTTATTTTAGTGCAATCTCACTCTTTAAGAATATGTCTTTGCATAAGGGAGAACCAGGAAAGTTATTTATGCTTCTAAATTTGAAATCAACAGATTTATAATGCAATTTGATGTGCTTTCATACTACTCATCCCTAAAGACAAATAACTGCGAATGACCGTCCCGTAAACACTCTGCGTCCAATAATAGCCTCTCGCCAGCCTCTAAGAGGAAAAAGTGATCCCACTCTCTCCAATTACTGAATTCAGTTCTTTCTTTTTTTCTCATAAGTCATCCAGAGAAATAAAGTTGCACGATTTTTCTCTTTCTTTTTATTTCTTAGTTTCCCATTTCTGGGTCAGGCGAGGCGAATAGAAGTAATGCATTAATCGAACACATGAGGATAACATGAAAGATAAATCAGCCCTATCGCCTCAGTTATAAAACATTTTCCCTGCGATTAGGGATGGGAGATGCGACGTCGACCACAAAACATCGATGTTTCAAATTGTGGAAGCTCCATTATTGAAAGATCGATGTTTTAACTCTCGCCCTGTCTTTTGCTATTTTTTCAGTACTATAATTTATGTAAAAGCAATCAAAATTATTGCTCAAATATGTTGTTGTTCTTTGTAGAACAATAAATTAACAAGTAAACATGGATTAGAATAGTATTTAGAATGTTAAAATTTCCTGTTTGAGAAAATGCTAAAGAGTAGATCTTTTTCAAGATAAATTGTAAATTGGAAAACAAAAAAAAATTGATTTTAAACAAACATTTGCTACCGAAACCCCATCCCAATAGGACATTTTGGTTTTTGGCTTATAGGTGTATACCACATGACGTCGGAGGGATTTTTGGTAAAGCAAAGGTAACAAAGATGCTTGCGCCATTTGATGTCACTGAGTTATTTATTAGTAAACACAGAAAAAGCCTACTAGAATGTTCAAGACTGATTGAGAAAATCTGAAGTTTGGATTTTTTGAACATAAAATAAAATTGACTACATGAAAAAATATCGAGCTAAAAAACATCAGTGTTTCACATTGATGTTAAAAAACACATCGTCTTCAATAAATCGATCGATAGAGCATCGATATTTTAAAAAGATATCGATACTTTCAAAACATACATTGCGCATTCTTATCTGTGCATGCACTGCTTTTAAAATGTAGTTCAGCTCCGTTACAAAGACACGTCAGCTGTAGTCCAATGTTTTGCCTTTTTTAGAAGCGTTCGTCCATTTTAACTTTTAAAAGATCTGATACTCCATAACTCCTAGTCAGAGCCTGAATAAGACAAGGTCAGGTAGGGCAGCTACCCCAGGACAGAGTCAAAGGGGTGGGGCCCAAATCAAGAAACGGCATTATTGTATTTTGTAGAAATGTGTTGTTGTTTCTAGAAAAGTTTTCCTGCTTCAACAATTCTCTAAAAAATTAAATAATTCTCTTAAGTAATTCTACTAGGCTGAAAATAGGGTTATTAATAAAGCATTATGAGTAAAATGATGAATATCTGGTCAATTAAATAATTTTGTGCTGTACAAACAGTCAACTCTTTTCCCATGGTTCTATGTTGGCAATGTCGTGCTTTTCTCTTAATACATCTATACGCATGTTTGATGAACTTCGTTTAAAGTTATTTCAGCTGGAAGTGAGACACAATATATTTCAGTTTTTTTCTGCTAAAATTAACACCAAATATCTGTACAACTATTGATTCAGCTACTTCACCTGAAATACAAGAATAGCTTAAAAGTTTTGTAGGTGTTATACACTGTTTTTTACAAAGTGTGTTTCTTAAGAAACTTCATTAATAGCTATTAATTTTTTCTCTTTAAAAAGGGATGAACGACGCCGAAATGCCTTTTAAAGAATGCCCTTGATTGCCTCTAGGCTTTAAAGTGTTAACCCTTTGAGGCGCAATCCTTTCCCACGGCACAGCCAGCTGTCGTCAAAAAAGGTCTCCAGATCTGTGGCACGCGATGAACGTTTCGATCGTCCGTCATCTTGCTGGTAGTTAAGTCGAGCGATGGCAACGGCTGCCCTTTTTTCAGCATTGGGCAATCTATCCAGCTGTTCTCGCAATCTTCCATTTTTCAGCAGTGCTGTTAAAAATAATCGTGACAATCTTTTTACGGGAAATGACGTGCTAAAAAGTAAAGGATTTTCGTGGAACTATGTCACCCGCGTCTATTTTTATAGAAATCAAATGTATTCTTCGTAACTGGCAACAGTCAAAACGTCAGAGTTTGGTGTTCCCAGAGCGGGAACACTGCGCGTTAAAGGGTTAAAATGGAAGCCTTTCAGGTGATCCTGTAAATTAACTGCGCAGTGGATTGGTTTAAAAAGGGAAAAGCACAGTTAAATGTTATAGTAGTCCTAAATACAAAATTTCAACACTCTACGTGTAATCGTTTTTGCATTGAATGAGATAGGTACGTACATATTTATATGTATAGACGTCTAGCATAAATTTGTTAAAGAGATTTCAGGGAATGTTGCCAAAATCTGAATACCAAATACTTTCGTGATTTTCCTTTACTTCATACAAAGAAGTAAAAAAACTAAGAAAGCTTATGTTTTGTTTGCAAATAACTGTAACAGATTTTTCTCTTACTAGTTATCAAATCGAGAAAAGTGTATTTCGTTTATTCTTTTTTAAGAGCTCAAATAAAATGATTTTTACACTAAGTTATCGATGCTATTATTACTTATATCATTTTTTATATTGTAAAAGTTAACAAAAGTGGCCCACATTTAATATTAATACTTCATATCATTATTTATAGTGTAGAAATTAATTCAATGGTGTATATTGAGGAATTAAATATGTGTTACTTATGATGCAATGATTCTTCAATTTTTTAAATAATCCTTCACAGCCTAAAAATATTATTGGAAGATATAAAAATCCACTGATTTTTTTTTCTTTCTAATGGCTGGATCAGCTTCATGACAATAGTTTACGGTTCTAATGTTTACGGTTTGTCTATTTGTTTGAGCCCTAAACCTTTTCTGACTTTTAATTCATTATTTTCATAGTTTTTTCTTTCTAATGGCCGTATCAGTGGCTTACTTGTAGGCTTGACCACGAGGAGCAAAGGGTGTTAGTCATTTCATTATTGGGGTGCCTAGTAGTCAAGCTAATACTGCTCCCAATCAGTAATCTCTTAATTCTGAATCAATTCCAGATGAAAGACCTAATACATGGAGGACATTGGAGCCATGACATATTTCAGCTCCAACAGCTGTAGGGGTGGACGCGAGACCATGCGAGATGAGAAATGACCAAGCTCTCGTCTCGTGTCTCACTAGCACATTGAGGTCACATCTCGCTTGGCCGTATTCAACAAGAACTTGACACAATGTTAACCCCCTTCAGACGTTAAATCATCAAATACACATCGATCTCACACCCATCCCTTTAGGGTTAGCAGCCCCTGTCCAAAAGGGTTTTAACCTTAACATGCACTTGGCCAAGTCGCTGCTACTTTACTTTAGGTGTTCTAATTTGAACTAAGTTTAACCGACTGGGACAGCATTAGCATGCTATTTATTTCAACAGAAATTCACACTTGATAGCAAGTCTAGTATTAAAGGGATATGCCTTTTTATTAACAGGGCGCATCCAATAATATACAGATACGACATCGATGTTTTCAAAACATCGATGTTTTATCCGTCAATATTTTTAAATGGGGGGTTCCACGATAACTCATGTTATGTTTTTGTTGTTGTTGTTGTTTTGTTGTTGTTGTTTTTCGCATTTTCAAACATGGTGTAATAATAAAAAATGCATTAATTTTCTTTCCACAAAATTCATGCTTACAAATTATATAGAGTTTTTCCATAAATCATTAAAAATCTTGCAATTAATTTTTTGAAATATTAATTAAAATTGCTCCGTAATTCATGCTACCTGGTAGCAGTTAACGGGGAATCACCCAAATCGATATTTGTTTGACATCGATGTATTGAAACCGATGTTTGTTTGACAACGATGCTTTTTTACTGTCGACGTTATACAGGGTGATTATAATTAAAGTTCCACTTTAAAACGATCAGAAAAAGGAAAACTACTGGACCAAATGTTATCAAGCTTGGTAATTGTCTAAAGGTGGTCAGGAAAAAAAAGTTCAAAAATTCATCACCAGGGGCAAGGACGTATTTAAGGGAGGAGGTGTCCAGGGGTCCGAATCTCCTCCCCCACGAAATTTTGATTTTTGTTACTAAAATGATAATGATATTGTGTCCTTTTGAGAAAAATACTGTCTTTTTAACCGTTTAGACCCCTCCGAAATTTTTGAACCCCTCCAAAATATTCTTCATGATGGAAGGGGTACGGGTCGGACCCCTGAAACAGCCCCCCCTAGAATACGTCCTTGCCCCTGGTGTCGAATTTTCGAGCTTTTTTTCAGCGGATAATAAATCTCCTGGCCACCTTTACACAATTACCAAATTTGATAACATTTGGTCCAGTAGTTTTCCTTTTCTGGTCGCACTAAAGGGGGAACTTTGATTATAATCGCCCTGTACTTTATGCTTTATCAGCATGTGTGGAATATACTTAGCTACTTTTTTACTTTCCGAACATGTACCATGTAAGGAAAGTATTCTAATCATGAAAAAATTCGACTTCGAGATTTTGGTGTTTTTACGCGTTTTGAGGTCTTCTGAATTCATTTATGCTATTTTTACGAGATGTATGTATATATGTGTGTGTGTGTGTGTGTGTATGTGTTTGTGTATATGTGAGTGAACACGATAGCTCCTGAACGGAACATTCGATTCAGCTCAAATTGGGTATATAGGTCATAAACCACCGTCGCAAGACCGGTATTGACTTTGGTGTGTATAGTTATCCTACAGGTCTACGACAAAGATTTCTTTTACATTCTGGCCTATGGGGGAAATTCTTGAAAGTGCGTCAGCGTTTAAACGGTACCTTCGATCGAGCTCAAATTGGGTATATATGTTATAAATCACCATCTTAAGACCGGTGTTGATTTTGGTGTGTATAGGACTTATAGTTTCTCTACAGGGCTACGACTACAGGGCTAATCTTTTATATATGCCATAATATAAAAGATTTCTTTTATATTATGGCATAATGGCATATGGGGGGAAATTCTTGAAAGTACGCAAGCATTTAAACGGTGCATTCGATTGAGTTTCAATTTGGTATATATGTTTGAATTATTCATCGATTAAAATTTAATAAATGCTTGAAAATGATCTTAATCGTAAGTGTTCGGAAAGTCCAGTGGAGTCACTCCAGATTTTTAAACTAGTGATGCGACATGGATGTTTTCAAAGCACCGATGTTTGTAAACTTTACGAAAATTGGTTCAGTATATTCCGCACATGTTGATAAAGCATAAAATACACAATCGACTATGTGAAAAAGCATCGATGTCAAAGAAGCATCAGTTTCAATACATCGATGGATAAAAAAGTCTGTTATTGTAAGATTGCGACATCGATGTTTTGAAAACATCGATGTCGTATTCCAATAATAATAGCCACTCGCCATCCTCGAAGAGGAAACAACGATCCTATACTCTCCAATTACTGAATTCAGATATATATTTTTTTTTCTTTCTCATAAGTCGTCCAGAGAAGTAAAAATTGCACGATTTTCTCTTTCGAAGTTTCCCATTCTGGGTCAGCCGAGCAGAAGTTTTCACTTAAACGAACGCTTGAGAAAAAAAAAAAAGAATTAAAAAAAAAAGATCTTGAAAATCGGGTGATCGACCCGCCAGACCCACCCGTTTTTTATTTCCTTTTATACTGGAGCAAGAGATTTTGTGCGATTATCCCTTTGAGGCGCAACCCCTTCCCAATGCTAAAAAAAGGGCAGCCGTTGCCATCGCTCGACTTAACTACCAGCAAGATGGCGGACGATGGAAACGTTCATCGCGTGTCGCTGACTGTGCCCGGCACAGCCAGCTGTCGTCAAAAAAGGGTCTCTAGATCTGTGGCACGCGATGAACGTTTCGATCGTCCGCCATCTTGCTGGTAGTTAAGTCGAGCAATGGCAACGGCTGCCCTTTTTTCAGCATTGGGCAATGTATCCAGCTGTTCTCGCATTCTTCTATTTTTCAGCAGATGTCAGTGGTGTTAAAAATAATCGTGACAGTTTTTTTTATCTGAAATGACGTGCTAAAAAGTAAAGGATTCTCGTGGAGCTATGTCACCCGCAACCATTTTTATAGAAATCAAATCTATTCTTCGTGACTGGCAACAGTCCAAACGTCAGAGTTTGGTGTTCCCAGAGCGGGAACACTGCGCGTTAAAGGGTTAAACGAACGCTGGAGAAAAAAAAAAGAATTTTAAAAGAAAGAGCTTGAAAATCGGGTGATCGACCCGCCAGGCCCACCCTTTTATTTCCTTTTATAGTGGAGCAAGAGATTTGGTGCGATTAAAATAAATAAATAACACTTCGCATCCGAAAAGGCGTATAACAATCTCTTTTTCACACTCGAGAAAAACTCTTATGAGCTTTTTGGAAATCTCATGCAATCTTTAAAAACTAATCAGTTAATCATTACAGTTGACGTGGTCCGTCATGCATGCGACTGGAATTGACTTAAAAGTGGATATGATATGTCTATCGGATTCGAGAAAAGGAAGAAATTCACGGCGATACAAAACTAGTTGGACGGAAAGTCAAGCACAGGTTTATGTGAACATTTTGGGATAGTTTTGCTAGTTTATTGAACGCTCTTCCGAAATAAAAACAAAGAAGAAAATAAAGAAAAGGCACTTATGTATTATCCCGGTGGTCCGCCAAGACCAGCGATTTTTCGTCAAGATAAATGCCGGACACGTGAAATTATTGATGGTTCCGAATACGATTGGCAACAGTTTGCCGGCACATTTTCCGAAAAAATAATTTGGCGGGAATATCCGCTGGTGTAATATGTAAGTACTAAATAAAAATTTCACGAAGCAGTTATATTATCCTGCAGATTCTAGTTGCTTCATTACACTTAACTATAAACAACACAGCTTTACATTAAGATAGAATACAAAAATAAAGAAAAATTAAGTCGAAAACATCAATTATAAAATATTTACCAGCACGAGCAAAAGCTAAGCCCGTGCAAACGCTGAACCACAGCGGAACATTCAAAGGCCTAAGCTGGGAAGCAAAGATGGGTATTGATGGGTGGGTGGGGGGCGGAGATTGACCGCTCTTATGCAAGACGAGAAAGACGTTGATATCATTACAATATAGGGGTTTTGAGAGACCAGATAAAGCTTTGCAGATGTTTTGCTACACGACATATGCCTAGTAATCGTCTCGTGTCCATCAATGTTTCCAATCACTGATCTAAGATTCTAATCTATATGGGTTGGCGGGTTTCTCTATGAGGACGGCACAGCCAGCTGTCGTCGAAAAAGGGTCTCTAGATCTGTGGCACGCGATGAACGTTCCGATCGTCCGCCATCTTGCTGATAGTTAGGTCGAGCGATGGCAACGGCTGCCCTTTTTTCAGCATTGGGCAATCTATCCAGCTGTTCTCACATTCTTCCATTTTTCAGCAGATGTCACTCCTGTTAAAAATAATCTTTTTACGGGAAATGACGTGCTAAAAGTAAAGGATTCTCGTGGAGCTCTGTCACCCGTAACTATTTTTATAGAAATCAAATCTATTCTTCGTGACTGGCAACAGTCAAAACGTCAGAGTTTGGTGTTCCCAGAGCGGGATCACTGCGCGTTAAAGGGTTTTAAATAACAATGGGAAAGGTGTGCCTGATTATATTTAATTGCATTATCAAATCTTGGAAAAACAGTCGGCACCGCAGGATGAAGCACTTCTTCAATAGACTTTATCGGCACTTTGATTTTAAGGTGGTTAAAGCCAAAAAGTTGTTAAAGACGAAAATGCATTAAAATTATTATAATAAGGTAAGCTCCAAGTCCCGTGACCCCGATTGTGGTCGCGCCCCACAGTTCAAGATACTCTGTCTTAAAACCATGCACAACAGAAGAAAATCTACATAATTCTTTAGGTTGTAGTTGAAATACGATTGTGATAATTTTCAATAGAAGATACCCACCCGGGAACATCTTTAAAAATGCATTATTATTCATGACGAGGTAGTAAAATTTTTAGGTGTGATGCATTATTCTAAACGTAGCTGAATTGGTGAGTTTAGCATGATGAGAATTGGCCTTTCTTTCGATTAGCTTTTATTCTATAAAGCGTAATTCGCTCTTGCTTTGTCGGGACTAATTAATGTAATCATTTCATCACACCGCAGTCCGGGTTCGATATCCGGCTTGGGTATCTTTTCGTCCGTCACTTCATAGGAAGGAATGCTGGTCCGCCTATTAGGCGCCTCCATAATAAAGTGACCAGTACTCCGGGCCTTAGTAATGGAAAATTGCTGATGGTCAAGTGTCCGAAAATTAAAACAAAAAAAAATACTTTTCTAAACGATACGTACGCCATTTTCAATATTGAACATGATGAAGTGCATACGAATTATAATATAGTATATAAATTCCATATAATAGATGCAGATTTACGGCAGTTTGGAGCACGAACGAACAAATAAACAGGCAAAGCAAAACCCTAAACACTTTTCAGCATTAGCTAAAAAGGGTTAAAAATAAAGAAAGAGAGATGCTTATTTTTTATCCATACTTTTACCGTGGTTCCAGTGAGTTCCTAAACATGATCCGGTTCATCTGCCATCAAAAAAAAAAAAAAAAAACCACCAGATTTTACTTTCAAGAAGTTTCTTTTTCTCTTCCCTGTTTATCTATCATCCTTTCACTAAAAAGAAATTCCGGCTCGGTGGTCATTGTTTGTTCCCAATCACACGCTGAGTGTTGACTTAGAGATTACACGATGCGTCTGAAAACAAGTAAAATATTAAAAACGAGTTCTGGGTGATTTGTAGGTCAGTGTGTTTTTTATTTGCGCCACTTTTTCTTGGAAGACGGCCATTCGAGAGAGAGCCGGTCTCCAGCTAGCTCACTCGGGTGAACGTCCGTGGTGCACATTTGGTCTTTTTGAGTGGGAAGGGAAAGACCCGGAATTAGTTTTTCTTTTTTAGGTGCCGGCATCACTGATGGTAACACTCAGATTTTGATGATAGAGATTAAATAAAACGTAAAATGACACCATGGAAACATTATACAGTGTATTATTAGATGCAAAATTAGAACTCTAAAATGGCAAAAGAGTTAAAGTGATGCAAAATTTGTCCCTTTTTCTTTTTCTTTCTTTTTTTTTTCTATAAGACAGCAGACTATTAGGAAACTAAGAAAAGAAATTCAAGCAAATTTTCTCTTACAGATCGAATCATTTTGAAAACAAGTAACTCATAATTTCGACGATAGTGGTTGCAAATTTTAATAGAGGTTTTTTTTAATTTTTAGCAGTCCTTTCTCCTCTAAGAAACACAAAACATTTTGTATCTACCTGTAATAGTTCGTATATTAATGATGGATCGAAAAGAAAGGAGTATGCGTACATCATTAGTTCCTTAAATATGAAGCTTTGGTGAACTTATACAATGCGGAATTGTTCTTGTTTTGGTATCGCTGTACTTCCGAAATTTCAAAGTAATACTCAAGTTTTGAAGCAGTTCACGTATATGTATGTTGTACAGGGTGTGAATTGACTGGGAGAATGCCGTGGATTGCCCTCGGCTCAAAAATGTAATATCCCTGGCTGGAGAAATATTAATTGATCCCCACCAGAGATACTATTTATCCCCTGCTGGAGAAATGTTGAACTAAATCTCTGTCCCACCAAGTTCAACGGTACCCAACGATTTTAAGTATTGAGAATAGAAATTCTTCATTTTGTTTACTATACAAAGGAACAAGTTGCGAATATCCCTTTGAAATAGATATACTCATGCCTGATGCCACTTCATTCTGTAACTGGGTTCAGGTTTCAAAGGAAGACTGCAAAATGAACGAACAAGCATTGCTCTGCCGCGAGCCGAATTTGAGGGTAGACGTAAAATCGACATAGGCAGGAATGTATGTGCATAGAAAATCGAGGGTCGACTTTTGTTTAAATTCAAGTCACTACAGGCGACTGCATTGGTCATGTAATACCTAATATATTACGTAAGTGGAGCATTTACAACTTCCCCCCTCTTTTTTTTTCTTTCTTTTCAAATGTCCCCTCCTGAGTAATGTTTTCTTTCAAATGCCCCCCCCCCCCCGGAGTGAATGTTCAATTCGCACCCTGTGTATGTATATAAAGGAATAGTTTTCTTTCACGTTATGTTGAATACTCCTGGAAATTTGAATAGTTTAATAATTATGTAAAGCTCGAATTTTAGCAATTTCAAGAGAAATATGACCGCTGTTTACAGTGGGCCATTTCAATGTGAGTTCTTTTATCCACAATACGTGAATCTTAATCAATCAAGTATTGGAGTGACTTGAATTCTTAGATGCCCAATCGTAGCCTCGTACCAATATCGTTTATTTACCAATTATTTGATATTGTCTGAAACAAAACGTCTGTAAAAGCTTATGATTCCCACCCTCCCATATTATCCTCCTCTAAATAATTTGCTTGCTTTCGCCCTGACTCTGATAGCCAGTGCCTTAATTCTGCACCGATTTTCGCTTCACGCTTAAAACTTGTTGGCAACGACCCCTCCCTAAGACTGGAGGCCTAGATTAGACTGGCTAGCAAAAACAACAACGGACAAATTTTACTGACTGTCGAGCACTTCATCTTCGAACATACCAGTTTTTTTAATTAATTGTATCATTAATTAGTGCAGTGGTTCCCAACCTTTTAGCACTGCGCCTCCAAGAAAGAATAACTTACGATGGCTTCCCCCAGGAAAGTTTGTCTGATTATGCATTCAACTGAATACATTCCATTTACGTTAAAAACACTAATTCGTCCTTTCTACATAGATTTAGCACTTTCGAATTTAAAAACATAATATGATTCATGTAGTTAGCGATTTATCAACTCGATCTTTCTTCTCAATGTCTACTAAACGTTTTTGTGCTTATTTATTTATTTACTTATTAACTATTTTTCATTAACTGTGCGAAGAACAGGCACTCAGCTAGTACCTTATTTTCTGGATTTAAGCTGATGCATATATAAACCGAGACTGCCTTTAAAGATCATAAAATTAAAAACTCGGATATAATTTTAAGCTGAAGGGAACGATCCTTTTAAATTATTATTTCGCAAATTGTTTGTGGTATTCTATCACTATTTGTTTTTCAGTTCTTTAACCGGTTACAATTTTCGTCACCATCAGATTTTTTGTTTTGTGGGAATTTGAAACAAACTCGCTGCAAACAATTTCAAAAATAAAACAACTCATTTTCTTAAAACTAATAACTCGTTTCATTTGAAATTAAATATTTTCATAAACTTATGAAATATAAACTACAGAAATTTAAAAAAGTGCTACTTACTGGCGACTTTTTTTTTTACCTGCAGCTAACTAAAAATAAATTAGCTTCTTTTTCATTATGCGATTCGTATAAAAGCCGCCCACACAAACAAGATTTAGAAAATGTTCCAAAAAACTCGGCTTATAGACGGAAACATACGTAAATAAATGAAATACTTCTCCAAATATTATTTTCAAGGTATCCAGAAATATCTACTGTAAAGAATTAAAATATAATTATAGAACACGATGCCAAATCTGTTTCATTCCATCTTCTTTAAAGCAATCGGAATATAATTAACACTGCAAGATTGTCCTTATTTTTAAAAAGGAAAACAAAAACTCTTTTTGAAGGTTGATTAATGATTTTATCTTGTTCGTTATTGAGAGATGTAGATTGAAACAAATACATGAGTAGAAATAAGTAAAACACCTTCAGCTTGACCTCGCGGAAAGCCACCCAAAAAAGGAGCCGCGACACACAAGGAAAATGCACGGAAAGCACAGTCACCTTTTCAAACCCTGAAATTTGAAATGCAAAGCAAATGAACTTCCACCCACAGCCTTGCCCAGAAGTGTTTGTGCTAACGTGCTCAAATGCAAAAGAGATAGATGTATTCCTCCAGCTAAAATAGAGATCATAAAACTTGTTGTGAATACAATAAAGAAGAGTGATGAAGAGAGAGAAATGTTGCATGTATTGTCCTATACGTTTTACAAATAAAATATTTAATTAATTTTTAAATTTCATTTTATTTACTGGTTATTTATCTCGTATACTGGTTGTCTAAATTAATCAATCCAGCTTTAATATGGGCAAATATATTTCGTACAGTATGGAGAAAAGACAAAAACTTGAAAAAAAATTATTGCTAATTTTTGTCAAAGATTAAATACTTATGTTTGAGTGTTTTCCATTACTAAAACTACTATTAACTTTACTAAAGGTTATACTTTGGAAAGTACATCTTCGTACTCATTTTTCACTTATTTTGAAAAATATCTACTATATAAACCATTATTATTTGGTTTACTTTAAATAATTACGCTTACCATAAATATGTAATATCTTCGACTTAGAGGGGGGGGGGGGATAACAGAAAAAAAAATTAAATTAACTCAGCAATTTGAAAGCATATGAATGCTTAGATACTCTATTAAAGTTTAGGTCAATAATAGTTAATTATAGTTTAAAAAATAAAGAAAGAAACACACTTTTAAAGACGTTGAATTTGCAAATGTATCGTCGTCAAACTTGTTCAGATTTTAACCAAAAAAAAAAAAAAAAAAAAAAAAAAACGCATCACTATTAATGACATTTTTTGAGACCTTGTAAAAGAACTTTAAATATTACTTCCATCTTTTAAATGAAGTATAAACTTTTATAAACGTCTTTATACTTGTTCTATTGAGCTTGAAACATGTTAATGTCTCTGAACTGCTTGTATATATATATACATATATATATATATATATATATACATATATATATATATATATACGTGTGTGTGATATTTTGTATGGCAAAAAATTCCTCATGGGGCGTTTATGACCCCCCCTAACCAACCCCCCCCTTGTCTATGCCCCTGGCTTGTAGTAATGGAATTCTTTTGAGCGCTCCTGTAAAAATCAAACTGTAATTGCTACTTACAGTATTTTCGATGGAGGATTTTATTTTGTAATCTTTAACAACATATATAAAGTTTGGTATGAAATAGATATGAATATCTCTAAAATACGCTTTAAACCAGTGTTTCCCAACCAGTGGTCCACGGGCTGGCATCGGTCAGCGAGATTTCACTGCCGGACCCCGTACATCAACTTTTTTTTAATTATCAGAGGTAAATGTTGTGCTAACATTATTCACATTTGTACAATACTTTATTTGATAAATAAAATAAATGCTTATATACAGGACGTCCCATAATGACTGGGACAAACTTTAAGGGAACATAGGGCACATCTAAAGGATACAGAATCACGTAGCAATGTGGGATTGGAAACATCATCTCCATGTAGCTGTTAATAATCACTTTGTAACAAGTGCTGAAATGATAGCGAAATTTCCGACCGCTGTTCGTAAAGAGCTGGTGCATCTCTCACAGAAAACACGCGATTAAAATTTATAGTTTAAAAATTCTTTTTCATTTCATGGATGAGATTTTTGGAAGCAGACCCATTGTTTATGAAACATAGTTAAGAAATTGGATGAGAATTCCAACATTTTCTCCAAAGTGATTATTAACAGGTATGTGAAAATGGCGTTTTCGACCCCACGTTTCTATGTGATTCTGATTCCTTATTATGTGCTCGACCACCCCTTAAAGTTTTACCAACCATTACGGGACACCCTATGTAATATTTATTATTTTTGGCTGAAGCTGATCCGCAAACTATTTTCCTATTTTTTACGGTCTGCAGATGTGAAAAAGTTGAGAAACACTGCCTTTAACGACAGCAGCCCATAGAGAGTATTGTAACCGATTCCTTATGCGCCTGCAAAATTTTAAGTTAATTAGAAGTCTGGAAGTGGGTGAAAATTAAATTACAAGATTCCATTACATTCATTCAAGCATACGGGGGAAGCAATAAAACCGTGTTAATCTATGTCCTTTATATTCAGTGCAGTGTTGACTAAATTTCTGGACTCGTTTCAATGCAAATCATGTTTCTTTGTCTTAACAGTAATTGTCATTAAATTTATTTGGGTTATTCACAATACATACAGTAATATATGTGCAAAATAGTTATATGCTGTATTGGAAAGTGTTTTCTAATCCAAGAATTTGCCATGAGTTATCTTTCTTGTTTTTATTCGTATTATTTGCTAAAGAAAGCCTTGTTCCTGTGTGAATAATGTGTACTTGAACTACTAGGGAGAAAAAAATACGTGCAATCTTATATTTTTCTAAAAATTACCCCTAAAGAAGAAAAATGAATAAAAAAAAAAATATTTGTGTGTATTGGCTTACTAGTTATATTTCCCTTCCGGACAGAGCGAACCTGTAACACATCCAAATAGGGGTGTGCTGAACTCGTCCAAAACAAGTCTTCGAATTCGAACCCACTCGATGGAATCAGTTCACCTCCCAGAAATCGAGCTCAGAAGTAAATAGATTCCGCATACCAAGTGGATGACTGTACCTGTTTAAAAACATATTTTAGGGCAAAATGCGATCTCTGCAGTCGCAAATTTTGGATGGGGGCTGAAAATTGGTGCAGTGTGAAGATCTTATTGAGTAACGGACACTTTTAGAAACTGTTTTTAATGCGCTACTCAGTGATGTAGTATGAATGTTGTAATAACAGAAAGGGCACTCAACTTTCAGAAATTGTGTTTGATGCGCTCGCTACTCAGTGATGTAATATAAATGCTGTAATAATAAAAAGGGCATTCAGAAATTGTGTTTAATGAGTTACTCAGTGATGTAGTATGAATGTCGTAATAATAAAAAGAGCACTCAACTTTCAGAAATTGTGTTTAATGAGTTACTCAGTGATGTAGTATGAATGTCGTAATAACAAAAAGGGCGCACTCGACTTTCAGAAATCGTGTTTAATGAGCTACTCAGTGATGCAATATAAATGTTGTAGTAGCAAAAAGGGCATTCAGAAATTGTGTTTAATGGGTTATTCAGTGATGTAGTGTGAATGTCGAAATAACAAAAAGGGCACACAACTTTCAGAAATTGTGTTTAATGTGTCCATGATACACTATGAATGTCTTAATAACAGAAAGGGCACTAAACATTCAGAAATTGTGTTTAATGTGCTATTCTATGATGCAATATAAATGTCGTAATGACAAATGGACATTCAATTTTCAGAAATCGTGTTTAACTCGCTTCTCAATGATGAAGTAGGGACGGATTAATGCAATTTTGTGGGTAGGGTGGCTTGTTGAAATTTGTCCATTTTATGAAAGTGAAATAGGGTTTCTTACATTTTGCACTTAATTTCTCTTTACTCGGGGGGGGGGGAGGAAGCGATCGCCCCATCAACCTCCCCCCTTTAATTCATCAGTGTGATGCAGTATGAAGACTATCATGACAAACAGACATTTTTTTTTCAGAAATTGTTTTTAATGGTCTACTCAATTTGTTTGCAGTTTGAAGATTGTAATATTAAACGGTCAATGTCTTTGAAATTTGTGTTTAATGGGTTTACTCAGTAACTATAAATTTATATTTCTGTTAGTTAATCGACAAAAGGATAATCAACAAACATTCACTAAATAAATAATGTTCAATAAGCTGACAGTTATTTCGTGTCTGGCAATGAATCTCATTGTAAATAAGGAAACCAGTGTTAAAGCTGATCTCAGAAAAAAGTTTTACTTGTCTCCTGTGACTCCTATAAACAGCTTTATGTACAGACTATGTTACAGATTTTTTTTTTTAAAGGTAAAGGTGTAATTACTTTACTCTGACTTGTATAAAATACACACGAATGTAAAATAAAACTGTACGCATATTTCAAGGTAACTTATCTAAATTTTGTGAGGTTCAAGATGAATACTTTTTTTTTTTAAGTAAATATTTACAACTCCACTAGAGATGAAATGGGCTCAGCTCTAGCTGGAAAACCCGATCCCGGTCACAAACCGTGCTCGGGCTTGTAAATCCACGACTATAGTAATTTCTGTTTATTTCTCCCATGAGTCACTTTTAAAATCTGTTTACAAGGAGTATGTTCAATAAAGGAGGAATTTCTCAAGAGCCCGAGCCCGAACTCAGTCACAAACCCGATCCCGGTCACATACCGTGCTCGGGCTCGTAAATCCACGACTAGAGTTCGGGATCGGGCTCTTGAGAAATTCCTCCTTTATTGAACATACTCCTTGTAAACAGATTTTAAAAGTGACTCATGGGAGAAATAAACAGAAATTATTATTATTTGGCAAACTTGAACATAAAGAATTAGAATGTGCATTAAGAGTTTGCTATTATATTTGCCTTACACAAACGACAAAATTTATTATATTCTATCAATGAAGTTATGACCTGGATTTATCTATTAGCTGAAATTTCGGGATCGGTTTCGGACTCCGACTCAAATAATATCGCTCGGGCTCGAATTAAAAGTCCTCGGGATCGGGCACTAAAAAATGAGCCCGAATTCATCTCTAAGCTCCCACTACTCTAAGAAGAATAGAAAGTCCCGGTATTTACCGCTTCCGTCACAAAACTGCAGGGGAAAAAAGGACATTTTCTACGCTAATTTTACGACTTTTTAACGTATTAAGGGTGGTTCCCAACAAAATATAATTGTTGATAATTTATCAGTTTGTGGTTTCAACAGAGAAATACAATAGAAGAGCTGTTCGACGTATTGTTTTACATCGAAGTCTCAGAAAGTGTAAATAGACCTCTACTAAAGGTTTGGTGTAAACCACAAATAAATGGAAGAAAACGGGGGAAAATATGTCATTTCGTATAAAACTCATGTGCAGTAAAAACATGAAAAATAACAGAGTAAATGAAAAGAAGAAGGGGGAAATATAAGAGTTGGAGAATGAAAGATTTAAGAGTACAAATGAACAAAAAAGAAGATGAAGTAGAAGCAAAGAAAAAAGGATGAAACTAAAATTACTAAGTGAATCTCAAATGTAAGAAAGAAAAAACAAAACAAAATGTAACTATGAATGTATATATAAACAAAAATGTAACTATGAATATATATAAAACAGGAAAAAACGCAGTATGATAGTAATGTAATGATTTTATGTGACTAAAATGAATTAATGGTCTCGATACATTTTATAAGAATCTTCTTGTTTGATTTCAATCAACTGCTTATTCGTGCATTTTCACATGATAGCTAGACTTTTAGGTTCTCCTCACGTTAGTCACGTTGTTATGCTGCTAATCGATATAACGAGAGAGCTTCTAATGTGATCAACGTTGATTTGAACAGCCAGTATTTTGGTTCCTCTTGAGAGTATTACATGCTACAGTGAGGATTCTCTTCAGCATGTTTCATAAGTTTCTCGGCAGGCACCATATTGTTTGAAGAGGGCATAAGAAATAACAGAAAACAATATTTTAGTGTGGCGAGCTCTATTATGATATGACATAAAGTTGCCTTCGGAACAATAATGCGTAATTAAATGATGAGCTAAGGGCCCATCATTTAATTACGCCGTAGCTTTTCCGCTTACGCACGGTAGGCACGTACCTAGGGCTTAAAAGATTTGGGGCGCACAAAAACTGATGAAAAAGATGATACCGTAAAATACCGTAACAGTGCCTCCCCCCCCCCCCCCAATATTCCGTTCAGGAAAAATCGCTAACTATGGCGGCGGATAAACGGTAAAAATCGGGAAAATATGCCTTTCAAACATCCCCTCTATCTTCAAATGAACCGTTCCGAACCACTAAGACGACGCGATGACGTCACTCAGCGAAGCAAAGCGGAGAACATTGTTCTGACGTCACACTTCGATCGCATATGACGTGATTTCATTGGTGCATTTACTGCGGCTCCGCAAGCTCGCCCGCGGGCAGCCAAAGTTTCAAAACGGAAAATTACGGTGGATCAGAGCGGAGTTTGTGGGGCAAAGAACGGCCAGTAAGAATCCACCTTGAGTAGGCGTTTATTCGGTATTTTAAGAGCAAACGAAATGCACGGGAAAAGTAGGAGGGAGGTTGCATTTTACGGTAATTAACAAATCGAAAATAGTTCATACAATAATATATACTCTATTGTATGAGCTATCTGTAATTACAAAATATCTTAATACTTTAATTCTTTTTATTACTTTACTGTACTAATTTACAAAAGAATGGGTGGTAGGTAAGAAATGAACGGTGGACGGAAAAAAGCGCACCGGAAAAAAGCGCCCGGAAAAAGCGCACCAGAAAAAAGCGCACCGGAAAAAAGAGCACCCGGAAAAAGTACACCGGAAAAATGCGCACAATATTGAAGGGGTTTATTTTTTTGGATGTGTATGTGTGCGGGGGGGTGGCACTTGAAATAAAAAATGTAAGGAAGGAGTGGGCATCCGAAAGAGCGCCTTTTGGTGAAGTGAATTTTTTTAAGTATTTGATATTTGTTTTGTATCATTTTTACACTAACATGCGTCATACTCTGAATGCCCCCCCTCCCCCAATAGAAACCCCCACAATTGACTACTGGGTTGTCAAGGAGTTTGTCAATGTCACGTTCACGTTTTTCCAAGAAGTACAAACAAAGAAATAGCCCCGGGAGAAAGGGAAGACAGTGTGAAGGTGTATACTCTCTTTCTTCGTCGCGCGTTGATGAATGACGGATAACACATCCGGTCACTAAAACTCGGGGTTAAAACGGGGGTTGTGAGGGGTGAAGGGATTCTTCTTCCGAAATATCCGAATACATCTACAGAATGGATGAAATCATTTTTATCAAAACAAATAGAGGAAAATCTATGGCAGTGCTGAAATGATTGGGGGGCACGTATCTCCCTATGCTCCCCCCAATTTCGTACCAAAATCAGTTAAACAATAATTTGTTTAAAAATTTAAAACAAACAGCGTAACAATCTATGTGGGGGGGCACGTTCCCTCCTCCAAACTTCGTTTCAAAATCTTTTTTTTTTTTTAACATTTTGAACGGGTCATTTTAACTGTTTCATTTAAAATGCGAAAAGGAATTCCAGTCTGTGTCTTGACAAAATATTTTTTTAAAAGTTCACTGTCAAGGTTGCTTAATTTAAACAGGATTATTTTTTAAGCGCTTGGTTTAAACAATTTTTCTCATTCTCAATCTGATGTACTGTTTTAAAATTATTTCTAAATACTTATTGAAAATATTTATTTATTTATATTTTATTTTTCAATGGAATACAAGATATTTTATGTAAAAAAAAAAAAAAAAAAAAAAAAAAGGATTTGGTGAACGAAAGTTAATAACATTTTCCCTTTTCTTAATTGAGTTGTTCTCACAGTTTTACATCAAGTTATAATAACTGTTTTAGTAGATATTTTTTCTTCTTGCTGTATTTTTTTCACATATGAAGTTCAATATTCGATAATTTATCCATTTAATTTTCTATATATCGTCATTCCTGCTTATTTCAGCAAGGTTTTTTTTTTTTCTTTTTTTTTCCTTAAGTTTATCTTAAAAGTTTAATGAGTTTTGTAAAGTAGAGAAAGAGCTTTAGAAGATATAGATTTAATTTATAAAGCTTAAAAAAAGTATTTTGACCTTTTACATTATAGTTTAAATACTTTTTACTAATTTCATGGCAATTTGGTAAACAGCTGAAGTGTATAGCTCTAGGGTTCCTGCTTACCGCGCTGCTGTTTTCTCCAGACGCATCAGAACCCCTCAAAAAGTCCTCTGCCCAAGGCATACCCTAATTAAGCAGACATCATTCGTGTAGATCTGCCTTAACCGCAAAATAAAAATAACTTTCTTGATAATTTACACTGGAAGTAAAAATTTTAATAATTTTAATATTAAATAAAAATCATAATCACTTTCAATCCCTATTGTAGATGGTCCCTAAAGAACACTGACCTAGGATTTTCTTCTTTATATATTGACTTTATACATATAGAATTAATTATAAAGTTATTTTATTGCGGCGAATTAAAATTTTCAGGAGATTAAATGTAAACAAATACAAACTTTTAATTTTTATAAAGCCCTCTTACAAAAATCCCCATTAACTAAAATATGCCTGTATACATTAATGAGGTGATGTAGAAAGCTTCAGTTTTTCTCATAAAAAGGCTTGCATATATATTTAATCAAAGTTGGTTAGGGGGAATAAGCTTTGCAATACTAATAATGGTAAAAATATACTTATTAAAACTATTCATAGAAAACTAATTAAAAATTAATTTTAATTGCATTTATATATAACCGATATTTTACATTTTAAGAAATGAGTTTTAAATAATTTTTAGCCAGTTTCCTTTAAGAAGGGTTTTTTTTTAGAATTTAGAAATGAAAATTCGTTTAAAAACAGTACACTTATACTAGCATTTGATTTAAACAGTTTTTTTTAAGGAAGTTTTTTCATAATTTAATTCTGAAAAAAAAAAGAATGTCTAAAATAAAAGTAGTAATATTTAAATTAAATACTTTCAAAAATAAAAATATTTACATGTAAATATACTATATACTTATAAATCATTCAGTCTAAGAATTATTATTTAAAACCAAAGAGTTAACAAGATAAATTACAATGAATCAGAATAAGCTCTTGCTCTTATAGAAAGAAAACCAGTAATAATAAGTCATAGCTGATTAAAAATCAGACTGAATGTGATAACATATTAAAGAGAACGTGCATGTTAAATCTGTGGAGTCTTAGATTCTTAGGATTGCCTGTTAGGTGAGAGATGGTACTTAAATTTTTCGAAACTGCTGTAATTTGTTACTGAATCACTAGTTCTGGACTTTGTCTTAAGAATACAAACAAATTGAACAATCAGTTTATTAAAAAAAAAACCTGAAATTAGTATTATTGTTATTATTACTCCTTTTTTTATTTTCTATTTATTTTTTAATCTGGAACAAGGAGTTTCTGTAGAGTCTGTAGGGTCTTCTGTAGAGTGTAGGCAGGAGAGTCATATTGTATACTTACAAATCAGGCCACTGTTCTTGGAAATGTTGTCTGAATGGCAATTTTCAATAGAGATAAATACAAAATACACTAATGTACCCCTGTTTATGCCCTTTGGACACCCACTTGTTTGTTTCTCACATTTTTTTAATTCAGCCCCTCCCCCTCTTCTCTTCACAAAATACAAACCAATTCAATATTGTGCGCTTTTTTTCCGTGCGCTTTTTTCCGGTGCACTTTTTTCCGTGATTTGAAATGAACTAGAGTGGCCAAACAATGTCACTATCCTTTCCTTACGACTGCCAGTCCGGAACACGACTGGCCTACAGGTGGTGGATAATGGAAAGACTCTCCAAAGAGCAAAAACAAAGAAAAGGAAAAGAGCAAGAGAGCTAAGTGTATCGAAACAACGAAACAATCTAAGTAATCGAAACAACACTGCAAACAGAAGGGTAATCTTCTTTCCTGATACAACTATGAAAATGAACTGGTAAATATTTTTTATATAAAAAATGTAAGTAAATCTATTCATTATACGGCTGTTTCATAATTAATAAATTGGGCATAATTTATTTTTCCATTGTTTTGAAGAATTTCTAATTTACTTTTGCCCTTCAGTGGTCAAGTTGGTTGAAGATCTCTTCCCACCAGAACACCAAAAATTAATCACCGCCTACTTGGACTGGAAACTTTTAAAGTTGCGGAATCGATTCCAACGTACCACTGAAGATCATCGTATACATGCGGTGTACGTGCACGTTAAATCCTTTGTTCTGAAATTCCTCTCGGTGGTCGCTAGCAGTTTCCGATGGGTGTCGATATTCCTCCCTTTCTGATGAGGATCAAAATTGCGGCGTTAAACTGCAAGAAGGACGCGTGTAGCTCTAAACGGCACATTTGGTGGCGTGAACGGCCCTCTCCTAGCAAACGAACAAACTTCTCTCGATTGAACTACTCTGGGACCGTGTACGTTAAATGGAATAAAGCTGGTGCATGTAAAGTCTGTCGTGGCTCTAATGCCCTCCATGTTGAAACGATACCTCTGGGAGTGCAAAATCATAGGTGCAGGTCTCTCATTTGTAACTAATGGGGCTCTGTATGGGGCAAAGTTGGACCTCGTATTGGGGATGCCTCCGCCCTCATAATAAAGATGCAGACATTTAAAGTCTTTTTCGTGGACAGTGCCAAATTCGATGTTGCTCATTGGTGGAAAATAAAGTAAATAAAATAATAATTTACCTTTCAACTTTAATCTTTTATCTACTGACGGTACTCAGAAGTACCTTTAATTTAAAATTGTTAAAAAAAAAAAGAAAGATCTATTCATTGTAACCATTCCTTTGAAAAATCACCACCAAATACTTCATTTAATCAGCTTACATACCGATTGCATGTTCTATTAGAGCATATTGTTTTAAATCGACAGCTTTCCGCTCACTTTCTAATCATGTCGTGCCCCTCCTCCCCAAAAAAGAGCATTAGTGAATTTTCTGACGTCTGTTTTATGATAAAAGGATTCGATTTTCCAAAAGTGTATCAATAAGTATTACTTGACTCTTTCAGATTTGTTGATCGTATATGCTTTTGAAAAAGACTTGTTAACTATTTATAAAACCAGTCATCAAACGTATATCTTATGCTTATTAATTTTTCCGTAATTTTCTTTTTTATTACATTAATTAGTATTCATCATTCATTGCATAACTATAACAAGTGAAAACAAATAGATTCAAGGCGATATTCTTGGCAACTCTTAATTCAGTAGATAAAGGGTTAATGAAGAAATATTCTCAGATATCCCTGAAAACCTCTTTGCGTGCCTTCTTAAGGCGTAGTACGTCAATTTTAACTTAAAGAACTTCGTCAGTGCATGTAATTACCGCCCTTTTAGAAACAGCATGTGAAATCTACGAGAGGAAAATGAAATCATTGTCACACATGCTCTGAATAATTTCTCTCCTCATTGCAGAATATTTACATTAAAGAGGCAGTAGGATATTCGAGCAGGCCAAAAATATCGACGCTGAGGGAATTCCGACACTAAAATGCCTTGGAGCAAATTCACTTGATCATGCAAAATGCGCGTTAATCTTCCTACACTGTAACACCCTGTCAACAATTGTCCTTGAAAAAATCGATAACAATAAAAGTTCTATCGATCTAGAGCTACCTAAAATAGGGTTTTAAAAAAAATTCCAAAATCAATCTAATATTTTTTATGTCTATATAAAAGCAAGTGTTCACCCTGTTGCCCTTTCGGCGTCCTTCACATTGGGAAAATTTCCGATACAGAGTTCCTAAATTAGATCCCTGCCAGTGAAATAAATTATCGTATGCAATGTCATAAATAAAAAGAAAATCGGAACTGTATTTAGGCGTATCTCTCACGTTCTTTCTTTTATCTCGACTCTGGTATCCATAAAACTGTCATCAACGTTGTCCGAAAACTAAAGCTCTAATGACAGACATTTCCGTGTTTTTTAAATTAAAAATTATCCCTTTATCAGTACGTTCCATGTTTTATTATCCAGTTTTTATAGACTTGGAAGCATGTCGTAAACCTTGGTTGGATGATTGACGATTAGTTGACGTTGAAACGTTGGACGATTAGTTTGACGTTACATGTCGCGGGTCCATTCTGAAACTTTGTTACTATAGAGAACAGTGATACAAAAAGTCTCTCAAAAAATTGAAAAATTAATTAATAGAGAAGTTTCTTTTGAAGATGTACTGTATTGTAACGTAGGAAGGTACGGAGAAGTAAAGTAAAATGTCAGAAAAAGTGTTTCTTGGTTTAATGGTGCTTTCGTCTACTACATTAAGCTTCAAGAAATGTAAATTGCTTAAGAGTACAATGGACCAAACTTGTAAAACATTTTTCTAACTCTACTTGATAGGATGCCTACCTTAATTACATCGACATTCTTCTGACGATAAAATACTCCAGGGCAGACCCACTCAGTGTTTTCGTTGACCTACATTCGAATCATAATGCTTTATGTAATTCCTATAAGGTGTAACAGGGTCTACCAGTGGCCTCGCAGAGTTAGCCTGTAGAGATGAGACGGGCTCAGCCCGAGCCCGAGCCCGAAAGCCTGTTCCCAAGATCAGGCTCGGGCACGTCAGAAATTTGTCCTTTGTTGAACATGCTCTTCGTAAACAGATTTTTAAAAATCATTCATGGGAGAAATAAACTAATTATTTATTATTTGATAAACTTGAATAGAAAAAATTAGAAAGAGCATTAAGAGTTTGCTGTTATATTTGTCTTTAATTTGCACAAATTTATGATATTCTGTCAATGAAGTAATTTACTTTTATGTATCTGCTAGCTGAAGTACCCGTCGTTGACGGGTTAGTACAGAATGCAAATTTCCAAAAAGCAAGAACTTTCCTCAGCATTGTAGGAGTACACAGAATGGATATAGTATATAGCCAAAGTAAAGAAAGCGAAGTTATAATTTTTATGTATTGTTAAAATATTACAGGTTAGACAGTAACTAAGTCATATCATTTCATTCGATTTAGTCGTAATTACGTGATGCGCGAACAAATATTTACGCATATTGAAATAATTTTCGCAAAATCTCAAAATCTAATCAATATTTTTGAAAAATTGGAAGCCTAGAATTTAAGTTGAGTGACAACCTATCATGTCACCCAATTTCGTTTCATTCACTGCAGTCTTTATTTCGTGATGCTGGAACAAAATTTCAGCATTTTAAAACGATTTTCACAAAATCTCAAAATGTAATCAAAATATTTTAAAAATTCAACGCCTATAAATTAAGATTAGCAACTACCTATCATATCACCAAATTTCGTATCATTCGTATTAGTCGTTACGTGATGCTCGAAGATTTACGTGATGCTTGAACACAAATTTACGCAGTTTGAAAGGATTTTCGCAAAATCTCAAAATCCTATCCAGATTTTTTTTTAATTCTATGCCTATGTTTTCAGTTGAGTGGCCACTTATCATGACACCAAATTTCATATCATTCGCTTGTTTTTACGTGATGCTTGAACAAAGATTCACTCAGTTTTAAACGATTTTCGCAAAATCTCGAAATCTGATCGATTTTTTTTTTAATTAGATACTTATAGTTTAAGGTGAGTGACCACCTATCATTTCACTAAATATCCTTTTTTCACCTTTGCAGTTATTACGTGATGTGCGAACACAAATTTACGCAGTTTGAAACGATTTTCGCAAAATCTAATCAAGATTTTTTTTAATTCGACGCCAATGTTTCAAGTTGAATTACCACCTATCATGATACCAAATTTCATTTCAATCGCTTCAATCGTTTTTACTTGACGGTCAAACACACATTTACGCAGTTTGAAACGATTTTCGCAAACTCTCAAAATCTAATCGAGATTGTTTAAAAATTTGACGCCTATGTTTTAAGTTGAATGACCACCAATCATGATACCAAATTTCATTTCAATCGCTTCAGTCGTTTTTACGTGATGCTCGAACACGAATTTACGCAGTTTAAAACGATTTTCGCAAAATCTCAAAATCCAATCAAGATTTTTTTTTAATTTGACGCCTATGTTTTAAGTTGAGTGACCACCTATCATGACACCCAATTTCATACCATTCGCTTGAGTCGTTTTTACGTGATGCTAGAACACAAATTTACTCAGTTTAAAAGGATTTTCGCAAAATCTCAAAATCCAATCAGGATGTTTTAAAAATTCGACGCCTATGTTTTAAGTTGTGTGACCACCAATCATGACACCCAATTTCATATTATTCGCTTCAGTCGTTTTTACGTGATGCTTGAACAAAAGCGTCACGGACAGAATGACGCAGAAGGACAGACAGACAAACTTTTTTTTTTTGGGGGGGGGGGGGTCGCACCGGATTCCCAGGTGCTTGAAACGGATAGAAATCGCAAAATTTTTGAATTCCAAGAAATGTACAGACTAAAGTCTAATTTTATTTATATAGATTATCTGAAATTTCGAGCTCGGGCTCGGGAGCCGACTTAAATAATATCGCTCGGTCGGGTTCGGATTAGAAGTCCTCGGGCTCGGGCTTTAATAAAAAAGCTCGAACTCATCTCTATTACCTTGGTCTCCTAAGATACTCCAAAACTGTATACAGCGTGTCACAAAAAGGTGGTAACACGCTTGAGTTCTTATTCTATTAGAGATAAGTGGGCCATGTAAAGGAGAAAAATGTTCAAAGTAAGGTAAGAAAAAATACTACGCTTAGAAAAACCTCCTCTAATTCATTTGCAAAAAGTTACACTTTTTAAATTTGTATACAAACCCCCGTTTAAAAAAAATTCCCAATCAGTAAAATGTGCCCCCATATACTAATGAGATGACGTACAAAGTTTGAGAATTATTTCTTTGTCAAAGGTATGAAGATAAATAGATACTGACTTCGGACACTTTTCAGTGGCTCTCGTAGGGAAAAAGATCGAAGGGATGATTGCATTTCAGGGGTCGTACAGAATTTACGAAAGAAATTTTTTTTTTCCACTTTAGCAATAAATGTTTACATTTCAATTCATGTATAGCCCCAGACTATCTTCTTTCTTTTTTTTTTTTTTTTTTTTTAGATATCTCTGAAACATTTTATAATGATAGACTGAAATTTTGTCCATCACCTTATTAGTGTATAGGGTACATTTTACTAATTGGGATATATTTATTTTCTATTGGGGTTGTATACAAATTTAAAGCGTGCAACTTTTAGAAAATTAACGAGAAGAAATTTTTCTTAAAATAATCTTTTTCTTTCCTTATTTTGAACATTTTTTTTCAATTTACATTGCCCACTTATTTCTAGTAGATAAAGAATTAAAGTGTGTTATCACCTTTTTGGGACATCCTGTATATAAACGTCACTAAAGTGGATGATGTTTTCTAAAATGGAAGGAAATCGTCACTGCTAAATATTTGGAGAATTAATTAAATGAGTAATATCCTTTACGACACAATTGAAATTTTCAATAAGAATCATTGTTTTTACTTGTTCCATCAATTTCTAAAGTCTTTTCACTCCAGATGTAGCATATTTAATAGTTCTGTGGCAGCGATTTTTAAACAGTCGCTCGGGACCATAACAGTGGCGGATTAATGCAAGTTTGTCGGGGGGGGGGGGGCGTTAAGTCTGTCGGTGGGGGGCGGTAAGTTAGAAGTTGACATATACATCTATTTTATGGCAGTCAAATAGGATCTTTTACATTAATTTCTTTTTCTCGGGGGGGGCAGTCGCCCCCTCCGCCCCCCCTTTAATCCGCCCTTGGATCATAATAGGGGTCGCTGACATTTAATAAAATGGCATGAATTTAAAGAAAGAATACATCTGCAAATTATTTATTATCTTTAATTTTGCATACAAAATTATAAATTTAAATCTAATTATTTTAATTACACATTTGGTTCAAAATGCTTAAAAGTTTATGTTTATTTTATTTTAAAATGCAAGTTTTACACTAAAGAAAATGTGTTAGACAATATTTTACCTCATAATAAAAATTATGAGTGCTTCATTTTACAATAACAAACATTTCAATTTAAATTAAACATAAATATCTTAAAATTTAACATAAATTAAATTAAACAGAAATTAATTTATTTGTTAATTTTTAAGTTGAGTAGGAATTAAATTAGAAATTAAACAATATATTGTTTTCCATGCATTCTTGTGGCTAGAAGAGAGGAAGCTGTTCAAAATTTTTAATCTGGCAATTAAGGTGTCAAGTTTAAAAAATGTAATTCTGCAAATTATACGGTGAAAAAGCAATAAGTATGTCACACACCAAATAACTTAAAAAACTTATAGCAACATATTGGGAACGGCAAATCTAAAAATCGTAAATAGTCTAGTCAAATTGGTACATTTTTCTTTAAGTTCCTTTCCTATCTAACAGTGTGTACAAACGTTATGTATAAAATCTTTGCATACTTATGAAAGTAAATACATCCACTGAGTATTTAAAACTTCCGTAACTTGCAAAAATGTCGATATCAGTTTCTTAAAGAAAACATTATTCCTATTGAATTATTTTAAACCTAATTTAACGAGATTCAATTTGACATGCACTATTAGAAAAACTGAAAGAGCTTTTACATTTTTTTTTAAAAATTTCCATTTTAAAAGGGTAAAGACGAAAATCTTAAATATTTAAAAACAATGTCTTAAAAATTTAAAAACATTAAATTATGTTAATTTGTTTGAATTTTTTTTTTAATTTTGTTTCCCCTTATTGATATTTTTTATACTTTTCCCTTGACTCATTATACAATCGTAATGTTATCGGAAAGTAATATTAGATTTTTTACAAAACAAAACAGAAAGCACAATTTAGACAAAAGATACAATTCGATGAATTTTAAGTTTAATTATTTATATTCTTAACTCAATAAAAGTACTCAATTAAAAAAAAAAACATCATGGTTGGAAAATTTAATGCATGGTGATATAAACAGTGTTTTACCGATCACGTTGAAAAGACGTCAGGATTTCCTTTGAAATATTTTCGTGGTAATAAATATAAAATATTTTGGAATGAATGTACAAGGAATCATACAGCTAATTAAGGTTGGTCTTGTAAAAAATTACGATCGTCACAAGAATTTTGAACAGGTTTGAAAAGCAAAATATTTTATCATTTTATCAGCGTTTCATCTTCGCAAAACTTTATAAATAGTAGACTCTATGTCTTATGCAAATTTCAGAATTAAATTTTATGTACAAATTTGATCTTGCAAAAGGAACACTATGGCATCACTCATTTTTGAAAATAGTACGTGTTTAATCGCTTGCTGGCTTAATTTATTTTGGGGTTGAAGATCACAGAATGGTAATTATTTTTATTCTTATTTTTGCAGATGTGAATATTTTTTTAAATAATGATACCACTTGCCTATAACATTTTCTAAAAAATCTGATGTGCCCAACTCTACTTTTCGAACATTTGATCTTCACCAAGAGTTTAAATAAATATGATTGAATTGAATTGAATGTAGAGATCAGACGCTAGTGCTCTTCAAATAATTTTAGCGTATCGTCCGCAATGTACAAAAATACTTTTTTTATAGCCCGGTAGAAAACTGTAAGACCTACATACATTAAAATCTATGCAATATGTAAGACAGTGGCTTATAATATGCGCATCTAATTTGAGCTCAATCGAATGTACCATATAGACGCTAGTGCATTTTCAAGAATCTTCAGATTCGGCCGTAATATATAATAACTCTTTTATTGTAGTCATGTACAAAAAAACATAAGCCCTACACTCACGAAAATCTATGTAGGTTTATATGTCGGTGACCTATAATATGCTTACACAATTTAAAATTATTCGATATGTGCCATTTAGACACTAGCTCCCTTTTAATGATTTGCCTGCATAGGCTGTAATGCATAACATGACTTTTTGCAACCCTGTGAACAAACTATCAGCACTACACATAAAAAAAAATATATGCAGGTCGTGCGACCGTAATCTGTAATGTACGCCTCAATTTGCACTCAATCAAATCCACCGTTTAGACACTAGCACACTTTCAAGAGTTTCCGTCCATAGGCCACAATGTAAAGTAATTTTTTTGTAGTCTTCCTATAAAAAGCTATGAGTCCTACATACACCAAAGTCAATACCGGCCGTGTGCATGGACGCCGGCAGTTTAGGGCAAGGGGGGGGAGGTGCAATGCCCCCCTGGATTTTTGTATGCAGTGCTTTTCCTTGCTTTTTCGCTCTTTCCATGGTAACCATACGTTGAAGTAGTCTTTGCCCCCCCGGAAAATATTCTGCCGGCTCCCATGGTCGTGTGAGAGAGATCTATAATATATATACCAAATTTGAACTCAGTCGAATGCACCGTTTAGGAGCTACACTGAAAAAAATGATACAGAACAAAGTGTGGGTAAACGTGACGCCAACACGTTGCGATGTTGGCGTTACGTTTATCCACACGTTGGGCTGTAGACTGTGCCAATTTGCTGTACAATGTTCATCGTGATTGGCTTTATCATTTAGTCGTGATTGGCTCAAGTCATTACGTCATTTAGTGAGTGGATTTACAACACACAGTGCTGTATTATTTTACAGCACAACGTGTGGGTAAACTTAACGTCAACACGTTGTGACGTAGACTGTGCCAGTTGGCATACAATCACAATCATTGCCATAGGTTCTTCGTGATTGGCTTATCAATGTCATTACGTCATTTTTGAGTGGATTTAAAATACACGGTGCTATATTATTTTACAGCAATACGTGTGGTAAAATTACAGGTATTTCTTACAGTGTATCGTATTCATTCATATATACACACATACACATACATACATATATCATGTAAAAATAGCATGAATGAACTCAGTAGACCTCAAAACGTGTAAATTCATCGAAATCTCTAAGTCGAATTTTTTCATTACAATAAATTCCTTACACGGTACATGTTCGGAAAGCAAAAACATTGTAAAACTGCATAATGTAAAAGTAAGTAAAAGCAAATACGAAATAATTCTGAAAAGAGTACAGTGAGAGAAAAAGAGTTCGGAAAAGAGTTTGCGAGTACAGTGAAAACTTTTTCACTGCCCGAGCTGCACTCGGGATGATACGTTTCAGTGGCTCGATCTGAGTTCGGGCAAAGACGACTTTTTCATAACTCTTATAGACTGGCCGTTTGTACATGCTGATATTTTAGCTGGTGAAGAGGCATTCTAAATTATTCTAAATTTTTTCGAGTCTCTAGCGTCACTCGAGTCTTTAAAAAGCTGTTCAAAAGTTACTCTATTTCTTAAAAGAACATTTGAAAGTAAATATTGGGCGGCAAAAAGGTTTTCTTATCGATATAAAAATCTGTCATTAATTTTAATTCATATGCGCAAAATTCAATACCATAGCCGAGCGATTAAGGCACTCAAAATGATTTTTTTTTCTTCTATTATGCCCTCTGACAACCGCATGCGGTGCCAGAGCCCCCCCCCCAAATAGGGAGGCGATGTGCAGAGGGGGGCGCCTTCCATTTTAGTGGGCCCCTGTGGGAGGAAGTCCGACTTGGCCCGGTAGTCCCCTAATTTTGAACCAATTCCAGAGAAGGGACCAACCGCCCTGAAATCGGCAACCCCAGAGGTATCGTTTAACAACTTGGAGGACATTGGAGCCACGACGGATTTTACGTGTACCAGCTCCCATTAGCGTACACGGTTCCACAGCAGTCGAGCCGAGAGGGGGAAGTCCCTCCCAAGCACTGGCCAAGCCGGATGTTGCTTCACTTGTCGTGTTCTTATGGGAACGGAGTTAAGCGCCCAGACCACTGCAGGACACTCAAAATGGTAGACGGCTGAAGTGCGAAGTTCCCGGATTCGGGCCCCGTCGCGGCTGTCGATCTAACGGTCTGGAGTTTTGGTCGGTTTTCTCCACATGTAACGTGAATACGCGTTAGAACACCTTAGAAACCCCTCCGACCATGGCCCTCTCCGTCCAAGGAAGATACCTCTCGTGCAGGTTTGCTTTAATACAATACAGAATTCAACTGAAGAACTATTTTTGCGAATGCAAATGCATGTGAACAACCCCATTTCTTATAAATAAAAATGTAAATAAAAACAGAGAGGAAAAAAAAAAAAAAAAAAAGAATCCACGTTCACTTTCTTCACCACGAATAGAGAAGATTTTTTTCATGACCTTTCCGGAGTCTGAATTCACAAATCTCAAAATACTCTCTTCCCTTTCCACATCAAATTGTTGCATTTTACCAAGCGAAAATGCCTTCGGCACTCCGACAAAAAAAAAAAAAAAAAAAAAAAAATGCTGTGTGTTAGAAGGTCGATTGTACTCGCGTGTCTTTTTTTTTTCCATGTGAGACAGTCATTTTCTCATTATTTATAGATAATATAGAGCCATAAAAATATCTTTTTGATACCTAAGTGAAAGGAAGAAAAAAAATCTGGAGGAAAGAAAATAGAGTCATTTATCCTGAAGTGATGGAAAAAAAAAAATTCAGGAATGGGGGTAGGAAAACAGTGAGAGTATTTCGAAAGAAAAAAATTCTTAAGTGTGGATGATATTAGATTAGAAATGCGAGATGATAAATAAATAAATAAATAAATAAATAAATAAAACTCTGATGTAGACATAGCATGGCTTCCTTGTACGTCTGTTAAGGTGTCTTGTATTCTCTACAAGTTATGAAATAAGAATTTAAAGAAATTCTTTCATATATACAATCGCATACTTACAAAATCTGGAGTGACTACACTCGACTTTCCGAACACTTGATCTTTGCCAATCGTTTAAATAAATTTTAGTCAACTCAATCGGATCTAGTGTTCAGGCTCACTTAAAAGGATTTGGGTGTTTAGGCCGCAATGTATAAGAATGCTTTTTTTTTTTTTTTTTTTTTTTTTTTTGTAGCCCTATAAAAAAACTGTAAGGCATACATTGCTAAAATTTATGTAGAATGTAAGACAGTGACCTATAATATGCGTATACCTAATTTGATGTCATTCGAATTATTTAGACCAGGGATTGCAACGCGGGAAACCGGATCCGGTAATCCGGCGAATCCGACATTATTAGACGTCTACAGGATCCGATACCAATTTACCGGATCCGGAAAGTACTAAAAAAGGAAAAGACTTCATATGAAAGTTATGGAGTTCGACGATAATATTTGTCTTATATTTTAGACTGTTTATTGACAATAAAACCGACATGTGCAGAAGCTGAAAGGTCCTTTTCAGCCACTGCCTAGATTTGTAACTCTCTAAGCCGATTGTCTTATGATACGATTGACATTATTTGTTTCCTACGATCCTTTTTTTAAAACCAAACTTGATTTTATATGCTCGATATACCCAAAATTATTATTTAAAGAAAGTTTACTGAAAAATCCTCGATATTTTGATAATTGTGGATTCTTTAAACTGATCTATGATAACTGTCATCATTACTATAAGACTGCTGAGCTTGAAGAAATTAATAATTATTGTGAACTCAGTAGATTAAGTCAGCGGTTCTCAACCTTTTAACGTCGCGCCTCCCCAACAAAGGTTAACTTACGGTGGCGCGCCTCCCTTCACATTTTTGAGCAAACATTCAGCTTTTTAATCTTTAACCCTTTGAGGCGCAACCCTTTCCCAATACTGAAAAAAGGGGCAGCCGTTGCCATCGCTCGACTTAACTACCAGCAAGATGCCGGACGATCGAAATGTTCATCGCGTGCCACAGATCTAGAGACCCTTTTTTGACGCAGCTGGCTGTGTCAAAAAAGGTCTAACGCTAATTTATTCCTCATTTTTCAACGAATAATTTTCGTACTCCTTGGAAACGTTATATTTCCGTGAATTCTTCTCGAAAATCTGAAGGAAAAGAAAAAAATTCCGTAGAATCTGAAAAAGTTTCTTCAATTAACAGAAGAAGCAAGAAAGAAATATTCCGGCAGCACTGATGCGAAATTTTCGTTAACTGAAGAAATTATTTTTAAGAGTGTGCTGAATAAAGTAGCCCATAAAAATACTGTCCAGTTCTAACACTTCACATCGCAGTTGAAAAGACAAGCTCTTGTGTTTGGTTTTCCTGTTTGCTCGTGTTTTAAACCTTTTCTGACAATTAACCTTTTAAAGACCGAATGGAGATCCAGGCCTATTTTAAATTAGTTTTTCGCATATTTTGTCTTCTAATGTGTTAGATAAAGGATATTAGTCATTTATATGGGGCAGGGCGTAGCCAAGGCGGGGGTTAGTGCGGTCACAATCCCCCCCCCCATGCGGAATTTTTTGCCATACAAAATGTATATTCTTCATTACATTATCACACACACGAATACATATATATGAGTTGTACTAGTCGTAACCCCCCCCCATGAAAAATTTCTGGCTACGCCCCTGATATGGAGTAAAAAAAAAATGTAGACAATTTTCACTGTAATCCCAATTGGGAGCTTGGGTTATTTTTGACCATACTTTTACCTTGGTTTCGAAAATTGAATATACTGATGGGTAGTTTAAACAATAAGTGGAATATAAAGAATTAATAAGATTTATTTTTAAATTTAAGTAAAGATATGAGAGTTAAGTTTGAAGGGGGAGGGGGTGTATCAAAATAGCTCGGTAAAAATTTGTGAAAATGGATATTTTCATGATTTTTTTCTCCTCTTCCCCATTTATGATAGAATTAAAACTTCTTTTTCAAAAACTCAAGTCATTTGGGCTAATTTTTTCATGTCAGTGTTGACTTTAGACGTAATATTTATGTTTCAGTGACTTTAGACGTAATATTTATGTAATATTTATGTATTTCAGCGACTTAATAAAATTTCATTTTTTAATAAATCTTTAGTTTCGTGTTCCCAATTTTGAACATATGCCTGTAAAAGGTTCATTTATTATTTTCGTAATAGATATAGTGGTACTTGTCCGATATTTATTTTATTTATTTATTTATTTTTTTTTTTTTTTTCGATTTCATTTGAGAGAAAGGTGGATGTAGCCAGCTATAAATCACGAATCAGTTCAGTTTCGCACCGTTAATTGGATTTTTATTTTCTGGCTCTCATTTTTCGGCAGCTTTATAGCCAAATTTGTCTTTTTTTGCGATGACTGATTCAGACTCTATCAGTAGTACTTTAGTTTCTGCACTTTAAAATAATCACATTCCGACTAGAATTATTGCATTCAAACTTTTAATGCATCTTTTCGTTACGAAGTGACAATTTTCTACATTTTGCATTGTTATAAAGATCAGCGTGCCTTAACACTAAACGCTAAACACTAAACATCCTAATCATATCAAACAAAGTTAACGGAACCCGGCTTGACGGTACTTCCTATATTTAATGAGAAATTGGTAAGTTTTATTGAAGTGTCTTGTATCAATTTCAAATGAAATGGTTTAACTGAAAATTTGTATAGTTTAACCCTTTGCCTACCGAATATATTTGAGAAAAACTTGCTAAAAATGGAAAATTTTCTTATCTCTTTAATTTTGTTTTTTAACTAAGGTCACGCATTCCATTTGTTTGTTAACTACGGCGCATTTGAGTTGCCCGAACGGAGTTCGACACTAAAGAAATCAGAACTGAGTTCCCGAAAACTGAACCCCAACTGAGTTCGGGCGTCACTGGCAAGGCGTAAAAGGAAGTCACGTGGCATCTAGATCAGATTTTTTACTAAACTTAGCAGTAAAAATAAGTTTCACAAAGTCTTAAAATGTATCGAATGCAGTAGAATTTAGTAAAAATTGAGGACTTAAAAATCAGCTTTAATAACATTTCTGAGAGGGTTGTAAAAACCAGGGGCGTAGCCAGAAATTTTTCATGGGGGGGTTACGACTACTACAATTCATATATATGTATACGTGTGTGTGATAATGTAGTGAAGAATATACATTTTGTATGGCAAAAAATTTCTCATGACGGGGTTATAACCCCCTAAACCCCCCCCTTGGCTACGCCCCTGCCTCAGACCCTTTAAACTTAAACAATTGCGTGCTCCACTGATTCAATCATTCATTACTTCAGAATCAGACTAATGTCTCAAATATCACGTCGCCTATAGCAACAAAGTCCATGAGCAACAGTTTCGTTTGTCTTTGCAATTAAGAAGTGATGCTGCCATCTAGTAGCTATAATATAACTTAAATATGACTTTTACTTAATGATTACGCTTGCAAAGTTTAAATGATAAATAAAATCAGACACCCCCAGCCAAAAATGTCGATAAAGCCAAATGTCGATAATTCAAAGGCAAAAACAAAATAAACTCATCCATTTCTGTATACAGAAAAATAAATAAGTAAAATTATTTAGTAAATCTGGAAGAAAAAAAAAATAATTAGATAAAATAATCTTGCATTAAAAAAAATCATTTTTAGACTGAAAAGAGTTAATTGTACTTGTTCGCTTCAACTTCGTGTTCTTGATTTATTTTTTAACGTTAATTGTGAGCTTTTTCTCATGATATAAATGATTGCCAGACATGTCTGCAAAAATTATGCAATAATATTACTGTATTCATACGTTTGTAGTATTCTTTGCAGTAATTTCATTATCATGCTTAATTAGCTACCATGCTAAATTGTTAGAGGATAATTACTTATATATTATGACTGAATAAATATGGCTTAACGTAAATGCTCAGTTGAGTCCATGTACTTTACATTTTTTTACGCCTTATTACATAAATATCACGTCTAAAGTCCCTCTCATAAAGGAAGGCTATGTATGATACTGTACTATTCCACTGCTTGTCCATAAATAAATGCTTCCAGTAAAAGAACATATAGGAAAATTACTCTTTAAGTATACGTACAGAAGGACGAATTTCAAAGCACGTGCCAAGCTATGCAAGCTATACTACCAACCACAACATTTTTTAAGTTCTTGACACTGTATGCACAAGGCACGTAGTCGAAAAATTATTTTAAAGAGTTTCATCAATTTCTCACAAAAAAACTTCGTTAGTATTACTTTGTGTTAAAAAAATCTGGAGTGATTCCACTCGACTTCCCAAACTTTTATCTTTTCCAAGGGATCTTTACCAATAAATTTGATTCAACTCAATCGAATGAAGTATTTAGATGCTATTTCACACCAAATGATTTAAGTATACAATCTAAATTGTATAAGAATACGCTTAATTAACTAAACTTAAGAATCAGACCTCAAAAAACTGTAAGTCCTATACAAACCAAAATCTATACAGTATGTAAGACAGTGACCTATTATATGTGTACCTAATTTAATCTTAATCGAATCCACTAAATAGTGTATTTTCAAGAATTTGCATCCATAGGGGGTAATTTATAAGAAATCGTTTTTGCAGCCCTGCACAAAAAAACTATGAGCCTTACACACAGCAAAATCTACTCAGACTGTGTGACGGTGACCAATAATACTCAGGGGCTCAGCCAGAGGGGGGGGCTGAGGGGGCTACAGCTCCCCGCCCCCCGAAAAGGGACCCTTTACTTAGTTTACAGTTTGATATTTAGCTTACAATTGAACTTACAATTTGATAGCCAGCCCCCCACCCCCGAAATAAAATCCTGGCTACGCTACTGATAATACCCGTATACATACCCAAATTTAAGTTATTCGAATTCATCATTTAGACACTAGTACACTTTAAATAATTTGTGTCCATATGCCGTAATGTATATACGTTTTTTTGCAACCTTGTAAACAAACTATCAGCACTACACTCGCACAAATCTACACAGGTCATTTGGCTGTGATTTATAAAATAAATACCCAATTTGCGTTCAATGAATGCACCGTTTAAACGCAAACGCAATTTTAAGTATTTCTCTCCATAGGCCGTAATGTATAATAAATCTTTTTTGCAGCCCTCTAAAAAAAAGAAGAAGAAAGAAAGAAAACTATACGTCCTATACACACTAAAATCAATACCGGTCATACGACTGTGTCCTATAATATATATACTAACTTTCAGCTCAATCAGATGCACCGTGAAGGAGCTACAGTGACACACATGCATACGTACATCACTGTAAAAGAATTCAGACCTCAAAACGTGTAAATACATCAAAATCTCGAAGTCGAATTTTTTCATGATGAGAATATTTTCCTTACGTAGTAAAGTTCGGAGAGTAAAAATCCAATGGTGTGTTTCAGTGCTGCCATCTTTGTTTACTAAAGTTAAAGATTATTTGGAATAACACGCAAATAATGTACCACTTTCTAGAAGGTGTCAGAAACATATATATAAATCACATTACAGAGGATATCAGACGGACAGAGAGGTTATTAAAAATTAAGTACGGATATTTGTCCTGGACTTAGCGATCACTTGCCTTTCTCTTATTTTTTAAAAATCTATTAAAATGACTATACTTAAAAATTGTACCCCTTTTTTCTAAAAATAAAAATTTAAAAATAACATAAAATTTCACGGATATGTGTAGGTATTAATTTATTTTAAACATCATTTACTCTCAGCTGATAAACCAAATATTCAAAATAGCAATTAATTACTACTGAAATTGTTTTATTGATGTACTAATTCCTGAGCGTAACCGAAGGCGAAGCGAAGCTTTGCTATTGAATTTTACGACTTGAGTTTGTTTACACCCCCGAGACCGCTGATATGATCTTAACCAACTTGACCACGGTGATGGTGAGCATAGCGTAGATGGACTGAAGCGAGATGGTATCGGTCGGTCATGGCTTGAGGAATAATCACTGAACCAGAATTATTGAATTTTGTGATTTTTGTTCACTAAATTCTTCCGAGTCCCCTAACGCAACCTTGCCAAAACTCGTCAGAGTGATAGTAGCCATCCCGTAGATGACACTGGAGGACTTCTTAGGGGTACGTGAAAAGATTGTCTTGTAATGGTGGAAATCGCAAGAATGGCTCAATTGAAGATACATAAAGTTGTGACACGAGAAGAAATTAGAAACTTGGGGACTTTTTTCTTTTATTAAATCTCGACAGTAGCTGAGTAATATGCTCTACGGATTTAATACTTAAGTGTTAATTACACGGGAAAAAAAACTGAATACAGCCTTGTCATCTCTGTCTTAGCTTAAGAGGATTATTAACTTAAAAAAAAAAAACCCTTCGCTGTTCGAGCCCCGTCGGGGGAGACCCCCCTGAACCCCCTAATATTTTAGTTTCATTATTGCCATATTAAAACAATATTACTTGTCTATGTCATTTTATTTATCATCTTTCGCGTATTCCGCCTGGTAACCCTATGTTGAAATTTTTATGAGTGTAACCTATTTATAGAAAAATACATGTGATGCATATTCTACAGCTTACGAAATAATGTAACAGCAGATTAAAGCTGTTGTGAACTAATAATATTTAAATATATGCAAAAAATACGTGCGATGCATGTTCTACAGCTTACGAAATATTGTAACAATAGATTAAAGCTGTTGTGAACTAATAGTATTTAAATATATCTAAAATTATGTCGCATTTTTGGGACACATTTTTCGGACAACTTTCAATAAAGGGGGTGAGAGATAAGATGACATAGTCATTAAAAAAATAGTATTTCTGCTTTATGTGCATGGCTGGCGTCGTCTTTTTGAGAAAGTGTGTACTAATAAAAGAAAAATCTAAACAAAGGGCACGTAAAAGATAGAAGGTTGGAAACCGATAAGGAAGTCACGCTGCTACTTTCAGCAATTCCTGACTTAGGCCTGCCGTTCAGTCGCACTTTTATCTATTTATTAGATCAAGGGAGGACTATTTTTTTAAATGCATAAAAATGTTTATTTACCCTCGCCAGTTGACTTGGTGATAAATGTTTATCTCTTATATTAGAAGGTAAAGCCCGCTGTGGAGGCAATTGCAACAAAATTATTTGACAAAAGATACCTTCTCTTTATACATTTAATCTTTCTCCACTTTAAACAAATAATTTCACATTCTATTTTTTATATTATACTAGCTGAAGTACCCGTTCTTCGCACGGGAATGAATGGACTTTTTGATATTACGATTTGTGGTGATTACTATTTATTGTAATAAAGAGATATAGCAAAATGGATATCGCATTATATTGTGTTCAATAACCATGCATACCGAATTTCAAGGCAATCGTTTGTACGATGCAGAAGGCCATGCGGCGTAGCGCAATCTAGTGGCGAGTTTTAGCAAAACGGATACGGCGAAAATATCCTTCGCATTCAGATATCAATGAATACGAAATTTCAGGACGATCGGCTGGACAGCCCTGAAGTTCACGTGCAGGGCCGATCCCAGAAGAAAATCTTGGGGGGGTGAAGAGAGGTAAATTGCCAACTGAAAAAATAGATTTGCCGATTTAGTTCCCAAGTTGGACACTACCCTATATTGGATAGTTTTCCGAGGAACAGAACATGCCCATAACATAGAACAGCATAAATACCTCTTTAAGTTGTACAGAGGGAGCCGCAAAAGTTCGACTTTCAGAAGATTCACATTATTTACGCATTAATGATCAATCTGGTTTTTACATTAATAAAGATAATTAGTACATAAATAAATTGCAGAGGTTGTACGTAAAAGGCGGAATTTTCCACAAAAAGGCTCGATTATTATCACTTTGCCAACAAAAATCCACATTTTTGTTGGGTAGGGATGGTTACATTCCTGACTCTGTTAAAAGTAATTAAATTTTCATAAAATATTCATAACTTTTAATTTAGTCATAAAATATTCTCTCAGGAATGAAGGAAATATTTGCCTATGCGACAAAACTATCTGTCCTAGCTTGGGTTGGCGAAAATGAGTTTGGGGGGACCCTCAATGGAGTCTTTACCTTTACTTAAAAAAAGGAAAGGAAGCCATACCGAGAGCATTGTTTATAAAACACTTTCCAACACTGTCTTATTTGCGTATATACTATTGCATACCTGCCAACTCTACTGGATTTTGATGGTTTCTCCTGGTCTCCTGATTTTGCATTAAAATCTCCTGGTTTTCTTAAATTTTGAAGCTTTAATAATCGACACATTTATTCCCCACCATTTTTGAAAGATTACCGCTCTCTGAGTCTATTCATTCAATATGGACCAGTATACCATGGTATTTTGGTCCAATAATAAAGATTTGTGCTTATATTGATTACTCATTTGTGAAGGATTCTTGAAAATGTGAGAATTAGACGGCAAGTCATTTAATTGTATCATTTTTTGATAAAGTCCCAAAATTTTACTACTTTTTTTTGTCTAAAAAGAAGAAATTTTGTAAAATTTCGAACCTTTAAGAAAAAACCTGTGGACGTAAAGAAACGTTGAAGTTTTATTCATTTTATATTAAAAGAATTCTTCTATTTCTCTGAGCTCTTTTACAAATTCAATTTTTAGTATCACGACCTTATGTGTGATTGAAATTTCAAACATAAGTTGTTATAAAAAGCAAACTTTTCATTTTAAAAACCACAACTGTGTCGTTCCATGTCAAATTATATTTTTTAAAAAATTATATATAGAATAGATGGCGAAATTTAATGTGTGAAAAAATTTCGAAGAGTGTTTTGACTTAGTGTGTGACTTAGATAAGTAATTAGGACTTTAAGATTATGATACCACATAAATCTACTGGATTTTCTTAGTTAGATGTTGGGGTTGGCAGGAATGCTATTGCATGACGAACAGTTAACTGTTCGCTCCCAACGTAGCTAAAGACGCGACAGTAGAGATTCCTCCCTTCTGTGTCCATCGTTGCCCCCCGGCGTGAGTCTTAGAATGTTTCTGCTCTGGCGGCAGCCTTGCACAAGCGCATGACTGGGCCATGCCAGGGCATTCTAAGACCCATGCCGAGAAGCAACGATTTATACAGGAGAGAGGAATTTCTGCCATTGAGTCTTAGAAACGACGGTAGTGAACAGGTTAAAGCCAACAAGAAACTAACATATTGTGATCTATGAGTATTTTGTGAGCATGGGCGTCGGCAAGGGGGGTCAAAGGGGTCGCTTGACCCCCCCCCCTGGAAAATATGACTTTTTTTTTTTTAAAATTAGGCATCATAAGGCATCATTAGGCATACGTAAAAGCTCACCAGCCCCTTTTCCGGAAATAAAGTAATTTATGTATTTTGACATACTGCAACAACTCGCTGCAAAATTTCTGTGGGGAAAAAAAAAAAAAAAAGATTATTTTTCCAATTGCCAGCATGTTTCAAACAAGGACGAATTAAAGGGGTGGGACGTAAGGGGCGATCGCTCTCTCGTAAAAAAATAATAATAATAATTCCATATCAGCGGAAAAAAATCGTAAAAAAATAATAATAATAATAATATCAGCGGAAATGGAAATTGTATTAATTTTTATTATAGGGATTATTGTAATAATAAATATATTATTGTTTAATATAAATATTGATATTAATAAAGAAATAATGGAAATTAATATAATTATTTTTATTATTATTATTATAATTTTTGGTTATTATAGTTCCACAAACTATTGTTTAATTAACTAATATGAATGTAAATATTAAAATATAAGTAAATCTATTTTAAGGATTAGAATTAATAAGGGAATTATATGGAGGAATATGGAGGTGAAGGTTTTTTGATTTGAATTAAAGAATGAATATTTTATGTTGTTATTATTATGAGTAATATTGATAAAAAATGAAAGTGAAAATGAAGCAGTAGCTAATGATATAATAAATATTAAAATGATTGTTTGATTAGATCACATTATTATTGATGATATTAATAAAATTTCTCTAAAGGTATTGATTGTCGGGGGGGGGGGCTGACGTAATACATGGGAACTTAAAAAAAAATTTCTAGAGGGGGGCAAATTTCACACTTGTAACAATTTCAGTTCTGATTTTATTTTGTGATGCAGCTTTCATAAGACAATATACCAAAAATCTAGGGAGGGACAAGTGCCCTGCCTTTCCCCCTTTATGGGCACCCATGACGTTATAAAAGAGTTATTACCATAATCGAAGTCACTATAACCGAGTTCATCAGTATTTGTAGCCCCAGCCCCTTAACTAAAATCTTGGGTTCGCCGCTGGTTACTACTTAAGTTATTAAATGAATTCTTAATTCAAGGTTTAATGCAGACGAAAACCTGGATATTTTCGAGGAGCTATTTCAAGCACACTAAAATCACAAAAATTGCGAATCAGTACGTTTGAAAATGTAACTATGACGTAGATGCCACAGCTTTTAACTTTTCTACCCAAATGTAACAATTTCCTGAAGTTAGAAACGGCTACAAATCAGGAAACTTGTACATTTCCATAATTTTAAGGTAGCGCAGATTTTTGTCTTTTATCTTTGTGGGGGGGGGGGGGGGGATAATGGATGGCGCTAAAAAGTTTTATTTTTCGGTGGTACGAAGACTCAGAGATCAGCGTATCTTATATATTTTATAATCCTTAGTGAAAGCAGATGGAGCTGTAGCCATGTAATCTATTCAGTGAATTTAAAGAGAATCAGAAAATAGAAATTCTGTTTAAGTGAATTTTTTGGTCTCTTCATTTAACTTGAAGAATAAGTACTTGAAGAATTAGAATAAGTACTTGAACTATAAGTATAAAATACTGAGGGTAGTTCAACGGCAATGATTGAGGGGTAGCTACATTACTTACTTATTTATTCCGTTAGATGAATCAAACATTATTTTCGCAGAATAACAGAAAAAACTAATCGTGCGCGAGGCCAAAACAATAGGACAATGTTGAGTCTACAGAGAAAATGCTTTCAGTGATTATTCCTACACTACATGATCACTGCCACATCGCTTTAATATCATTTACGCCATGGCCACTATCACTGTGCCAGATTTGGTTAAGATCGCATAAACGATCTTGGAAGAGCTCGCAAGCAAATATTTTCAGTGATAGAGTAAGAAAACAACAGTCGCACAGTTCAATTATAAAGCTTCGCCTCTTAGGTTACGCTCAGGAATGCGCTTAAATGAGAAGTAAGCATATATTTTTATATTTCTTTGTATTTCCCTTTTAAATAGAATGACCATCTACAAGATGATAAAAAATAATTAAAATCGTAAAAAGAACCACGGATTAATTATTATTATGTTTTATGAATGTGCGTTCGAAAGATAGGAGAGGGTTTTACGAAGCAATAACATTATTTTAAACAGGTAAATATTCAACTATTTGGATTGGAGCTGTATGTTGCATCTCATTAACAAGAAAGACAAATCATACCATAGATATTATAAGAATGCTTTCCGACACAGTATTATTTGAAATAAATAAAAGCTTTGTGTAAAAAACTCACATAAAAAGAGGTATGTGTGGGTTTTTTTTACACAATTTTTTTTATTTATTTCATCTTTTAACTCCAGTGTTTTGAATGCTTTTTCTGCCGTATTATTTGCTCATGTACTACTCCTTAGCATATTGTTAATCTGTTCGTTTGCATCTTTCCATAAGCAATTTCCAGTCTGCCTCCAGCGTTGCTTCCCGGTATGGATCGTTGAATGCCCCGGTATGGCCCAGCGTTTGCGGACATGGAAGGGAAATAGCTGCCATCGGTTATAAACAACATTAGAAGCGTGAATGAATATAAAATAAGTGTTTTGTAATAGATATGTTTGCCATGGTACATCTTTGTCATATTTGCATTAGTTGCTCTTTCGCGTTCGAAGAACGGGTACTTCAGCTCTTGTTACTAATATTTATTTGATCCATACTTAAAAATGAAGTCACATATTTTTCCTCTTAATTTTTGAAAGATTTGTGTATTTTGATAAAAAGCACATCATTAAGAAAGCAATGGATGTATCTGCTAGAAGCAGAATCAGAATACGCAATAACATATGTAACATTCAGCAAAAACTTACGTAACATTAAGTAACACTGGGGAGGTGAAGAGACAAAGTCCTTGCCGTGAGGCTTTTGTTAGATCATCACGTTTCTACACTGTTATTTTTTAATTTCATGTTTTTTATAATGCTGCATTTATATGATTTTCCCTTAAAAGCTGATAGCATCATGACACGCATTACAAAATAATGATAATTTCAGAGAAATTTGCATTCCGGGAAAGCAGGTTTCCGTATTTGTTTGTGCTTTTACACAAACGAAGACTTTAATAGAATTTTAAATAGAGTCCAATATGTCGATTGAGGAAATTAATACGAAAGCTTTACTTTGGAAATTTTGAGATTAGTTAAAACATAATTTTACAGATGCCCATCGGAAAATTAAAATTTATACAGAAAAATACAGTGGGTTAAAACGCAACTATTTGTTCAATCTGCTTTATTATATAACTATTAAAAATCAAAATGTCGCCTAGTTAATGATTTTTAACATAGAAACGTTTCTCTATAATCGTCCTATGTAAAATTTTTTTTTTTTTCAACGTCGTCATCAGTAAATATTACCCTACTAGAAAAACTAACTGGGCGAAAACTAACGGGGTTTTTTAAGGTACTATAAACGCGACGTCATAAATTAAAATCTGTGTCAGACTACTAAATTCTGCCACAAAATTTAAGCCATATCAAAATTAATTCGGAATTGGTACAGCTCTAAATAGCTCCTAGACGCTCCTAGCTCCTAAACGCCTCCTATAGTTTGGCGTTTTTCGGGAGATTAAAATAAATACCAGTAGCGGATTAATGCAAGTTTGTCGGAGGGGGCGGTTAGTTTGTCGGTGGGGGCGGTTCGTTAGAAGATTGACATATACGTCCATTTTATGGAAGTAAAATAGCATCTTTTACATTAATTTCTTTTGTCTCGGGGGGGGGGGGCGATCACCCTCTCCGCTCCCCCCCTTTAATCCGCCCTTGATAAATACGCCAGTTTCTCCTGCTGAACCAAAAGAATTTAAATACTCAAATATTCGCGTTTCTCGTGCATTGTTAACTTTAGACACGAGCATAACCTTTAAATTATTTCAGATGTGTAATGGCAATATTAGATTATGATTTTCCACAACAGAAACGGTTTATTATGCAAAATATTACAATAATATGGATTAAAGCTCAGTATACCATATTAATAAATATTTCGTGTAGTATATTAAATTACACGTTTTTGTTATATTCATCATTTTTCAAACGATGCCTTAAAATTAGCTACTAAACGGTAAGTAATCCTAAGCTAATATATTCCATAGTCGTTTCAACCGAAAAGACTATGCTAATGATTCTTTCTTTCTTTCTCCAACTTCATACATACTATTTTTAGAAAATTTCGACTCAGCATTACATTTAAGTATTTTATTTGTTTTTTCCAGTGGAAGTTGATATACCATTCAAATAAAATATATAATGGCCATATTAAGATGAAATATCAAGGTGAATTTCTCTACACAAAAAGAAAATGTACTTTTCTTTTCGCAAATGTATTGATCCTTTTCCGGATACATACACGTGGGAGCGGATAGTGGCTCCGATATAAACTCATTGGTTTTATTCAAAACGTGACATTTCACCATTATAAAAACACATTGCACAATTAGCATGCGCAAAATTATTAATTAAGTGAAAATATATGCAAAATAAGTAGTACTATATGTAAGAATAGTATAAGTGCTGCATTAACCAAAAAGGCTTATTTGTTGATTTAAAAGTTTTTTATTTCTTTTTTTATTAGTTTGTTTATTTTGACTCGAATTAACGATCAGCTCCCTACATACATAGCTTTAAAATGAAAGAATTTCAGGAGAGAAAACATTTTAGACCAATGCCAATAACTTTGGTTTGTTGCATGTACTTTGGTTTTGTTGTATGTACATTATTTTGTATATTTTTTTAAGTTCTCCAAAACCAATAAGTCAAAGAATACGCTTATATGTTAGCTAATTTGTATTCTTGTACTGAAGATATTGTTGCGGAATTACTCTGCTACTCCTGGGGTTCGTCGTTCTAAAGTCCAATTGGTGTAAAAAGTTCAAGTAAAAAGTCACCTTTCAGGATGGAACACAAACTTTATTGCTTCTAGAACTTCGTAGAACAATCAGCTGTACACAATTCACAAGCACAATCTAGCAGTAACGTGCTTTTAACAATCCGCTTAGATCAGAAGCTCTCACAAATGCTGTATTTCTCACACAAAATAATTCACTTTCACAGGCAAAAATTCAATGAAAATATTCAAGAGATATCGTACACAATCTCTTAAGACACAGCAATGAAGAATTTACACACAGCACTTTGAAAACAGCTTCGTAAAGCAAGCTAAAACACGGCTTCTATAGCACTATCAGTTCACAAAACAAGCGTACTCTCACTGACAGCTCTTCACACATTGAGCGTTCAACTCGCACTCAACTGTCGGGGCAACGCGCTGGTGGAATTTATATATATCCGAGGCAGAAACTGCAAGCAGTTTCTAGAAAAGTATATTCCTCGAAGATTCCAGATAAAGCGGGACTTCTGTTTACGTCATAGAAGAGAAATGTTAGGTTATTATGCGTTTTTAATGCAGGAAAAACAACTTCCAGGCCCCATTGGGAAAATCGCGCCAAATGACCAAAATGTCGCCAAGCTTGGCGACTTTTGGCGAAATATCCCCAAATTTGGCGCCAAAAATAAGTCCTAGGACTATTATTTCTCGAGATTTCTAGAACCTCCATTGAAAAACAATGGCAAACCGAAACCTCCATATCTCCGGTTCTAATTGACCGATTTTGATGCAACAAAAAGCAAAATTTATCTATTTGAAGCGTAGAATACGAATTTTAAACCATTTTAAGCCCCAGAGCAGCCGGTTGCCCCGAAAATTCGTAACAATAATATGAAAAATATAGGGACAGTCATCTACTTTACAAGACACCGATTTGAAAAAAATATTTATAAAGAGATAAGAGGAAGAAAATCTGAAACACTTTCAGATTTTAAATACGCACCAAAGTGCTCTATATTAAAAGCGTATCATAGTTTATGCGTCGTCCCTATTTTTCTTCCTTATTCCATTGAGTTGGACAGTGTATCATTATTCATGACTGTGCCGTATTTTGCTTCCTTGTTTCATAAAACATCTTTCGAATCGAAATCTATATTAAAATAGCCTACTAAAACTATTTTACAATCATTGCCAAGTATATTACAACTATACTTCACCGTTTTAAATATTGTTTCGAATGTCCATCATAATCCATGAGTGTGCCGTGTTTCTCTTTCTGGGTTGACTCCTACTTTAACACAACGACTCTCGCCAAAGTGGCTATAATTAAACATATGCAGCTACCACGACGATCTTTTGTATGTATGTGGCTATCGTAATTTAGAATTAAAATGGCGATTTGGAACAACATGTAAGTACAGCATCCCGTTACATTTTTATTTATTTTGGTTTGCCAATTAATGTAGCTTTAATAATTAAGTGCCTTCCAATTCCTTAACTGGTGCGTTTATCGCTCATTTGTTCACTTTAGTTTTCATCTAGTTCTTTTGGGAGACGTTGAAACTTGTGCATAAGTCCTAGAGACCCATGACTGCAAAGCTCGGCAAAGTGCGAGATTTTTTAGGTTGGCGAGAGGCGGGGGGCGTATAAAATAGGAAATCCAACTCTTGCTTGTACCGTAAAACACATCTTTGGAATCGAAATCTATCTTAAAATCGCCTACTGAAACTGTTTTACAATCTTCTCCAGGCATATTCCAACTATATCCCGTAGACATTTTAAATACTGTTTGGAATGGGCATCATAATCCATGAGTGTACCGTGTTTTCCTTCCTTGTTCCATAAAACACTTCTTCGGAATAGAAATCTATATTGAAATCGCCTACCAAAACTGTTTAACAATTTTCGCCTGGCATAGTCAAACTATACTTCACCTTTATAAATACCATTTGGAAAGTGTATCATAATCTATCAGTGTACCGTATTTGTCTTCGCTGTTCTATAAAACACTTCTTCGGAATTAAAATCTATTTTAAAATCGCCTACTAAAACTATTTTACAATATTCGCCAGGTGTTTTGTAGCTATACTAGAAATATATGTGGAAAATGATACTCCAGTATAGTACAATTAACATTTAATGAAAGTATAAAACATAATACAAATTAGACAACTTAATTACAGGTTAGAAGAGAAAGATTTTTAAAAAAATGTGAGTTAGTTCTTTGGAACATCTATCATCACACACGTCAAATGGCCTCACCATGACACAGTGGTTATGCCACTGAAAATGGTAGACGGCCGAGGTGTGAAGGTCCCGGGTTCGGGTCCCATCGCGCGGCTGTCCATCTAACGGTCTGGAGTTTTGGTATGTTTTCTCCAGATGTAACGTGAATACGCGTTGGAACCCCTTAGAAATTCCTCCTACCAAGGCACCCCCCATCCTAGGCAGATACCCCGCACACACGTCAAATTTTCGTCTCAATCGTACCTCTCACATCTCGCTCTCTGGCAGAAGGAACAGAAACGGAAATTTCCCTAGCCTCGTTGCTATGGAAACCTATGACGCTTGCAAGTGGCGGCATCTCTTGGGAAGTCTGACATCTTGTGCGCTAAGACTAATTATGGTCGGTATATGACTGGCAGGATAGAATGGCACTAAATATATTTATAAAAATCCACACACAATTCATTAAAAAAACACATTTGAAGAGTGACTCGACGCGGTGATTGTAGGAAAAGGTGTCTACACCAAAAACCTGGGAGAAATTAATAGCACTCTGGTGCTAATAATGCATTTTATGTAGTAAAATTCCATATTTTGTTTGTAAGATAAACTATCGTCCACAAAAAAAATCACTTGAATGCAATGCTGGTATTTTATTTTATTTATTTATTTATTTATTTGTTTTATACTACATGAATCAAAATTAACTAAAAAATCATCCTGTATTGAGAGACTGGACTGACCACATAAAATGGTACTTTTTGATTATTCCAGATCTGTAAGTACAAATTTAAATGTAATGTTTAAGGCTTTTTATGCAAAAAAATATACGTTGACAGAGTTTTAAAAAATAAAATAAATGATAAATGCTCTGTTATTTGTTTTACTTTTATAATAAATAAATGATAAATGAGCCTATTTATAAGAATCGACATTATAGATTTCGAGGACGCACCACCACCACCCTCCCCCAAAGGAGTCTGTTTGAGAGGCAACTTGAGGGGTCTGCAACTTTAAGGGTAATTTAAGTTTGCTCGACCAGAGTGTTAGCCCAAAATAAGGGTAATTTTTTTTTTTTTTTTTAAGTTTTCCAAATCAAGTTTTTTATTTAAAGGTGGACTAAAAAGTATAAAATTCTTTTTGAGAAAGTTTTCTATCTCAAATGCTTATTTCAACACACAAATGCATTCTATAGTACCGATTATCGGCGGATGTACTTAGAAAAGTCATTAAATATTACTTTATACTTTCCGAATATGTACCATGTAAGGAAAGTATTGTAATCATGAAAAAATTCAACTTCGAGATTTGGGTGTATCGACACGTTTTGAAGTCTTCTGAATTCATTTATGCTATTTTTACGAGATGTGTGTATGTGTGTGTGTGTGTGAGTGAACACGATAGCTCCTAAACGGCGCATTCGATTGAGCTCAAATTGGGTATATATGTTATAAACCACCGTCGCAAGACCGGTATTGATTTTGGTGTGTATAGGACTTATAGTTTTTCTACAGGGCTACGACAAAGATTTCTTTTACATTATGGCCTATGGGGGGAAATTCTTGAAAGTGCGCTAGCGTTTAAACGGTACATTCGATTGAGCTCAAATTGGGTATATATGTTATAAATCACCATCGTAAGACCGGTATTGATTTTGATGTGTATAGGAGTTAGTTTTTCTACAGGGCTACGCCAAAGATTTCTTTTACATTATGGCCTATGCGGGGGGGGGGGAGTTCTTGAAAGTGCGCAAGCGTTTAAACGGTACATTCGATTGAGCTTCAATTTGGTACATATGTTTGAATTATTCATTGATTAAAATTTATTAAAATGCTTGGTAATGATCTTAATCGTAAGTGTTTGGAAAGTCGAGTGGAGTCACTCCAGATTTTTTAATGTAAAAAAGTATATAAGTTTTGAAATCCTAATGCTCTTAGCTACCTACTTCTATATGAGGTCAAATGAAGTACAACACCTGAAGCTTTTAAAAATCATATATTATTTTACATTAAAAAAGCAATATTAATTTTCTAAGTATCTGCGCCGATGATGAATAATATAGAATGGATTTGTGTTGCAATCCAATAAGTCATGGGTGACCAAATCGTAGCGCATTGGACGATTTCAGGTGCCGCATGGCATCATTTTTCCTACTTATTATTTTACTACAAATTGACGACTTTGTAAATATTTTTGTGCCCGGAGTATTTTATTCCTTTTAATTTAGAGTCTCACATCAAAAAGAGAAACATTTGTACGTTTCAAAATACATGGTCAAAAACTGAGCCATCTTTAAACTAACCCTACCAAATATCCAAAAAATTAACTCGAGAATCCTCTTCCTCTTAACAACAATTTCAGTCTCATGTTTACATGTTATTGCTTTTCCTCGATTAAACTAGAACCTGTGTCCTATTTTCCAACTCCAACCTATTTTCCAAACTCGTGAACGTAAAGATGTAAAAAAGGCGGTTAAGTTGCATGACGCCTCTGAACTCATCCATGAAAATATTTGGCGCAACGTATGCAGATGTTTAGCCATCTCTGAAATAAATACTTGAGCTTGAAAATTTTCTCAAAAATTATTTCATACCTTTTAGTTCTTCTTGGATAAAAAGCTTGATTTTAAAATCTTTTTATCTTACCATTTTATCCTTTTTTGTCTGAAAATTGTTTTTTCTTGGTTATTTTCGTCGAGCCTTATCAAGACGTCGCTTGCGTTGTGTTGCTGTTTCTTTCATGCTCTCATTTTTTGTCTTAGTGCTGTATCCACGAGTACCGCAAGAAAGGCAGCAGAAAGCGTCCGCGCTGATACATACGTTTAGTGTTGCACGTGAAGATCACATCACCCGGGGCAAACCTTAATTTTGGTGCCCCTTCTTTTCATTGTGACGCCCCTTCACAAAGCGGCACCCGGGACGCGAGCTTTGCTTGCACCTCCCCCTAATTGCGGTCCTGTGTACGCTGCTCAGTGTCTGAGATTTTAGAAAAAGTTATCACCACTGATGAATACCATGTGGAAGCATTCCTTTGCCTTTAAAGTCGAGTCCGTTCTCAAAAGTATATATCAGACAATCGCTAAAAGTAACAAAAGAACAACTTCAAAGATCGTCTGCGTCAGAAGCGTAGCAATTCAATAAGTTTTTTTTGTTGTTGTTGTTGTTTTTGTTTTTTGTGGGGGGGGGGGGCTCAGTATGTTTTGATCGATTCCGGAACTAAAAATGACACCATATTGTGCTGATTTGTAGCAATTTTCTCCCTTACATCAAGGTTGGGGGGGAGGGGCTCGAGCCCCCAAAGCTCCCCTTTTCCCACGCCACTGGTTGCGCTTTTAGGCATATTGCCTGGGTTGTTCCCACGGCTTGTGAATTCATTTAGATAGAATAGATAGAATAATCCAGAAAATCCCAAGTAGTCCCAAAATGACGATTCGGGTAAATATCCCGAAAGTACTACTCAACAGGGTTGCCAATTTAGCTACTTTGTAGCTAGATCTTGGCATCTGGCAATACCGAAGTATTTTGTAAATCGGAAATGAAAGTCCAAATGACTCAAAAAACACTTGCAGACAAGCATATTCCACCAGCACAAGCATTCAGAAGTAAACGCCAATGAATAATTTATTTTTTTCTCATCATGAAACATTTTTAGCCATTTCTGGCCATTTTAAACTTTGATCTCAGCCAATTTTTCTCCGGAAAAGTTCTCAACACGCTCAGTGCGATCGAAGTCACACGTGTATTACTCTGTATCAGCTCCATCGGACGATAGAAAATGGTTTAACCCTTTTTAAGGCAGTGGTAAATATCTTACCATGCCGTCGATGTAAAATAGAAAATTCGTTGCAATACTTCAGAAAAATAAATAAGTTCGCGGGAAAATATTTCAATACGAGTACTTTTTAAAATACAGATCGTTCCAAAATGATTGAAAATACCATTATAATTTAAGCTATTGCCATTCTGCGCATGCGCATGCCACTATCATGGCTACCGTTTGGAGGCAACAAACCGTTTGGAGGTTTACTCTCGTTATGCTCAATCTAGATTCCCTATATCTATGGAATAGATAGAATAATCCAGGGAATCCCAAGTAGTCCCAAAATGACGATTCGGGTAAATATCCCGAAAGTACTACTCAACAGGATTGCCAATTTAGCCACTTTGTAGCTAGATCTTGGCATCTGGCAATACATTTGTAAATCGTACTGATTTACAAATCAATTACAAATCAATTTGAATCATTTGTAAAATCGTATTTTGTAAATCGGAAATCAAAGTCCAAATGACTCAAAAAATACTTGCAGACAAGCATATTCCACCAGCACAAGCATTCAAAAGTAAACGCCAATGAATAATTTATTTTTTTCTCATCATGAAACATTTTTAGCCATTTCTGGCCATTTTAAACTTTGATCTCAGCCACTTTTTCTCCGGCAAAGTTGGCAACACGCTCAGTGCGATCGAAGTCGCACGTGTATTACTCTGTATCAGCTCCATCGGACGATAGAAAATGGTTTAAAATTCCTATATAAATTTGGAAATCGAATTATATAATAGCAAACTAAGCTGGTAAAAAGCTTGAAATGGGGGGAGGGGGAGGTGTAAAACGTATTCACGTAGTTTTTTATATAAAAGAAAAATTGATTACAGAATTTATTTAAGGCATGAGACTACCCAAAAAATCCTGGTTTTGTGAAAATTTTCAAATTTTTATTTTTTTGTTTATTCTACAGGTCATACGATGAGGATTCCAAAACAGTTTTAGTGTCGTTTCTACGATAGCTAGAAGCAAAGTTATGCTACAGATAATGAACCAGGAGGAGTATTTTGTACAGTATTAAAATTTTCAAACGCGTTTTCTGAAAAAGTGCATTTTTTTGTAAAATTTCTATACGATAAATGTCATATCTCATAACGTGTTTAAGATATTGACTTGAAATTCTGCTAGATATGTTGAACATTACTAGCTGTGTTATGAAGCAGAATATCATATTTCTGTGTTTATTTATTGATTTTAAGACTCTTTTTTTCCCCAAACCTGCCGTTTCTTTAAAAATATAATAAATACTGAGTTTTCGTATAAAAACTGAAATATTTTCATAACTATTAAAACTTTTGCAAATCTTCTGGTTCATAACACAGAAAACTCAGTCTTCTACTGTTTGAATGTTATCAAAAATATTTATTAGAGTTGTTTACAAGATGTGTGACGCAAATGCAATTTTTAATTAAATTTCAAATAAATTTGCTAATATTTCGATGTTTACATTGAATTTCTTTAAAACTTCATTTAAGTTTTTACCATATTAGCCCGAATCCAACGCGACTCAGAAATTTTTTCATTAAGATAATTAGGAAAATCTTGTACTTAGACCTCGAATTTAGCGCGAGTCAGGTTTCTAACGGGAAATGATCAGTCAAAGAATATCGCGTTTTATTCGGGCTAATACAATAGTTTTGTACTCCGTTTTAATTATAAATATGGATTTTTCATTAAAATTTTACTTTTATTAAAAAAAAGTGCCCCGAATGTAGGCTTACAATTAAAAGAGATATGTATAACTTTTATTCCCTTCTACAGTCTGGAGCTTCCCAAATTCAGACTTCCAAACTCTGGATTTCTATAATACGGGCGAAACAGCCTTAAAATAATCAAGTTATGCACAGGAACTGAAATTTAAACCGCAGACTGTATTTTAAAATATTCTTTCTCTTGCGTATAATGTATTTCATTCATTTATGCAATGCATTTCATTCATTTATATATTTTTTCAATTCAAGAAAGGTAAGTCTACATATTTGACAACTTTACCTAATTATAACGATTTTCCTTAATTCTTACTGCAGGATTCCTATAATGCGGAATCGATAAAGTCACAGTGAAACCAGATTTGAGAAGTTTAAGGTACTTAGTGAGCGCAATGTAATTCGTCCTGGCTTGTGTGCCCTCTTACCAGGGGGGAAAAGATTTTGCTCGCACATGATTCTACCACTTTGGATTAAGAAATTTGCCGCAAATTTAGTATTTTATATTTTTGACAGTTCTTCTTTTAAACGATTTAGGAAAGGACACTCCGTATGCAGTGAAATTTTCGAATAGGTAGAATGTACAGTTTTTGTAATGCCGCCATGTAAAGAGATTGAGGGCAGTAATTGATTATTCTTTCGAAAAATAACTAAAACTAAAAAGTTGAAACTAATTTCATCTGTTTCAGAATAGAGAGAATTTTCCGATGATGCAAAGACAAAAAAATGTCTGATCAATAAAGAAGATACAAGCTGATATACGCGAAAAAACGCAATTTTTTTAACAAAATATTTAAAAGCATTCTTAAAAAGGGTATCTGAAAATTAAAAACTGCAGTTCTACTGCCATCGGAGGTTACACGTGTATGTAAAATTCGTAAGTAGGTTGAAATTGATAAACAAATTTTCAATTGGAACGACATACCAAGCAGGTTAGTAAAAAGTTTGAATTAATGTCCTGACCTAATTAAAAGTTTGAAATAAAGTTCGGCCCTAATAAAATCATTAGTTCTTAGAAGGAAAAAATTGAAAAATTAACGTTAGCTATTTTTTTTTTCAATTAAATCATTTCATTTACATTTCCTTGATCACATCGCGATGGAATCTAAAACAATCACAAGGCATTTTATGAGGAAACCGGAATCAAATATTCAATCAAATGTGTAAGAGAACTATTGTTACCGTGCAGTGGCGGCTCGTGAGTCATTTGAATGGAGGTTCACAAAATGAACTTCGAAAATTAAGTATGCAGATACGACGCACCTTACTAACTTAAAAATATATTTGCATTTCCAGCAGTTAAAGAAAACAACGCATGCAACTGAAAAAAAAAAAAAAAAAGTCATATTTGGTCTTACATTTCGTCACCAAGACAAGTTTTAGGAAAAATGTTGTCTTGAATTTTTATTTCGTCAATATTTTTTTTTTCAAAAGATAATATTGAAAAAATGTAATTGCTTGAACTCCGAAACACTTATTTTACTCCCATCTTAATTATTTACACTAGTTCGTAAAAAATACTGTAGTGAAAAATGATAAAATTGAAGAAAATAATAAGAAAATGGAAAAAAAAGGATTAACTAACCGAACATAACAAACTAAGGGAGAATCCGGAAGAGATAACGGCAAAAAAAAATCGTCCGTGAGCACACTAAAAATGTGCAAACTGAGTGATATCAGCAGCGCCTTACTTCTCCCACTACTCTCTCCGCGTCTTTTCTCAGAGAGATGTTCAGAAGGCCATTTGGGCGATCGCATATGGGAGCGACGAAATACAATGCCTACGATACAGTGCGTTAGCTATAATAAGCGTATTTAATAATAGTAGGGGTGGGGAAGGGTAAAACTCACGTTTTAGATTCACAAAAATCTAGAAATGTACTTAATATTTTTTAATTTAATTTGTTAATGTGTTTAATCAGTGGCGGCTCGTGGGATACAGCAAGTACAGCCGGGCTGCACTTGAAATTATCAGCACATACATTAAAATAATTTATTCTACTAACTTTCTTAAATTCAGACTAGAATTATGGAATTCCTATGGTAAATTTTTTAAAAAATCTCAAAAAAAACCCAAAAAAAACGTATTGTAGTAACGGCCGGATCGCTCATTCAGAAAAAACCCCTTTAATCTTCCCGCAATTCAACTGCGAAAGTCGTTGGTACAGCCCAGGCCTCCTCTCGGAGGCCTCGGTACAGCCTTCAGCGCTGATTAAGGAATTGGCAGCACCGTTGCCATGGTAACGAGTACGTAAGCAGTTTCTCCGGCTTAGGATAGCATAGGGTGTTTTAGCTAAGACACAGCCGATGAAAGGTTTTCTCATTTTTGCAGCATTCGTGAATTCGACAAACTGATTGGGCTCGGACGGGCAGTGAGGGAGAGAATAAAGACACAGAATATATGTTCTAGCCCAGCGTTTCTCAAACTGAGGGGGGCGCGCCCCCCGCAGAACGCTTGCAGGGAGGGGGGCGAGAAAAACTATAGAGGAAGTAGTGATGCATGCTTTTAAAAAAATCATCTTATTTATTCTCATTTTTACTCAAAAATATATCCATTTTCGCTTAAAATGTTCATTATTAAAGATTAAAAAACTCAATGTATGCTGAAAAAAGTGAGGGGGGGAGCGCCACTGTAAGTTAGCCTTTGTTGGGGGGGGACAACGTTAAAAGGTTGAGAACCGCTGTTCTAGCCCATTCTAACGGAAACAATAGATTTTTTTTTTCTTTTGTCTGGGAAGGTTGAAAGTTTTTAGCCTTATTTGTTACTGTGTCCATGTGTTATTGGAATCTATGATTTAACCGTTTTGAAACATGGAGCCCCGTTATTATCCAGTTTGCGTCTTGCTTGAAACTCCGTTTAAAACATGGAAAGAAGATAATATATGACAACCACTAAAAGAAAATAGACCGACACCAAAATTGTCCATTCATAAGAAAAAAGCAGGTTCGTCTCAGCATGGTCGTAGCTTCCATTTCTCATGATATGCACTATTCTCGTGGCTATGGGGCAGTTTTTATTTTTTTTAAATGTTTTGTTGGCCGTGTTTAATCGTTGAGATAAAAAAGATCGTTTGGAATGGTACTGGATAGGATGGATTAACCACCATCACACGAGCACGTAAAACACATGAAAGCTCAATAGAGCATTTAAAAAATTCTTTAAAATTTAAGGAGTTGATAAAAAGTGGGAGCTAAATTGCTGACGCATTAAAGGAAAACTCTCGACTTTATATTGCTGAATTTATCAAGAAGGTAAGCCTGAATAGACGCTTATGAATGGACAATTACCCATCAAAGCAGTATTGTTTTTAAGTAAGCAAGAACTGGCATTAAGAGGACATGGCGAGCGAGAAAATTCTTTGAACATGGGGAATTTTAAAGAGCTTTAAAATTATTTATATCTGAATTAAAACAACGTCTTTTTATGAGGACATCACTGACCGATTCGCAAGTTTAAAAGAAAAGAGGATTGATTTGACTTATAAAAAAATAAGTAAGTTTTCTTTTTTCCTTCTTTTCTTCTCAAGTTATCATTACAAAAGAAAATTCTCAGGAAACTTCGAATCAGACACGGATTAATGCAATTTTGAGGATAAGAGCGGCTGGTTGAAATTTATGTCCATTTTATGGAAGTAAAATAGGATCTCTTACATTTTTATGCAATTTCTTTTTTTTTTTTTTTATCCTGGGTGAGGGCTTAATCCGCCAGCTTCCGAATTCAGTAACAAAGATTTTCCATTCCTAGGGGGGGGGGGGGAGGTGTCACATGTTTCCGGCTGCACTAACATTTTTTACCACGGGCCGCCACTGTGTTTAATTTGTATTTTTTAGTTTTTCCTCTGGGGGTTCACGCGCTCATGTGCTCAAATGGAGGAGCCACCACTGTTACCATGTCTAATCTTCACAATCACACTTAACTGAATGTAGATTTAGTGTCAGAAATGTTTATTGTGTTGAGGGAAAATCCACGAGAGGTATCTGTCTGGGACTTCGTCGGAGAACGTTTTAAGGATCTCTAAATCGCTTCTACGCTACCGCCGCAAAACCGCTCAAAACTCTAGACCTTTGGAACGAAAGCCGCGCTGTAGGCCAGAACCCTGGACCTTCACACTTCAGCCATCTAGCATGTTCAGTCTCTTATTCACTCGGCCATTTTTACGGAAAGGAGGGGGGGCTTTCTGTCAATTTATAATTGTTCTTAGTTATTTCATTTCAGGCCCTATCATGGCCGAGCGGATAAGCACTGAACATCTTAGAGGGCTGAAGTGTGAAGGTCCAGGGTTCTGCCCTACCACGCGACTGTCGATCTAATGGTCTGGAGTTTTGGGTGGTTTTCTCCAGATGTAACGTGAAACCTCTTAAAACGTCCCCATTCCAAGGCATCTCCCCCTAGGCTGAAAGTCCTTGTGCAGGTCTCCCTTAGCGCAATACGTCCACACAGGCCCTGATTATTGCACATGCCTTTTGCCCACATGCAGAAATAGTTTTTTTTTAAATGTGTTTTAAAGCTGTATATAGAAGAATAGATGCAGAAAAATTGAGACAGCTATCTATAGAGGCGCAAAAAATTGAAAAGTGTCTCGGGCGCAAAAATGTAACAGTCTGGTCTGGTCCTGCACACACACACTTAGTTCTTTTATTAAACGTTTTCCATTCGAACAAGCGCGGTTGAATACGAAAATCGATTTCACTTTTGAATTACTCAAGATCTCCGATAGATGGCAGCAACAGTCACCTCCTCAGATCATCATAAGGATTATTTACATTTCCTTATTTTGATTTTTTCCCCCCTTTCCATGGTGCTGAAAATGATCGCTCCGCTGACCTTACTAACACTGCGCGATGAGAGAGGACAGGTGAGGTAGAATCTTTCACGGCAGTGCAGTTTTCACCGGAAAATACTTTTAAGTGCATTTTCATTCTGAAGTTTTAATAGAATATCGGAAAGCTGCGCAATTCCAGGTAAGTGAAATGTGTATTGATTTATTAAATGCAAGGTGTCTGTATGACACTGTCTGTCGCAATGATGTGATTTTGCCGGTCTAGCATGATAGAAACAGAACTTTTCAAAAGTAAACAGTCATATGCAATACATTCGTTGCTGACCATTTAAATATTAACAAATGGACGTTAGAACGTCAAGGTCATTGGAATAGTTTTTGTTTCTTTAATTGCTTGATGAATGACCATAATGCATAGTTAACAACTTTTTTATGCAAAATATGTATGCATTTGCGTACATTTTAAATTGTTTGACAGTTTTATACAAATGCGGAGATTTAGGTGCAGTTGTGGTTGGTAAAATGTTTTGCTCTAAATGTCATCCAATATACATCTTTTACTTGTGACTTAGCTGATTAAATATTAATTTCTGGATGTGTTTTCTAAAACTGAAAAAGATATTCTTTTAAAAGAAGCCCTTTACCCCCCATCCCAATATATGCATACAGGGGCGTAGCCAGAGGGAGGCTGAGGGGCTGCAGCTCCCCCCCCAGCCCCCGCCCCCCACAAATGCCACCCTTTTCTTAACTTACAATTTCATGTTTAGCTTACAATCGAACTTTTAACTTAAAATTTGATACCCAGCCCACCGCCCCACCGAAATGAAATCCTGGTTGCGCTATTGTATGTATATATATGTATATATAGATATATATACATACACACACAAAGTGCTTGTCACCTTCTTTATAAAACTAATATTTTAAAATGGGCTTTATGCAAAAATGTCATCATATGTATAAAACAAAGCACTCATTAACTTTTTTATTAGAATCTACTTATATAATACGCTAACATATGCGATAGCAAAATCGACGATATTTCCATGCTGCGAACGGCAGCAGCTAGATGTAAACATTAGTACAATAACAATAACGCATTGTCAAAAATCCAAATAAGCAGTTCAGTGACGTCAAATGGAGTAAGCATATGTCACCCAGTAACTAGATTACAAATTAACAATAATGGATACACAAAAATGCAGGATCTTTCGGATATTTTCACATTTTTAAAATATCGACTTTACAATACTTGGTACATTCATCGCCCACCTAAAAAATATCACCATGTATTAGGCTAAAGCACATTTTAGCCATTTGCTGTTTCAACATCGGCTTTCATGATGACACCCAAAATGTGTAGCAACTCTAACTTAAATAAATTTAATGACAAATGCTGTTAGAAGAAAGCATGATTTTCACTGAAATCAGTCCAGAAATTTAGTTAATACTGCACTGAGTATGAAGAACAGCAAGATATATGGGGCAGCGAGGCTGGCCGCCTTGGTGGCTAGTACAATGGATTTCTGATATGTAATAATCACGACAGAAAATTCATTGTCTATAAAGTATCTTGAACCAGAATATTGTTCTTTTGGACATTCACGTTATACTGAAATTAGTTATTCGCCTAATCTGATCAACGAATGAACTTTTTTTTATAATATTGCCTTGCGTGTATAGAAGGATGTACAACTCAAAGGAGGTTTTGAAAAAAAAATAAAGTTGAAGGGTGTTCTTTTTAAATAATAATTTACTTATTTATCCAACGAATAGTCCGACCTTATCCACACTGGCGTAAGAGAATGGGAATGCACCCTTCCAAAGAATGTTTTAGACAAGGTATGGGCAACCTTTGAAAAGTTGAGGATAAAAACCATGGGCGCCCAAAGGGGGGGCAAGGTAGTGCACTTGCCCCCCCCCTACAGTTTTAGGTTTATGTCTCATGATGTATACAAATGGCAAAACCAGAATTAAATTTGTTAAAAGTTTAAAATTTGCCCCCCCCCCTCTAGAAAATTTTTTGGAGTTCCCCCCCCCCCTAGAAAAAATCCTATGGGCGCCCATGGGCCAAACTTTAGGATATATTCAAAGCCGTTGGCCGTATGATTGGGATTTAAATGAGGTTTTGAATGGTTTATACGGGGGGGGAGGGTTGATATGCTCCGCGGGCCGGATCAAAAGCCAAGGCAGGCCACATCCAGCACCTTGTCCGGAGGTTGCCTATATGTGCTTTAGACACTTCTCGGAAAAATAACATCTTCAATTTTAAATATAGGAGATTTAAAGAGAATTATAGGCCCCTTTAGAAACTCTTGAAAAACAGTAAGATTAGGGATGAACGCGAGGCGGAAAAGAGTCGTCTCGCGTCCTGCAAAACAGCCTAAAAGCTATGTCTCGTCTCGCAAAAATCCCTATATCGTAATGCTAAAAATGTTTGTCTCGTCTCGCAAAAAAGCTGTAAATCCCTATTTCGTCTCGCTTTCATCCCTAAGCAGAGGCGCAGAGAGCCCTGTCGGGGCCCCGGGGAAAAAATCTTCGGTATCCTTTTGCTATCCAGAAACCCTTTCGATCAGGTCCTTATTTTCAACTACGCCCATTAGGCCCAGGCCTAGGGCCCCCCCGAATATTGAATTCCCCGAACAAAAAATCACAATTCATGTTTCTTAATTTATCTTTTTTAATTGCAGATTTTTATATAATCTTTCTATCCTTTCACATGTTTTCAAACAATATTTTAAACAAGTTGCCAATCTGCTCGATGATTGGATGACATTTTATAGCCAGGGGTTGAAAAAAGTTATAACTTCTTAGGCATTTAAGTTATATCTTCTTAGGATATTTCCCCTGCTCCCCCTCCCCCTCTGCGCCACTGTCCCACTAAGATGATTCATGAAATGTGCCGCAACTAGAGTTAACGTGATTATGCCGGTTTTGGACCACACCGAAAATCATAGTTTTTCCGATCGCCTCAAGAAGTGCGATGGGAATAAAAAGGGAAAGATCGGGAAAAATTTGGTAAATATTTCAGTTTCAGAAAATTTCAAGAATTTGGACGCCTTCGAGAATATACTGAAAATGAAGAGATCGTACTTCAGGTCCGCACGTGCTCATCTTGATTGACTGTGCATACAGGACTGTGCATGCTTGCATTGACTGTGCATACAGGAAAATTCTCCGAAAATTTCTGGCCTCATTTCATGATTACTTTGTCGAACAATGGCTAGAAAACTCGATTATAATTGGAAAAATGTGGATTGTTATTATTTACGTCACTGTCACTGTTTCACGACCCCCTTCCCTCTCCTCTAAGCATGGCACTGCCCTCTAAAGTGACCCTTTGAAATTAAAGTGTGAGAGTTCTTATATTTTAAGTTCTTGTCAGTTTTTTTTAATTACTTTAATGGATTCTTAAGCAAGTGGCATTAAGGTCTTTTAATATTGGGTCTTGTTTATAGAAATTTTAATTTTAATTAAAAAAATAAATAAATAAATAAAAATAAATAGTCAGTCATAGGACTGCACGCCAAAAGTGAAAACTTCTTGTCAAGCTTTCTAAATTTTATATTTATGCAGTTAAACAGCATTATTGTATTCATATTAACAAAAATAAACATTTATGAACGTTTATTCACATTTTTATACAAATGAAATGTTTTTTTTAAGGCTGCAAGGGTATCGCATTTATTTATATTATCACAATTTCACCTATTTTTGTACGTTTCTACACGTTTTAACGCAATTTTCACTGGGTTAGCATTGGAAATTTTTGATTTTTTTTAAATATAATTACATTTTTAATTTTGCGCTCGATTTGTGTGCTTATTTAAAATTTTAAAATGGAGGAGGGAGTACGCGCACAGGCCGCAACGTGACACTGCTGGTATGCGAGTACGGTATACATCAGCGATACACATTTTTTTCCACGTATTGGATTTTGTTCGATTCAATCAATAATTGTGTACGTAAATTTTTAATTATCAATGATTATGTATTTACGTTGAAATGAACAGTAATGATATTTATTTGTAATGAATGGTGGATTTATAATTGAAATTCAAATGCACTGTATAACACTTAGAATTCTAATAATGTACAGTATATAATTATTAACACTCTCCACATTATCAAATTAACTTTATTGCACAAGAACTTTATAGCTATCCAATTTCAGTTTTTAAAATAAATAATCGAAAATTATAACACAACCCAGCTAGAAAAAGCCTGCACTCTTTTTGCAAAAATATGTAGATTGTATACACAATTTGTACATAAAAAGTGGATATTTTTGAATATTTTGAAAGTATACACTTGCTATGCAAATTATATCCAGTTTTTATGCGTACTTAAACAAAGTTTTTAAGTATGATAACAGGTGGCAGGACTAAAATTCAAAGAAAGAGGAAGAAATCTCAGCAGGCAAAAGACGATGTAGCTATGACGTCACGATCCACTTTTTCCCCCATGTGTATCTGAGCGTGACGGTCACGTGAATTCAGTGATTTTTCTCCATACCAAAAGGGTCCAACGCGTAAAGAAGTTTTCACTTAAAAAAATCTGAAAAGCACTTTCATATTAAATATCATCTCTCACAAGTGCTTTCACAAGTGCTCATCTTAAGTGCTAAAACCGTATCATAATCCATGTGTCTAACCTATCGGTCTTCAGTCTTCCATTAAGTTGGAAGTATGGGTGTCCACAAAGGGGGGGGGGTCCCTTGACTTATCCTAAAATTTTAGGATATTGTCTTATGAAGAACAAAATTGCATCACAGAACAAAATTGAACTGCAATTGTTATGCGAGTGAAGTTTACCGACCTCTATGAAAAAAAAATTTTGACATTTGCCCTCCCCTAAAAAAACTGTGGATGCCCATGGTTAAAAAGAGGATCATAAACCATGAATGTGCCGTATTTATCTTACTTGTTCCATAAAACACGTCTTCAGAATTGAAATCTATATTAAAATCATTAAAATCGACTACTAAATGACTGTAATCCAAGGCTGTACCTAGGGGGTGGACCAGAGGGTTCGGTCCCCTCCCCCACGAAATTTATTATTTTCTTAACAAAATAATAATGGTATGAAGTCTTTAAATCCAGCCTTTTTCACCGTTTGGTCCCCCTCCGAAATTTTTGGACCCTCCCGGAAATTTCTTTCTGGGTACGGCCCTGCTGTAATCGACAACTAACACTGTTTTATGTCCTCTTACCCAACTATACCTACATAAGAGACTTCATATATTTTACACAGTTAAGACCTTACTTTACATTTCCGCCACTTGTCTATCTCATCGTCTTTCATCGGCGTGCTGATAAAACTACCACGTTGTTAACCAGTCAAATAACGCTAATGCAATTTACACGACATTTGAGTGTAACATCAGAGCTTCACTATTTGGTCTCCGCAGATTTTATCTTATCGAGGTATCATTTAGTTTGATAATGTAACATAAGTTACCCGCCGTATATATTATTTTCCTCACTTTTTTCCGCATCTTAAGCTATGATTGCATGAAAATTGATTCAGAGTGATAGGTAGGATTTTTACACTTTTGAAGACTAGATTTTTTTTCCCCTTCATAAGATGAACATGTTTTTTTAATAAGTTTGGTAGGTAAATTATGATATTCTGGAAATAAATAAGGATACATTATTAATTAGTTTTCATTGCTTTGTGAGCACAACAAATAAGACTATTTTTTGAAGGAAAATACTGGTGAAATATATGTAAATATGGTTGTTTGTCAGAGCCCATAAACATGGAATTGCTGCAATTCAGAATTTAACTATCTTGCTCTGCTAAATAGACCCAAACACTACTCTTAATACAAACAGTTATGTGTATTGTACACTATGTTAACCCTTTAACGCGCAGTGTTCCCGCTCTGGGAACACCAAACTCTGACGTTTTAACTGTTGCCAGTTTACGAAGAATAGATTTGATTTCTATAAAAATAGTAGCGGGTGACATAGCTCCACGAGAATCGTTTTCTTTTTAGCACGTCATTTCCCTTTAAAAAAAATTGTCATGGTTATTTTTAACAACACTGACATGTGCTGAAAAATGGAAGAATGCGAGAACAGCTGGATAGATTGATGTGCCCGGCACAGCCTGCTGTCGTCAAAAAAGGGTCTCTAGAATTGTGGCACGCGATGAACGTTTCGATCGTCTGCCATCTTGCTGGTAGTTAAGTCGAGCGATGGCAACGGCTGTCCTTTTTTCAGCATTGGGAAAGGGTTGCGCCTCAAAGGGTTAAAATGAATCTTCACTAGTGAGGGGATGCTTTGGGCGAAGGAGTTCTAACACGTATTCACGCTACATCTGGAGAGAACAGTCCAAAATTCCAGACCGCTCTACAGCCGTGCGGTAGGCCAGAACCCTGCACCATCACACTTCAGCCATCTATTATGTTAAGTTTCTTCTCCACTCCATCATGGTGGAAACCCTGTGATCTACTATGGAGGTAGTATGCTCGTCCCAGTAATCAAACCTCCCCAGTAATTTTTTAAAGTAATCGCTCGAGTGTATAACAACATATTTCACAAGAGATCTCTTAAATTTCTCTATTAAAATGTTATTAAATTGGGCAGTAATCATTCTCTTTTGATGACCGTATAAAAAGTAAGTTGTATTTATCTGCAAAAATATGAATGACTTATTTTTTCTCAATATAATTATTAATTTTAACACTTACTATGTTGTTAAAATATAAAACAAGCATGTTCTTTCGCGATTCTTCGAAAAAACAATATTCAACTTGTGCTATAAATAATTGCATTATCTCTCCTTTCCCCTCAACAGAATTATTAAATTTCTCTGTTAATATGCATCTTACTAGAAGTCAAAGCCCGTTGTGGAGGCAATTACAACGGGCGCAAGAAAAAACATTTGACGAAAATAGGTCTACACTCAATACATTCTCCGTCCACCTAAAATAAATAATTTCATATTCAATTTTTATTCTATACCCAAATCGAATTCCATGCTCTTCTGGAAATGCGTGGAAACTTTTCGCATTCGAACGATTTCATTTTGTGTACATAGCTCCTTTTATATCAATGCTCTAAACTATATTATCTGGAAAAACTGTTTAAAATGAACTGAAATCGCAATTTTCCCTTCAAAGCCTGATGATGTGACTTCAAATATGACGTCATTGTCACTTGCAGAGCCTAATATTGTCACTCAAATGATTCATTTTTTTTGACTCTCGGAGATTATCAAGGAATCGTTTAAAAATTACGGATTTTCAGATTTTTAAAGTAGCGCAAATTGTTTTCTATATTTTTATCATAATTATGAAAATTTTCAACCGGATAGTACAGACGGTGTCGATGTTATTACGTTATGTTTTTATGCTTTTTATCTTCTTGAAGTAACTGGTAAAAGTTTTATCTTGAAGTGGTTGTTCGAAATTGTTAAAGAGTGAGTCAGGTATCCGCGTAACTATATAGCAGGATTAAATTACGATACAATCATTCTCTTTCCTCCGCGACTGTATAAAAAATGACACATTTTTACAAAATTAAAAATTAAATTAATCAATCAGTCTCTTATATTAACAATCACTCATCAAGACCGTAACTATGAAAATAAGGGCCAGCATGCACACAACACATGCCAAGAAACTCTCCAATCGAATGAGTCAACTCTTTTACTGCAAAATCAGAAGATTGATCGTTCGAATTTTTAATAAACAAACTTTTTGTAACAAACTTCCAGCAACGCTCTGAAAACTTCCGCTAACGCGGATGTGTGAGTTTGCGAGAAAGCAGGTCAGTCGTGACTTGCCTGTTATGGATACTTCATTCTTTTTTACTTGTTGCGGAACCAGTTCTTAGTTGTAAAGCACCTGGATCGAGATGGTCTCGCCGATGTATATTCATTAAGTAGCTTGCAATTCAGGATGCTCATTAAGTCATGGTGGTGATTGTAAAGGGTTATTGAATCTCAATGAAGCAGAGTGGCTTGTAAATTAGGGTTGCCAACCGTGCCGCGAGAGCCGGGATGTCCCGTTTCTAGGACTTCAGAGGACACGTCCCGCGAAAGGTGTGTGCGGGACGACAAATGTCCCTTTTTTTTTTTCTTAATAGAATAAGTAATTTAATAATTTGATAAATTATAATGGTCTTAGATTTTAAACGTTAAGTTTTTTCCAAAATAAATACGATCTCAGCAGAAGTGATTGTATACTTTAAGTTTCTGTTCTAAATAAGTAATGCTATGATTTTAGTAAAAGTAGTTTAATATATGTTAATATTTTTTTTTCAACTATATAATTATAATGATAATAATAGAAGGTGTTATTTAGGACTGTTTTCATATAAATGGTATATTATTGATACTTATGTGTTGTTTCAGTTATTTTTTAAATACCAAAATAAAAAGGTTTTGTTTTTGTTCCTAAAAAAGAAATAATGTACGCATATTTAATTATAATCAAAACAAATATTATCATTTTTAAAGAAAAGAGATGGAAGACTAATAATGAATGCTAATTTCCCATTAGTCTCCTGGTAGTTTTAACTTTTGTTTACTGTGTTGCAGTTATAAGTATCCCAAGGTAGTAAACATAATATTCAATAAACCTATTTAAAGTGTAAAAATTAAATCTGGTTTTAATTGTGTTTCTAGCCTTCCTGTAATAAATGAGCTGGATCCCGCTTTTTTTTAGCCACGTCCCGCATTTTATTCACGTAAATCCGTGTTTAAAAGTTGGCAAAGCCTACTTGTAATGCAGTGGTATCTTGACTTACCCGAGGAATGCTTTCCAAGAATTTCGCGTTGTGAGATAGTCTATATATGACTACAAACGCCCCTCAAACCGTTTTAAACCATTTCATAACTGGTTAGTTATTACCATTTACTACATAAAGTAATGAATGAAACCAATTTTAGACTGGGACAGTTTGGGTGCTTCTGCCTCAAGTGCAGTTAAGAGCGATGAAATACCGTTCGAAGATTGGCTCTCTTCAGTAGCCAATCACGAAGACACTTACCCCTCACATCCCGCACTTCCGGTTTGCGCTTCTTACTGTCAGCGAAAAATGTCGTTTTGCGGGCTGGGAGTCTGCGTTAGCTCTGAGATGCGTTACTCGTGAAAAACTAGCTTAATATCCCATTCGCGTAAGATAAATCTCGTTGTAGAACGAGTCCACTGTATTACAGCATTGTATTGAAGCAAGTTAGTGTAGATTAGGGATGTAGACAAGACTATTTCAAGTGTAAAAATTAAATCAGATTTTAATTGCGTTTCTCGCCTTCCTGTAATAAATAAGCTGGATTCCACTTTTTTTAGCCACGTCCCGCATTTTATTCGCGTAAGTCCCGTAAATCTGTGTTGTTTTGCACTGTTCGTGTAGATTTTACTCTTGTTTGTTGACATGTTCTAACTGTTGCAAATACCTATCAATTGCTACGAAATTTGTACAGGTTATTTTATTTCATTGCCGAAGTCTGAAAGCTCAGTTCTGCACTGTTTTAAAACTGTGAACATCAACCTCGGGGAACCTCCAGAGCTTGGAGATTCGCTGTTCACAGACTAACAGGGGGGAAAGGGTCGATCCTAGATCCACGTCTCACTCCCATCTGGCTACCTACTCAGCGACAGGAGTCCGCTCAGTAGCGTAGCCAGGATTCTCAGCCGAATTCAAAATCTGAAATGCAACACAACGATATAATAACTTATAAAATTAAGGAATTTCATAAATCGAGGTGAGAATCTTTACATTCAAAAAAAGATAACTATAATAAAGATCGGTTTTAGCCTAGGCTCATAGCTAAACCTCAAACTTATCAAGGGAAATTTTTAAGAAATCCTAAAAACAACTGTGACCACACACTTAAATAAACAACGCATTCTCTCTTCCCTGAATTTTTTTGAAATATTCCTCTCCAAGATGTCACATA